>OZ008369.1:131337818-131730944 GCA_963931995.1 Phaonia tiefii
GCGCTTTATACATATGTATGTAAATATAAATAGAATGCAACAGATTTGGAACTTACCATGGATAAATGTTAAATTCAACTGAACTGAACACTGAACTTTTCGAAAATATAATAAAAATGTAGAACAAAAAATTGTTCAATCAAAATTACTTATGTGATAAAAAACTCATAGGTACTTTTTTGAAATTTTTGTACAGAAAACACTTAGGTACTTTTGCTAACTTCTGAACCAATGCAGCTATCGAAAAATGCTTTGGTGGGAACATGTCTGACCAACTGGGAATTCGATTGCAATAATAAAAAAAAATCCGAAAATTTACACATAGCCCTTCTTGCTACGACACCGACGATATGTGAATCAAAAGTAGGTGACACGATGAGTAGGTCATCTAGGTATACAAATATACGGTCTTTCAGCTCCGACGGGATAACTTTATCCATAACACGGCAAAGGCGTTGGGCAGCGTTGCACAGTCCAAAAGGCATTACTCTGAGTTGGTACTGCGGCCTACCTGGGACTGTGAACGCTGTCTTGGGCCGGCTTGATTCCTCTAGGGGAATCTGCCAAAATGCATCCTTTAAGTCTATTGCTGAAATAAAATGGGTGTCACCCAATCTCACCAGTAAGCCATCAATATTTGGAAGTGGGTAGGCGTCTTCTTTTTGTAACTTTATTAAGTTCTCTAGCACCAAGCCATCGGTTTTTATTTGGCTTTATGACTAACGTAACGCGATTATTCCACTCTGCATCTGGTGCTTCTTCTATGACTCCTAGAGAGAGCATCCGGTCTAATTCCGCATACGTTAGTTTTTGCACAGCAGGGCTCATAGGCCAATGTCTCATTTTCTTGGGTTGTGCATTTCCTGTGTCGATTACGTGTTGGCCTAAATGTGTTCTACCAATTCCAAATTTTGCATAACATCTAAAAGACAGTTTGACATTCTCCAAAATTGTGCTCTGTTCAGATGACACTTTGTGGAGCTTGAGTTCCTCTGAATCCTCATTTTCCATTTCATTAATCCAAACACTATCAAAACAAATCTTAATATCTAAATGATGCCAAAAATCGTAGCCTAAAATTAAATATTGTCTTAAATTTGGGACTAAATAAAACGTCACATTTTCTGTTTTATGTCCACATTTTATCGTAAGGTTAACCTTTCCTATTATATCATGGCTTCTGCCATCTGCAGTTTTTATTGAAGATTTGAAATCAAGAATTGTCGCACCCATTTTGTCAACATACTTCAGACAATCTTTTCCTAAACAGCTAATTGAAGCACCGTTATCCATCAATCCTTTTAACTCTTTCCCATTTAGTGTCACGGCCATGTGAGGACGGATATCATTTTCTGTATTTAAACATGCAGCCGCGATTTCGTAGCCTTCGGTTTTTCTTCTGGCATGCCGTTTTCGAGCATTTATAACCTTTGCGCTGACTTCGGGCTTGAAGTCCTTAAATATTTTATCTCGTACTCTATAATAGTTTTCTAACCTTTCTTCATATGTCCCTCTTCTACCTGTAATTGATTCGTGTTTTGGGGTTTCAACTTTCTCACTGTGTAATTTGAATTGGTTTCGCAGGTATCTTCACATTCTGCTGAATTGTTGGAATGGCGTTCTCGTTTTCGCTACCTGTTTGTTTTCTGTCAACGCAGTCATATATATGGGATGTCACTTTGTGTGTGTTTGAATGTTAAGGTATATTGTTGTTGTCGTCCCTACAAATGTTATTATTTATCCGGTTATGTAAATTCTGTGATTTTAAATACGTCTCTCTGCTATTTAATATATTATGATCCTTTAATTCATTGTTTTCATCAGTATAGTCTCTTACTGAGCCTATATTTCTGGCAAACATGTTGGCCCAGTTTTCGTCATGTTCCCTTTGCCGTTTCCCCGACACTGTGGACAGTCGCTGCAAGATTTTACTCCATCGAACCCACATCTGTAACAAAAGTAACCGGGTTCTACGGAACAATTTACGAAAATGTGGCCGACGTTCTTGCAGTTCCAACAAACCAATCGATTACTTGTTTGTGCAGTTGGTTTTATAGCCTCTATTTCAAAATAATCCTCTGCAAGTGGTGTATCGTCGTAATCTACTTCATTAACACGCCTGTAATTGTTAGATTGTCGTCGGTAATATCCTCTTTTGGGCAGATTTCGTTCAGCTCTCTTGCATTTTTCAAGTAGATCATCAACACTCTGTACATCTTTTGGGAATATTAGCTGAACCAAGCCTTCCTTCAAATTATCCTTTATCGTACGGACTAGTTCGTACTCGGGCAATTGAATCCTCATCTGATTCTTCAGTCTAACAATATCAGAAATTAATGCGTGTGCCGACTCCGACGGCTGTTGTCTTCTTTGCACTATTCTGGTCTGAATTTCAAATTCACTCTCAAAATTTCTGAACTTTTTAATAAGGTGGTATTTGAGATGGTCTCATTGGCATCAAGGATTTTCGTGGCGAAAATTCCATATCCAACTCTGTGCACTTCCTTCCAGTAGATGGTGAAAACCTTTCATAAATACTCCCTAGGGACAGTTGTTATCTAAACGTAGTAATTCTGCCCTAAAAACAAAATCTTCTACGCTCATTATCCTATCGGCTGGATTAAATTTAATACCCCATTTCACCAATTGAAGTGGATTACAAACATTATATCGTACTGCAACGTTTTGTGTCAAATAATCTGCAGGATGATTACGAAGGTTGAAGGTTTGATGTTGTTGTCTGTGGCTCTGTTGCTGACTTGAATGTTGGTATTGTTCTTGTTGAGACGGACATGGCGGTTGGTATAGTGGCGGTGGTCCGAACGACTGTTCATGTGTTTGGTAATTTTGACGACTGTTGTCAAATGAAGAGTTCCTTTCTGACCTTATTGATTCACGTACAATTTGCGGTATCATTACAGCAAGACTTTGCTCCAAATTTCGCATTATATTGGATTCGGCTGCTCCTACTGATGCACCAACATAATCTCTTAAACTTACCCCGCTTGCGCTTATGGGCATGTCAGGATTTATTTGCTCTCCCAAGTTTGGTAGCCTGGGGTTTTGTTGAGAGGTCATTCTAGCGTGCTCGTTTCGTATTGTCTATGCAGTCAAACTACTAAACTCGGGACTTGTAATTGTAGAGTTGGTTTCTGGCGATGATGTACATATGTGGAAACACAATGGACATCAAGGGAGCTACTCTATCAGCAGGTAAAACGGTTGCATTCAATTTCGCAGCGCTTGTCGTTAAACTTGAAGTCATATTGGGTGTTGTATTGGTCGTGTTGTGATTATTCGTACTGTGGTTGGATGTATCTGTATTCACGTTGTCTAGACAATCATTGGTGTTTTGACCTGTATTCCTTGCAGCGATTCGCTCAGATGTTCTAGATGGAGGTTTGCCTGTGGGCATGTTGTTCCATATGTAATCTAAACTAATCGTTCGGTCAATTTAAGATAGCCTTTAAAACGAGTAATAGCAGGTAGTAAGTCAATGTGATAATGTAACTATATTATTCTCTTGTATTCAAATTTCAATGGCACACTAATGTGAGATGTAAAGGAATGAAATATATAATTTATGTGTATTTGGGTATATAAGCAATAAGTAATTTTATATATTTGAAAGGGTTGTGAAGTCGATGAATGTTGATTATGCAGATATGATGAAAAACAGGTAAAATATTTATTTTAAGGGAAAATTTATTTTTGACACTATTGAAGGGAAATTTTTATGATGATGATTTTTTCGATGTTGATAACTGTGAATTATTTAAATTAGTGAGTATTGGGTATTGTAAGTGGATTGGGTTATGGTAAATGAGTGTACTGAGTATGTACGACAGAATATTGTTATTTTCAATTAAATTTGTGAAAATGGTATTCAATGATGACCTATAATGGAATGTGTTATTATTTGATGATTTGGTTAGTAAATGATTTGCGCTATATTACTCTACACAATTTAGTTAATAACTACACATTTCAATTAAACGTCAAATATTTTAATTACAACTAAAAATTACTTTTTCTTTTCAGATGAAGACTACAATTTTATATTAAATGGTTGAATATTGCTGTAGCGCTGTATCCAAAAGTTGACGTTGTAGAAGTTCCAATTATCCTGAAGTTGCAGCTATTATTTTCATTCATAATACTAATTTGTTTCTAACATATGATACTTTTGTAGAAAGTTTAATATCTTTGAATGTAATAGTGCTTTTAAAATTTACTATGATGTTTCTCATTAAAAAACGGTGAAAACTAAGAATGTCGAATTGATGTTGTTTTTCTTTTTCGGAAATACCAGAAAAAGGTTTCTATGTGTGAATGACAATATTAGGAAAATGATAAGTAAAGACAAAACTAGGTTTAAAAGCTTTACAAATTCATATCTTATCATATACAGAAATATAATGCATATGAACCACGACTATTTAGTCCTTTAGGTCATGTCTTCTTTTTCTGTTGTATGACTCGATTTGAATTGCGAAGTTGCTCATTATTCGAAGATTTTTAGAGACCGTTTCAACATGGCATGGTATTGTGATACTTTCCCGGACATACGGGAACTGTAAAAAACTTTTCCTATTGAGCTGTAGGCATTTTTAAGATGCCCCACGTTGGGCGCCAAAAGGTAATGAACCCTTTGTGCGAACACAGACGGAAGCGGCACGGTGCTGTTAGCTGCGGCTTAGCTCGCCGGATGGGGGGACTCTTTTCCCCCGGACGGTTCTACATTTGAAAATGTTCGTGCCATTTGAACAGGAAACGGAAAACAAACTGGGATGGGAAATAGACAAAGGAAAAAAGGAAATGGAAACTTAAAAGGGAATTGACATTCACATCGGCTTAACCTCGACATCAGCAGGATTAATGACCATTTTGGGTCAACCGTGGTACTTCGTGTGCCTGGAATATTTTCGATTTGAAAGTACCCCAAAAATAACCGCCGATAACTTTAGAACTGCCGCTACATTATTCAACCTGTTGAAAGAAACTTAAGACATATTTTACACAGTATAACAGACAAAAAAAAATTATTTAACACTTAAATTACAAGTTTGGATTTATTAATGAGATACACGTAATACTACATACAGAAATACTTATAATATAATATGTTTAATTAAATATATTTTTATTTTAAAAAGAAGAATTATTTATTAAGAATTATTTTTTTATTTTTATCCTGTTCGACCTTTTCTTTATCAATAAATAATCAATATTCTTCGAGCTTGAGGTCAGATTTGCTGTTTTTGTATTTGTTTTCCTCGATATTTCGCTACTCCTTTGTGTAGCATCATCAGGAGATATAAACAATATTTAACAATTAAAACAAAATAACAATTGTGAAAAAATTATGTCAATTTAAAAATGTTCAAACAAATTTTCCCGCCTTTTTTCCAAAATTTTCTGAAGTTACACAAACAAAAATAATGTTCGTAAAAAGTTCATATAAATTAACCCAAAGAAGAACCAAACTTTTGCTTGTCACAGAATTGTACACACATATGACAAATGTGTACATAGGTGTGTATACACGCTGAACACAATACTCGATGAAATAGGGAAGAAGTATTTCATCATCCAAAGTATTTGGCATCAAAAAGTAAGCCTACTCCCTATTTCATCATGTATTGTGTTCAGCGTGTATACACACCTATTTTTATAGTGGTATCTTTTAAACCTCAAATCATAAAATAGACAAAAACAGCTTTCAGAAACTTTTTAAATCTTTGAAAAATTCGGTCCACTTATGGAAATGTGACTCTTCAAAGTTCACTACTTTTTCCATTTTTTTAACTTTTTGAAAAATTAAAAACGCTAATAAAATCGCGATCTTTAACAATTTTAAAAATCTAAAAACGCAAATGTATATCTGGCTCCATAGAGTCTCTCCGTGCAAAATTTGAAGAAAATCGGAAGACCTTCGGTCAGATTTGTGGCGTTTTCTCATGGAATGAATGATATATATTCAACATTTATTCATTGTTTTAATTTATAATACAATTGTGTGTGTTTCTGTTGCACATATTTTTTTTGTGTTCGTGGGTTATTTTCTTTTCCTGCTACAAGTTCTTCTACTTAACATTTTGTGTTGGTCGTTTAATTTTTTTAATACTGTAAAACTTTATCATTTGGTTCTATTTTTTTAAGAGAACAATTTTAACATAAATTTCTTTTGCTAATGTTAATATGTATATACATTTCATTGTGTATATGCATTTCGTTCGCTGACTGCTATTGAACATTTTGCTTACATTCCAGTTTGAATTTCAAGCGAACATTATTTTGTTCATTTTTTGTGTTAATG
The DNA here is from genome assembly GCA_963931995.1 of Phaonia tiefii. Taxonomy (NCBI): domain Eukaryota; kingdom Metazoa; phylum Arthropoda; class Insecta; order Diptera; family Muscidae; genus Phaonia; species Phaonia tiefii. The sequence continues at coordinate 131,344,138 of OZ008369.1, forward strand.
CTGTTCTGTTAAGAGTTTGAACACTATTTTTAAACCAGAAAACCCCCGTGGCCACCCACAACATTTGCATTATGCTTACTAACTCAAATATGTATAGAAATTAATTGAGGCAATACTTTATATATATTATAAATTTCCATTTTCATTGCATACTTTTAGACACGAAACGAATTGCGAGTCTCTGACAGTACTTTAGTTGTATACAAGATGTTCAAAAGCAGCCAGTGAACAAATAGCCTATACAAAATGAAATGTAAATATTGTTACGAATTTCCCTTTTCGTCCTTTTTGCGTTGTTTTATTCCCAATAATAAAACAGGGTTCTTTTTAATTACGATAATTACAACGGTATCACTTCCTTTTATTTTACTTATATAGTACAGCAGTTTACTTTACTTATAACACTTTAACAAGTCTTATATGTATTTTAGTATCAAATCGCGTTGCTTACTTTACGGGGTTTTTAATCACAAACTGAACTCTCCATTCCAAAGACCTCCGCTATTTATACCAACTCACCATACTCAAATGAAGTTATATCTAGCGAATTCAAGAATCTTCTAGCCGTTACTTATCTTTGTAGAATCATCTCGAATGGTGGAGAATTATCTCTGAGGCAAATTCGTGTTACTGGTTTAGCGAGCTGGTACGTTGTTACAATGCATACTTTCAGGCGCAGCACTAACCGCCTGTTATTTACATACTGTTAGTAGAGTCATTAAGAGCAAGCAAAAGCTTTTACTTATTCGTAACAATAAGCGTGTTTTGGTTAAACCACTTGCTTATATTTATAATGCTAGACTTAGCGAGAAGTTAGCGACGGGAATCATTTTCGCTAAGTTTAAACAGAATTTTTTTGGCATCTGTCTCCGTCTTAAACCTTTTTTCATATTTTTGAATAAAATCACTTATCGCTAAATAACCGTTCTGTTCTCCTACAGCATAGCACCACTGTTAAAAGTTTTACAGTAACATTCATAAAAAAAACTAAAACAAGAATGACAAAATATTTTAAGTAGTACTGCTTTTAGCAAGAAAAGAAAAACACACTCACATATAAACAAAATTGTGTACAACAGAAATTCCGAACCATAGTTAATTGTAGAATATTAATTTTACATCTGACAGTGAATGAGATCAGACGCAAATTGTAAAATGATATGTGGATGCTCCACTGAAATTTGTTTACTTGACGAACAAAAACGCATTTCATTATCGAGACATAATGAACAAGTTTCTGAAAACCGAAATGTATTCGAACGCTTAGTCGATTCGGTATGTTTTCTTGGTGCACAGGAACTTGCGTTTAGAGGTAACGATGAAAAAAAAAATTCCGACAATAGAGGAAATTATGTGGGAATTTTGTTAATGGGAAATGTTAAATACCTTTAACGACATTTTTTCATACACTGATGTATTGTTTGATATTCTTCCAAAAAAAAATCTTTTGATATTCAATATTGCTGCGAACATATTGAAATAACTAAGAAGCTAGTATTAACTAACAAATCAAAGTTTGATAATTTATTAATTATGACGAAAGCTACTGCTCGAGTAAGTTTAAAGCGTGGAGAAAACATTGAAAATTTCGATTTGAGGTATAAAAAAAAACACTGTTTGAACAAATGGAAACTAGATTTTAATCTTTACAAAATTTAAAATTTATAGAATTGCTGAATTTAAAAAAATATGCAAGTTATCAAAAAATATTTCCGACTGTAGCATTTGAAAGCTTAAAAAATTATTATGGAAATTTTTTTGATTTCATTAAATTAAAAAACGAATTAGTTGTGTTATATGCGCATTTGTATATCTATGACATTGCTGTTTTTGACACATCAAGTAATTTAGTTAATTTTGATTTGTCGGATACTTTTTCTGAAGTATTTAAATTAAGCATGTTAATTTTAACAATTCCAGTATAAACAAGTTCTGTTGAGAGATCTTTTTCAGCACTTAAGATACTTATTCCAGAAGCCAAGTGTTAGAGGAAAGGTTATCAGAGTTAGCCTTAATTTCTATAGAAAAGTCTTTTCTTAAATTTTTAAAAAATACAAAAAATTTCTACGATGATGCGATTGAAGTTTTCATTTAAAAAACACGACATGTTGAACTGGTTTATAAATACAAAAATTTCAATTTAAATAAAATGAAAAAACAAGAAATTATTACAAAAAAAAAAGATCCAATGAGTGTTCGAACTCACGGGCGATGTGTTAAACCCTTTTTGCTACACGGTACCTGTCGATTTCTGTGAACGCATTAGTAAATGTTAGATTGGAAAATAAAAAACAGCGATCAGTCATATGATGACGTTGCATTTAAATAATATTAATACTTAAAATTATTTAAAGACCAGTGCAAGTACATGTGTCATTATTTTCTTGCTCAATACTTTTTGTTGTATTCCCACACTTGTATATATGTACATTGTTATATTCGTACATACGCTACACAAGTTCACAAAATTTTCGTTGCTCTCTTGCTATCTCATTTTTATATACGTATAATACGTCATTATTCTCTTCGCTCTGAGAGTGCTCCGCACCAACATTTTATTAGACTTCCCTTTCACAATAATAAAAAACCAACCCGTAAAAAACATAGTTTTTGACTATAAATTCTTTATATTTATGTGACCACGCTAGAGTAGTGTAGTTCACGAACGAACTAGTTCAATTGAACGATTCACTCTTGTGAAGTAGATGAACTAGTTCACACCGTTCCGCTCTTTTGTTTCATTAGTTCACTTCTTTCAGCAGTTTTTTGTATTACAGTCTTGCAGTTCTCCCTGCCATTTTGTCTCACTCAATTTGCACAACGGTGCTTAATGTTTCAATCTTTATGGAATTCATATCCATTCCAAGAGACCTCTACACAAAACATACAAAGCAAATCACCACTTTTATTTCAAAAATATAAGAACATTGCAGAAACACCAATATTTCGGAAACGGAATAGCCAATCGTTAAGCGATCTCAATTATCATCTCCTCGTGAGTTTATATCAACCAATGCCTTTAATTAGAACTTGAGATTGACGCTACGCCAAATCCTGGAAAAGACCCACGAAAAGCAAATCGATACATACCGCGTTTAGTCGATTACAAAGCTGCTTTCGATAGCCCCATACGGGGAAAACTGTACGAAGCTATATCTGAACTTGGTATTCCGGCAATACTGATTCGCCTCTGTAGAATGACGCTGACCAACACCAAATCAGCAGTGAAAGTGGGGAAAGACCTCACTGAACCATTCTGTACCAAGCGAGGACTTAGACAAGGCGACACACTTTCACGCAATCTCTTCAACATCTTAATGGAGATAATAATTAGAAAGGCTGCCGTAAATTCGAACAAGACCATTAATACGAAAAGCCATATGTTGCTGGCGTATGTTGACGACATAGACATCATTGGGCGAAATTTGCGAGAGCTTACTGCAGTATTTTCAAGAATCGAAAAGGAATCAGCGAGGGAATTAATGAGGGCAAGACAAAATTGATGGTGTCCACGACTAGAGAAACCTCTCGACTTGGTCCGCACTTGAACGTTGACAACCGATTTAATTTTGAAGTGGTAGATGAATTTGTCTACCTTGGATCCGCCGTGAACAAGGACAACAACGTCAGCCTGGAGATAGATAGGAGAATTGTGCTTGCAAATAGATGTTATTTTGGGCTCAGCAAGCAGTTTAGGAACAAAGGCCTCTCTCGACGGACAAAAGTCCAGCTATATCAGACTATCATTTTACCTGTCTTGACATGTAGCTCCGAAACTTGGGCATATCGCAAGCGGATGAAAAACACCTGGGAGTTTTCGAGAGAAAAATTCTCCGTAAAATATATGGTCCTGTTAGGGAAAACGACGAGTACCGACATCGCTGGAACGCAGAGCTATATAATCTCTATTCTGGCGTGGACATAGCTAGACGAATCAAAGTGGCCAATTGCGTTGGCTAGGCCATGTTATCAGAATGGATGAAGAGGAGCCAGCGCGAAAGGTTTTTGATAACGTACCCGATGGAAGCAGGAAAAGAGGACGGCCAAGACTCCGCTAGAAAGACCAGGCAGAAGAATCCCTCCGTATCCTTGGTGTTACCAACTGACGAGAAAAGGCGAAGGATAGAGCCAGTTGGAAGAATAAGTTGAAATTTGTTTAATTTATTTGTTTAATTAATATGTGTAAGACGTCTGACCTCATGAGGTTGTAATATAGTCAATAAAAATAAAAGATTGACAAATTTATCAGACGAAAATTTCGTGTAACACCTGGCGGTATATTAAAGTGAATTTTACTGGGCAAAAATTTTAATCTACTTGACTGTTTTCAGTTTTATTAAAAAAACATCACAGTATCCAAAACACTTTAGAAATCAGCAAAAATCAGACCATTTCCCGATTGAACTAAAACTACAAACTGAACTGAAATGGGCTCTTTAGTTCACAGCTCAAATGAACTGTTAAGCTGAAAAGATACATTGAACTGAAATGAACTAAATGAATGAACTAGTTCATTCTGTTGATCTGAACTAAAAAGAGCGCTCACTTGAACGAACTAAAATTCCCAACTCTAGACCACGCCCCTTTGTCCAATCCCGCGCATATATGTAGCAGATCTTAGGATATGTAGACCTAACCAACATACCCAATTTTGTTCAAATACCGTGAACAGAAGCAGAAATAATGGATTTTTAATTTGTGATTTGTGTGGGAGGTACCACGCCCCTTTAACCAATCCTGCCCATATTTTGATAATTTATTTTTGTCGTCGCCATTAGTTTGCCTGCGAAGTTTCAGCTCGATTGGATCACGGGAAAAGCGTTAAAAATCAATCTAAAGTGTTTTCGGCATACACACATACATGCATGCATACAGACAGGTGAAGTTAATATAAAGAATTTTAAAAGGCGTTCAGTCGTATGATGACGTTTCATTTAAATAATATTAATACTTAATAACACTTAAAAATATTTAAAGATAAGTGTCATTATTTTCTTGATTAATACTTTTTGTTTTATTCCCACAAAAAACAAAGCGAATGCTAAGCAACAGACACATGTACATACATACATTGTTATGTTCGTACATACGCTACACAAGTTCACAGTTTTCGTTGCTCTCTTGCTATCTCATTTTTATATACGTCTAACCACGTCATTACTCTCTTTGCTCTATTCGCTGCCGCTACATCAGTGTGTGTGTTTTTTTTCGCAGTCTGACAATCTGTGTTTCGCAGTCGGACAAATCAGTGTTCTATATAGGATGTTGGCCGATTCTGAGACCTACCCGATATGTACACAAAATTGCATACAAATCGGTCCAGCCGTTTCGGAGGAGTTTAACGGCAAACAATGTGTGATCGCTGTCGGACAATCTGTGTGAGCGCAGTCGGACAAATTGTGTTTGGATGTATTCACTTTGTGAAGTTAGGCCGTATCCGCGCCTATAGATGTTAACACGTCAAAAAATAAAAATGTAATCCCTTCCTAAAAAAAGTTAAATAGAAAAAAATACAAGTTTTTTTCAATGAGCAATAATTAAAAAATACAAAAAAAAAATATATATAAAAATAATTAAAAAAATATATAAAATAACTTGCAAATGGGATGTTATCTATCGCGTCCTCGTCGTGGTCCTGGAATAAACTGAGAATAGACAATGTTTTTTAAATGTGGAGAACACCCTGCTAAAAGCTCCACCGCACGTCCGTGGTGTTAGGCCAAACCGAATTATGGCCCACTTTGGAAAAATCTCTATTTAGCAGACGTGTACATTTAAGGCCAGCACATTGTTCAAATTGCATGGTTCTAGCTTTAAGTATTTGGCTGGAACGGGATCTTTTATATTCGTATCTGGTCTTCAAGTCTTAAGAATTAAACATTGTCAAATTACCATGGGTATAGTTTCACGCATTTGGTCAGAATATAATTTAATTCACTGAATGTAATTTAGAGACACGTATCGGTTTTTTTCGGGTAAAATATGTATGTATGTATATTTGAAATATATATAACGGGTGATTTTTTAAGAGCTTGATAACTTTTTTTTTAAAAAAAACGCATAAAATTTGCAAAATCTCATCGGTTCTTTATTTGAAACGTTAGATTGGTCCATGACATTTACTTTTTGAAGATAATTTCATTTAAATGTTGACCGCGGCTGCGTCTTAGGTGGTCCATTCGGAAAGTCCAATTTTGGGCAACTTTTTCGAGCATTTCGGCCGGAATAGCCCGAATTTCTTCGGAAATGTTGTCTTCCAAAGCTGGAATAGTTGCTGGCTTATTTCTGTAGACTTTAGAATTGACGTAGCCCCACAAAAAATAGTCTAAAGGCGTCAAATCGCATGATCTTGGTGGCCAACTTACCGGTCCATTTCTTGAGATGAATTGTTCTCCGAAGTTTTCCCTCAAAATGGCCATAGAATCGCGAGCTGTGTGGCATGTAGCGCCATCTTGTTGAAACCACATGTCAACCAAGTTCAGTTCTTCCATTTTTGGCAACAAAAAGTTTGTTAGCATCGAACGATAGCGATCGCCATTCACCGTAACGTTGCGTCCAACAGCATCTTTGAAAAAATACGGTCCAATGATTCCACCAGCGTACAAACCACACCAAACAGTGCATTTTTCGGGATGCATGGGCAGTTCTTGAACGGCTTCTGGTTGCTCTTCACTCCAAATGCGGCAATTTTGCTTATTTACGTAGCCATTCAACCAGAAATGAGCCTCATCGCTGAACAAAATTTGTCGATAAAAAAGCGCGAAACACATTTCGAACCGAACACTGATTTTGGTAATAAAATTCAATGATTTGCAAGCGTTGCTCGTTAGTAAGTCTATTCATGATGAAATGTCAAAGCATACTGAGCATCTTTCTCTTTGACACCATGTCTGAAATCCCACGTGATCTGTCAAATACTAATGCATGAAAATCCTAACCTCAAAAAAATCACCCGTTATATATGTATATATATTTGTTTTGTGTTTGAGTCTCAGGCATAGATAAAGGAAATAACTAGATATCGCACATGCCTTGGGAAATTTCCTGTTCAATGGGATATTTTCAAGATGGAGCTGAAAGCAATAATTATAACATTTGATCCCAAATAAAATATACCTTGCGAGACGTATTTAGAACAGGTGATAGCAGTAGGGGTTGTAGGCAACATCAACAGGCATTTTGTTCTGTTTAGTGGGCCGATGCTGTACAAGTCAATACAACCGAATACCAACAATAACAGTACATCAAAAAAGCACATAACCAAAATACATTTGAATTTGAAAGTGGGGAACACAACGACACGAAAAAAACTAAATTAATTGTTGGAATAGCACAACCTGGAAAATGATTCTATTTTTGTATTGATAAAATGTCCCACACTGTTGAATAAACGTCGGTGAATGATATGAGAAACGTCAATGAAAGTTACAAAACGACAACACAGCACCTAGTGGCAGTACTTGACAACGCCTGTGCGATATCTAAGTATGTACTTATTTCCTTTCTCTATGGTCTCAGGGGCAATATAAATATGTCTGCAGGAATTTGGCAGGCACGCGTTCATTCATTTACCATCCCACTCGGATTTTACCAGCCACCATTCCAATTACGTTAAATCCCCTCTTGCTGTCGTCTACGCTATGATGTACACATTTGGGATCACGGCCTAGTTTTGCAGACCCCAACCAATGAAATCCTTTCGCAGATTGCCTTCGTATGTAATGAGCATAACATACATACAATATACATGCATATGTACAATTGTACATACACTATTTCTCATGGGTGTGGCTGGCTTATCATGTAACTGCGAAGTAACAAATTGCGTATAGCAAATCGACTTCGACCTGTAGTTAATTATTTAAGCTGCACTATGAATAAGTTCTGAGGTTATTTCTCCTATATGTTTCTCCTCATATGTATGTAATTGGCAGGTGTAGAAAATAGTAAAAAATTAGCCAATTTATGAAAAAGTTGATGTAGAACTCCACGCGCTTATAACAAAAGCTAATCATGTTTGTGTGAAACCAATGGTAACAATTCGTTACGAAAAAATGAGTTGTTCGAATGTTTTTCAATGTTGATATTTTCCTCATTAAAATGGTGAGCAGGCTCGTATACAGAGGCAGGGCCGGACTTACCCTTGAGGAGGCCCTAAGCTAAACATTTTATGGGGCCCTTCATATATATATATATTTTTTTTTTAAATTTTGGTAAGAAATCAATTTGGACGTTTTAACCCTAAATTAAAAAAAATAAAAGAAAAAATTTTAATGTGTTTCAAGTTACGTAATTAATATAAAAATTATTGTGAAAATTATTTTGCATTTATTCAAAGTGTAGATATAAAATAAGAGGGTACCATAAATTCAATTGGTACTAAACATGAACTACATTAAATAAATAAAAGGTAAATTATTAAACTTAAAAACATTTTCTACGAGATTTTTTCTCTGCGAAATCTTCTACAATGGAACCAAAATCGATTTCGCGCATATGCTTAGATTCTAGAGCCATTAATGATAAAGCATTCAGCCGGTCTTGTCCAGTGCAGTATCTTAGATGATTTTTAACTAGTGACAATGTTGAAAATGATCTTTCACCCTCACAGTTGGTCGCTGGGATACTCAGATAAATTCTTATAGCGATTATAACGTTTGGTATGTTCCCAACATTACATGTTTATCCAGGTGGGTTTTCAGGTCTACAACTCTAACACCATCGTCAGCGTTTACAGTAGATGAAAACTGCAAACATTCATCAACGAATTCCATTTCTAAATCATTAGGGTACGCTTCAACTAAACGAATACATTGTTGTCTCAAATCCGCTAAATCTAGAATTTTGAACTGTGTTAAAAATCCGAAAAGTTGTTTTAATTTCAAATATGAAAGTTGTCGTTTTTGTACATAGAATAACACATACGTAGAAGGTTTTATTCGCTCAATAAATTAAACGTCATAGGTACGATGGAAATTACACAGTGGAGGGTGGAAAATATGGGTTCAATAATACCAGATGGTGGCAATAGTATACAGCGATCCACAAAGGAACTACACCCGAATTTCGTGTTTTTGTGGCAAACTAGTTGTGTTAAATACAATACAAATGAATACCAACGTTAAAAGTCAACAAAAAAGTGCAAAATACATTTAAATTTTTCAGTTCTACACCAAAACGACAGGAAATAGTTAAGTGAACATATTTTGTACCTCCACCTGGTGTATGTAAACATTTCCACAGACCTACCGAGAGAGTGTGAAATGAAACGTCAGATGAGAGAATAAGTTCTTCTATAGTATGTGTTATTCTATGTTTTTGTAGTTCAGCTGCCAAAGAATCAATAATTACATTAAATGTTTGAACTCTAAATTTATCACGAGCCATCAGTTCAATATCCGGTGTATGTTGTTCATCAAACATTCGTTTTCGTATTCTTCTGCGTGTTTTTTCGCTTACATATTCATGTATTGTTACAAGTTCCTTCGCTCGCTCTTCCATTTCATCATAATTTTCACGCGTCGTCAGAATAAAATTTAAACGAGATTCATATAATTGTACCACACTGAGATTATCAAGATTGACCTGTTGAAGGGACTGATTTGTTGCGCTGAACCTGGTCATTAACGTGTGCCACACTACTGTCATTACCCCTGTATCAAACTCGTTCATTTTGTTAGCCAAACTTTTTGACTCCTGTCGCGTAGTTTGATTTTGAGTATTATCCTCATATAGTTCACATAGAGCATCCCTAATTTCTGCATAACCCATGAAAAGTGTTTTAACTGCGTCTGCTCTAGCACACCATCGAGTCTGAGAAAGCGTTTTAACAACTAGACCACCTTTCGGCAAGCTTTTTTTTAATTTGTTCCATCTATACGTTGAAGCAGAAAAAAAGTTGTATAAAGTTTGAACAAAGCCGAAAAAGTTGACAGCGCCTAAACAACAGTCAGCAGCACAAGCACCAACAAGATTTGCGGAGTGTGCTGCACATGGTACGAAATGAGCAAGTTTATTTAAATCCTTTATTCGTGCTTGTACGCCTGTGTAAATACCAGCCATGTTTGCAGCATTATCATAGCTTTGTGCTCTACAATCGGCTATATCAAGACCAAAATTTTCAAGCAATGGTTGTGAAGCTCAATAAATCGTACAAATCTCTCGCCTGGTTTTCCACTCGATAATACATACCGTATAATAAAAGTCAGTTGGTCAACATGGGAGATATCCGGGGTAGAATCTACACTGATTGAAAAGTATTTAGCACTTTTAACTTCTGCAATAATTTTTGACTCTAACTTTTGACCCATAATTTGAATAAGCTCCTCACAAGTTGTTTTCGACAGATATTTTGTACTTTCTGGACCCTCTCTCGCATGTCTCAAAGTATGCCTCGCCAGAAATGGATCAAACTTTGCGATGGTCTCGAGAATGCCTAAGAAATTGCCATTAGTCGAAGATCCAATTGTTTCACCATCGCCACGAAATGCAAGCCCTCGTTCTGCAAGAAATTGTATGGTCTCAATGACCCGCTTAAGAACGTTACGCCAATAACTTTTTTCCATTTGCAGTTGCTTAATAATTTCACAGTCAATTCTGCCAGAATGACTAGACATTGTACACCAATCGTTAACGCTTTGTTTATGATTTTTACTGTTTTCATGCGCTGTAATTAAAACCTGGCAGTTTTTCCAATCACCAAACCCACTTCGGAATGCAGACTCTTCTTTACCAAAAAGTTTACAAGGTGCACAAAATACGTTTCCAGTAGAAGGGGAATATACCAACCACTTTCTCATAACCTTTTCACCGTTGCTCATTTTTCTTTCAAATATACTCAATGGTACAAATCTAGACTGAGAGCTTTCCTTTCTTAAGGATTTTGAATAATTTCTGTTCAAATTTTGATTGATGGGCCTTCTGATGATTTGCTCCGTAATTCATTACTTCTATTTACCCATGTGTCCGGATCATCGGTTGTCACCTCAATATGTTCAAATCTTTCTTGCGAAATTGCATGATTATTGACTAGGGCCGCACCAGGGCTGGTAGTTACAGTGAAGGATGATGAAGAGATAACAATGATGAAGAGATAAATCAGCCATCGGCACTCCATACCACTTGTGTGGACATTGAATTCACACCGACACTTACGCTCTTTAGAAAACAACGCTCTTTTGCTTCGTTTTTTTGAATGTGCACAGAACAAAATTTTTCTTTCGTTTAGTCGTCCGCAAGACAGCGATGAAACAACATCATGTGCGCTGGTTGTGTATTTGTTTGTCTTGCGTGCGGCAAAAAACAATTTTTTTCAGTGCACAATATTTTCTCTCACCAACACACACTAATTTTTATTTTTGCCGACCGCTGGTTTAAATGTTTTTTCCTCGTTCTCGTTCGCGTGTGTGCGTGAATGATATTGCCTATTGTTCATATATGAACGGTAGCAAAAGTGTTTGCTGGGAATACTTATGTCTTCGAAAACCTGTTGATCAGAAGGCAGAAGCCAACAATTAAAAACAAATACAAAAGCTTTCGCTCGCTTATGTTGAGACATCGACATCTTTATAATTTGTTTGATTCCATTTGCATGATAATTCGGAAAAAAATTCCAGTTGTTGATTGTTCCATTTTTTTTTATTTCGAAAATTTGTTTTCTCGTCTAAAAAATTATTTTGCATATACAAACATAAAAAAAATTATTTTAGATCAAAACAATTGCAATATTTTTTGTAAAAGTGCAAGAAAATAATGCCGGAAAAGGGGCCCCCGGGGCAAGTGGGGCCCTAGGCTTCAGCCTAGTCAGCCTAATGGAAAGTCCGGCCCTGTGCAGAGGGGCCCGAGGGCTCCGGTCCATCCCTTCTTTTTTTTTATTATGTCATGTACTTTATCAACAAATTTATCAAAAAGTATCCAAAGGGATGTGGCAGTCGGTGGTACAATGGTGGTGTGTGCGCCTCCTGTACATGATATCCTGGGTTCGAAAATACCGTTCGGAGTCGGTGTAAAACTGTAGGTCCCAATCAGTGAGTGAAAACTGGAAAACGCATAGCTCAGTGATTGTTAGAAGCTCTCCCCTGTCCCTTCCTCAGATGTAATGGGAAACCATTTATTTAATATTATCCAAAGGGATTTGTACTTAATTTAGGTTTCAGACTTATAAGCTGGTAGTGGACTAATCAACTGTAATAGGGCTAATCCTAGGCATAAATTATTACAACAGTTTATAGAAGTTTAACAAGGGATGTGAATATAGTGAAGGAGTACAAAACAAGAAATTGAAAACTTATGCGCTGGTAAAGCAAAGACAAAGAAATCCTTAGCAATAGCTGGTAAATATACAACGATGATGAAGATCATTCGAAAATTAAAAAAAACTTGGGCATGTATAACAAAATAATGAAGAATCTTTAGTATGACCCAGTTCAAACAAAAATTTATTTTTTTCAGCCCTTAAACACCTGTATCCTAAAGGTTCCTTGCACTAATGAGCGGAATAACTTTAATAAAGTAATAATTATAATAAATATACATACTATATACATAGTAACAAAAATATTTGTTGTTTTTGATTCTGCGGTTGTTGTTGCTACTTCTGGTGGTTGCATCCCTGGCACTACACGATGCCAGGCGAAATAAGATCCTTTGGAACATACCGAAGCTTTTGAGGGGTAGTCCTTGTGGTTGGTTAATAAAGTTGGTTATTTGATTGCTACCGTGTTGTATGTTATTTGGTTTTACTTTGTGGTAATGGTTTTAAACAGTTTTAATCATCCATTTTCCAAATCGTTAGTTCGGCAAATAGATTGACGGTGTCGACTTGTGTTCCCAAGGATTGTAAAGAGTTGATGTTGTCGACTTCTGATGATTCAGATTTAATATCGTCAGTTATTCCGCAGGATCCACAATTGATTCATACACAATTTGTAAAGTATTATTATGTAATTTGTAAAGTTAATTACATTGGGTAGTCATATCGAGTCCGTAAAATCATAAAAAATATGAGTGAGCCAAATATGAGTTCTCGAACTCGTTTCGAACCCGTCACGAGTCCATAATAACATAAAAGTCGAATCAGTGGAATTGCTATTTGGCGGATCCATTACGAGCCCATTAAAATATAAGGAAGCGTAATGGTAGATTGGGAAAGCAAATTTGAAAATGCAAACATCACGTGACGAAACCCAGGTCGTAGTTCGATCAAGAGGTACCCGACCTACAGGCACACCCCCTCTACCCAGCACCTGCTCGAGGCAGACATTTTGCCAGAAATATTTAAATTCTCAGATTCATGTCTGAGTTGCTGAAACACAGAAACCTAAAAACATAATACTAAAACGAGTTAACTTTTGCTAATAGCAAATATATTGTAATATCCCAATGTGCCATTTGAATCTGTGACGAGTTCGAGACGGATCCGTTTCTGCGGGCATTTTGTCCGAAACGGACGTCCGTTACGGACTCATAACGAATTCGTTTTCATATGAAATTCCTCTCAAATACGAGAAACTTTTTTTGTACTTTTTCGGATCCGTCTCCAACTCGTAACCAACTTCATATTCGAATCCGTTTTCTTTAAATAAAACATAACGAGGATTTCCTTTAAGGCTAAGAGATCATGTATTCTCCGGTTAGTGAAAACAATGTAATTATGCCCTCGTTTCGTATGAAATTCCTCTCGAAACCTCGAATAATTTTTTGTACTTCTTCGGGTCCGTTTCGAACTCGGAATGATCTTCATATTCGAATTCGTTTCGGATTCGATCTTGGAAGTAAAATGAAATCGAGACGGATTTGCTTTTATAAAATTTTGGGGATTCGAAACGAATTCGCATTCCTCTCGAAAACGAGAATCGATTTTAGTTCTTTTTCGGATTCGTCTCGAACTGTGAGTTTAGTCCCTACCTGAGCCTATAGATGTTAACACATCAAAAATATTCATTGGCGATGACGACCTGCTTGTTCGCTATATCAATGCCATCATACTTATTACAACAACCATGTATGTGATGCTCACGTTATTTGCATGTTTCACTTTGCAAACAACAAACGTATCAAAACTGTCGTTAGCCAAGTGACTTTCGACGAGATAACACAAATACACACTCTTTATATCTTTCTCTATGCTTCCACCATTCTCTTATAAATTTGATTTCAAAAAAAGTTTTTTTTGTCTCAATTTCATTTATTTCTAAAAAACGAATCCGAAACAAATTCGAATATGAAGTTCGTTACGAAAGTGAACACATCCGAATACAGTTTGGCCGACTGCGATCACAGATTGTTTGGCGTTAATCGTCTCCGAAACGGCTGAACCGATTTGTATGAAATTTTGTGTGCATATCGTCCAGGTCTTAGAATCGGCCAAAATCTATTTGTCATACCCCTTTTCGCTAAGTTCAAACAATTTTTTTTGACATCTTTTACCGTTTTCAACCCTTATTCATATTTTTGAATAATCTAATCTAGTTGTGAAACCAAAAAAAAAAAAACGACGCAGTCACAATACGATGGTATGTTTATATCTGCTATAGTAAATACACAATAAGCGTGTTTTGGTTACACTGCTTGCTTATATATTCGCTTGTTTTGTATGAAGCACTTAGCGAGAACTTAGCAACGAGAATTGTTTTCGCTAAGATTACACAAATTTTTTTTGACATCTATTGCCGTTTTCAACCCTTATTCATATTTTGAATAAAAATCGCTAAATTGCCGTTTTCTTGCAACTTAGCAAGCGATAATCGCTTGTAACCAAAACACGACTAATGTAAGTATGTTCATGTGTCTGTTGGTTTGCATTCTCTTTCTTGTTTGTGGGTATAAAATAAAAAGTATTAAAGTGCCCATACACGTTGATTCTGAATCAGGAATCATTATTTATTTGTAAGTGAAAATATGAATGTATGTGTCACACCGAAATGATGCATGCATGAATCGCGAAAATCAAATTTTGATATTTTGACTTGATTTCACTCGTGAATCATCGTGTGGTAATACTACTCATTTTCTGTCGAAAAACGAAAGTGTAAATATGTCCGCGGAAGAAAATCATTTGCGAATTTATTGATGTATTTCGTTCGCTTACTGCTTTACGGGATGTAAAAAGGTTTTTTTGCTTTTCTTTATTTGGGTTTTCTTTAATTACAACTAAAACGTCTTTTGGCAAAATATATCGCACACAATCCAACAACCTTACAGCTCGGAAGCTGAACGATAATGAGTGATTATACGAAAATGGATCACTGTGTGTAACAAAGCATGCATCAACATATACACGGTTGAGCCGGGATTCAGAATCATCGTCTATGGACACCATTAAGCAAGAATATAATGACAGTTGTCTTTAAATATTTGTAAGTGTTTTTAAGTATTAATAAGTATTAATATTAAGTCAAATAAAATGTGGGTGCGGAGCACTTTCGGAGCAGAGAGAATAATGACGTAGTTATACGTACATATACAAAAATGAGATAACAACAATGCAACGAAAATTGTGTGAACTTGTGTAGCGTATGTACCAAGGTAAAATAAGTAAGGTAAACGCAGTAGGAATTGTTACAACAAAAACAGGCATTTTGTTTTTTTTTTTTGGTGTCCATAATCTGTCAAATTTTCTACACGTGTGTATCTACTGAAAAAGTAAACAAAAAAGTACGAAAACAAAATACAGGTGAATTTGACATAAGAGAAACACCTAAAGGTGGTTTTACACGACATGTATTTTACATATCGCACGTCATTTTTTTGACCCGTCTGTTTTTCGTATGCCTGTCAAAATTATTAAAAAACACGGCTCTTAATTTGTTGTGTTTAAACGTTCACGTGTAAACCATATGGCATAACCTCTGCCTGTCATTAACAGCTGATGCTGTCATGTCACAAATCATAATTTTATAAATTTTGTGAAATGGATTCAAGAAAAAAAAACTATAATTACAGCGTGCAGCGTCATTATTTAATTTACCACTCCTTGAAATTGTTCTCCTTCCACAAACGCTTTGTTGTTTATCAAAAAACAGCTGATACGATACGGTTTTACATACACAAATTGAACACGCCCTATTTCAAAAATTTCCATATGTATTGCATGATGCTTTGATCATTTGGCATGCTTGACAGCGTTCACATCACATGCATAACTTTTTCATCTGCAAAATTGACATGCGATATGTAAAATACATGCCGTGTAAAAGATGCTTAAGCAAGAAAAATGTTCAAATCAGCTGTTCTAACGAGTTTACTTTACTTATTTTACCATGGTATGTACGAACAAAATAATGTATGTATATACAGTGTTGGTCACATGATTAGCACACCCCCGTGCGCCATATTTATTTTTTGAGTTTAGGTTTTATTTGGAATAGCTTTTGATATTTGATTGTTTACAATCATGTGCTGTGTTATACTTAATATATTGAAAGAGAGAGAGAAGAAAACTATCTTCGGTTCTTTTTAAATAACGGTTTTAAAAAAGCAAAATACAATATCAAAAGGACATGTAATTTGCACACAACGATTTTTTAAGGTTAAATCCGGTAACCTTTAAAAAGAAATCTAAAAAGCACGTGGTGGCAATAGGTTGTGTAATGTGCACGCGATTTTGAGCAAGAGAAAATTAAATTTCTATCAAAATGGGAAAAAATTCTTCTTGTACACCTGACCTTCGGAAAATCATAATAAGTATGAAAAATAAAGGTAGAAACGTGTCGGAAATTGCTAGAAGCATTGGCAGATCGCGGAAGATTGTCCAAAATGCAATAAAGTATCAAATAAAACATGAAACTTGCGAAACCAAAAGAAGAAATCCCCGACCTAGAAAGACCACAAGTGCGGAAGATAGGCTAATTTTAAATTATGCGAAGAAGGATACATTTATAACATCATCGGAAATACAAAATCATATCTCTGAGGAACATCAGATAGCCATTAGTACAAAAACTATCCGCCGAAGACTGAATGAACATAACTTATATGGGTATGTTGCACAGCATAAGCTTCTAGTATCAAACAAGAATATTTCTGCTCGTCTCAAGTTTGCTAGACTGTATGGATATAAACCAATTTCATTTTGGAAAAATGTTTTTTGGAGTGATGAATCAAAATTCAATCGATTTGGATCTGATGGAAAGAAACATGTTTGGCGTCCTTCAAAACAACAGTTCAATCCCCGCTACACTATGAAAACCGTTAAACATGGAGGAGGGTGTATAATGGTATGGGCAGCATTTACGTGGCATGGAGTGGGGCCAATCGTCAAAATTGATACAAAGATGGATCAGCATTTATACAAAATGATTTTAGAGCATCATATGATACCATTTGCTGATGAAAATTTGTGTGTTAAGTGGATTTTTATGCACAATAATGATCCTAAGCACAGCTCACGATTGGTAAAAAATTCTGAACGAACTCTGGGAATCGGTCCGTGCCACATGGAATTCCATTTTACCAGCAAGATGGCGGTCACTGGTTGAGAGTGTACCAAGAAGATTGGAACAAGTGATCAAGCAGAAGGGATATCCAACTAAATATTAAAAAAAAATTAAGAACTAATATTAACATTTTTTTAAATTTTATATTGGTGTGCTAATTACTGTCCAATGAATTATGGCTGTATTTTTATGTTTTTGTTTATGTTATGTTTTTGTTTTTTTATGGCTTAATTTTTTTTAAGTATACCAATGTGAATATTTTATAATAATTATGTCCTTAATTAAAAAAAAATAGACTTAAATTTTTTAGGTAAAATTTATCATTTGGGGGTGTGTGCTAATTACGTGACCAACACTGTATGTTCATGCGTCTGTTGCTTTGCATTCTTTTTGTTTTTTTCTGGGAATAAAACAAAAAGTACTAAGCAAGAAAATAATGGTGCACTGTTCTTTAAATAATTTAAGTATTACTATTATTTAAATGAAACGTCATCATATGATTGACCGCTGTTTTTTATTTTCCAATGTAACATTTACTAATGTGTTCACAAACAGGTACGGTGTAACAAAAAGTTGTTAAAATTAACCGAACATTTTAATAATGAAATTTTTCGATTAATAAAATATAAATGTTTATGGCAAGCAGTCGTTCTTGAAACACTCCTACAATGTGGCAACTCATATGACAACGATTTGCGAACAAATTTCATAACTTTACACACATTTCGAACAGATTGGATAGTTTGTTGAGAGAAAGCGTCGCACAGTGCTTTGGCTCATAGATAAATATAATAAAAAAAAGTTGTCTGAAAATTGGTTCATTAAATTGGATGTAATAGTCTGATGAAATTTCATGTCCTACTGGTCACTTTGTATGGGGGGTATCAGAATACCTGGTCCGATTCTGCTCAAACTATAGACAATAAGGTTAATAGTCAGAAAATTAGGGTTTGCAAAATTGTTGTAAAAATTAATCAATCCAATGGGGTGTTATAGTGCGATATAGTTTCAGAGCGACCCTACTCTTTGTATGGGAGGTACCGCAAAGCGTGGCACTTTTGGGTCCAAACTTTGAGATTTTTTTAAATTTTGGCTTCGAACCAAAAGTCACTAATTTTCATGTTGCTGCAACTACGATTTGTGAAATGGACCTACATATATTTTATATTTTATAATGAAGTTGCTTTTGTTACGTTCTGTTTTGGTTTAATAAATGTGCCTAGTAAAGGGGGTTTCAATAAGAGCGCTACAAAAGTTTGTTTTAAATAAAACAAAACCGGTTTTAGATACCAATGAAATTCTTTATTCCTGTGAAAGTACGTTCGATGCCATTATGTATGGAATTCGATTTCTTTTGCATGGCCACCACGGGCATGCATGCAGAAGTCCAGACGCTGAACCCAATCTTCGACGGTTTTCAAGCATAAATCGGCCGATACTGCTGCAATTTCACGTTCGATATTCGTACGAAGTTCATCAATCGTCGCTGGCTTGCTGGCGTAGACCTTAGACTCGACGTAGCCCCACAGGAAATAATCTAACGGCGTCAAATCACACGACCGAGGCGGCCAATCGACTGGGCCATTTCGTGAGATAACACGTTCACCAAACTTGGTTTCCAAGAAATTGATTGTGGCATTCGCTGTGTGGTTTGTGGCGCCGTCCTGTTGGAACCACATGTCCTCCAAGTCCATATTATCCAATTGGGGCCAAAAATATTCGGTTATCATTGATCGGTAGCGATTCGCATTTGCAGTAATGTGCCGGTCTTGATCATCACGGTAGAAGTACGGCCCAATGACGCCGCCGGCCCATAAACCGTAATTTTTTCGGGATGCAATGATGACTCATGGATTACGTTGCTGTCTGACCAATAACGCATATTTTGCTTATTGACGAAGCCAATCAGCCAGAAATGAGCCTCATCGCTGATTGTTGAGGCCTCTTAAAGTTGAGGCCACTGACTCCAAATTTCGGTAGTAAATTTTAATAATTTCGACTCGTTATTTCTGAAGAGTAATGTCAAAAGAGCGGGAAAGAATATGGCGTCGTTTGCTGTCCCTATCGATTTACTTTTGTAGCGTCTCTGCTGAAACCCTTTACAATGTTTGAACACTGTTTTCTTTTTTCGTTTTATTTTATTCGAATAATCGAGTAATTTGATTGCGTTTTGTTAGATTTTGTCAGCTTGAATTTTACGATTAACGTTTAAACGATAAATCAAAAAACCCGATTAAATGGGTACCCTAGTAGGTATAGTGTCTCCTGTAGTTGCGCGGGAATTATCCCGTCAGGTCCGGCTGATTTATAGGGCTTAAAGCATCTAATGGCCCATATCAGATTATTTCTGCTTACTATTGAGCGAACTTTTCCTATGCTAGGTGAGTTTCCACCTAACTCTTCTGGCTGATGACCAACTTTCCTGTCATCGCTGGGAAAGTGGGTATCCAGGAGAATCCCAAGAGACTATATTATTTTTACAACAACAACAATTAATACATCTACAACAGCAGCAGCAAAAACAACACCAGCAGGAGAGAAAACAGTCAGTGACATAGTCATTAGAGGTTGTAAGAGGTGCATCCCTGCGGGGCACATTCCTACTCATTCCTTCCTTACTCACCTGTTCCCGATGGCGAAGACGACAAATATGACGTCGAAGACGCCTACAAGCTGCTTGATCAGATGCAGCTGGAGGGGGCATCCACTTCATCTCCAAAATGACCTATATGCTGAAAGGGGTCGCCCAGATTAATTTGAAGCACTCCCGTATCGCCCCAGATAACCTACGAATCCTGAGGAGGATCTAGACCTAGGCATCGTCCAGGAACACTACGTACAAGACAATATGGTGAGAGGGCTTCACGGTTATGGTTACAAAACACTATATGTGAAGGACAATGGTAAGCCAAATCATGTCCAATTGTAAAATACTACTTAAACATTTTTCTCTGCCCCAGCTTAGCACATTAGATTTCACCGTTGCTAAATTAGGGCTGACTGAAGGTAAGCGCATTTATATTGCATCCTGCTACAATGGCGCATTCTGGTGACGCCCCCTCCAAGGAGGTGGGGAGCGCTATTGGTAATATCCATCCACTGAACACCATCATTATTCGCTGCGATGCGAGACACGTCATATGGGGCAGCTCTGAAGTCTACGAACGAGGTGTGCCCGCTTTATACTTTATTATTACTAACAACCTTACAATTTGGAACAGAGGTACTAACCCAACTTTTGTCTTCCCGAGTTTCGATAACTTTGTTGGGTGGTCAGACGTAACTGGTCTTGCCCTGATATCAGATAATAGAATAGTAGAGATAGAAAACTGGGCAGTATCCGGAAAGAAATCCTTGTCGGACCACAATTGGATATTGTTTAACATTTCGGAAAAAAGGACTCCAATCAGATGCTTTCGGAATCCCAAGCGAACCCATTGGTACAAGTTCAATATGATTCTGAGAAGTTAGCTTCCTAAGTCCGCGCAACACATAAAAAAACGCCGAATCCAAGTTGGAGAAATCCATGGATACTGCATTCATAGTGTCATGTCCTTAGTCACGTTCAAAGACAACTTATCTGCCTTGGTGGACAGTTAAGCTTACAACGCTAAGAAAAGAATATCGCAGATGCGGATCCTGGCAGCCATATAGGGATAAACTTAAACAGTATAAGGAGGCAATAGCCACTCCAAAAATACAATCCTGGTCAAAGTTTTGTGGATCGATGGGGAACACAAAGTATACAGCTAGACTGAGCACAATACTGGCCACTCAAATGCCACCTATGTGAGGAGAGATGACGGGACATGGTCAAATAGCTCAGCTGAATCGCTAGAGGTACTCTTGACAATACACTCCCCAGGCTGCGAGGACTCATACAGGGAGGTGCGAACATTATCAACCCAATCCTCAGATACTAACGGTATAGACAGGATATCCTGGGCTATGAGCTTCTCATCATATACATTTCCGGGACCAGATGATATTATACCAAAAATGCTGCAAAGTGCGGAGGTCAAAATTAAGCCGTGGCTCTGTATCATATTCCGATCTTGACTGACTCTTAACTACTTACCAAAGAGTTGGAACAAGGTTAGAGTGGTTTTCATTCCCAAGTCGGGAAGACGGAGTCATGATGATTTCAAACCGATCAGTCTCTCATCGTTTCTCCTGAAAACGTTTGAAAGGCAATTGACGCATACAAAAAAAAAAAAAAATGGTTTCCCATTACATCCCATGAAGGAACAGGGGAGAACTTCTCACAATCACTGAGCTGTGCGCTCTCCAGTTTTCAGTCACTGCTTTGGACCTACAGTTTTACATCGATTCCGATCGGTATTTTGAGACGCTTTTTCATGGCTATATACTTGATAGTGTCGCCGTCACTATGCCGCCGCCGAAAGAAATTTTAAGGTGGTCAGAGCAGGGACCGAACCCAGGATCTCATATACAAGAGCCGCGCACACTAATCAAATGTGCCCGACCGACGGCCAATTGACGCATACATCCGGACGAAAATGGATGGAACGCCCACAATATCATGCAGACAATATGCATATATTGAAGGCCACTCAACCGATACAGCCCAGCACGAAGTCGTCAGAACTATTGAGAGGTCCTTAGAACACAAACAATATGTCATCGCGGACTTCTCGGATATAGTGCACCCTCAATAATGTGAGCTCAGCGGCTATAGAAGAATCACTTGAAGATCTAGGCGTGGAAACATTCCTCAAGAGTTGGATAGTGACAATGCTACAGAGCAGAATTATCAATGCCTCTATGGCAACAGCGAGTCATCAAAGCGAGTGAACTCCTCAGGGTGGAGTCATCTCTCCCCTACTTTGGTTACTTGTGATCAAAAAATACTACTAAAACTGGAAACGGCCTGTCGGAAAATGTTCGGAAGCGGATGGGGTCTCCGACCGAAAATGGTGCTATGGATGTAAGTTAACACCACATACATTCAAATCATCCAATTATCATCCATTTATTCAAACATGTACAATACCAAACGTGTACATTTGCTGAATTGCAAGTTCCCACCAAATATTCATAGACGCTGACAATGCAGACTGCTGCTGGTGCAATACCTCAATTCTGATTGGCGAGTTGTGCCAACACGAGCCGGCATCAGATATCAACAAAGGTGCAAAGCTGAGAGTATAAGTTTAGGGTAGTTTTTAATATTATTCGTTTTTAGTGTTTTGAAGATCAATAAAGAACGTTGCTTGTGTGACTCGCGTGACACAGCAAACATATTTTTTAAACAAATAAATTTGTTTAGAATTAATTGGTGCCCGAGCAGGGACCTGTTAAACGTAACAGGTACGGTCGACGAAAATAAAAAGTCAAGCCTTTAGAAGGGTTCCTGTGTAGTTTCACTAAATACAAAAAGGAGTGCACGTAAAGTCACAGCCCCTAAAGCCCGCGACGCGGTATTGTAGCAAGTAAATTATATTAAGTTAACAGTTTAAGTGAACGGCGAAACAAAATCAGAGACAATACGAAAAATTAAATTAAAATCACTAAGTGTCTAAGCGAACAATTATGAAGACTCTTTTTGAAATAAAATAAGTGAAAGAAATGAAATTTAATAAGAACATAAATAAATTACGAGTAACCAAAACAAACATTTGGTTAATAAGTGAAAATATTGTCATACTAACAACATAAATAAGTTGAAAAAACAAAGAAAGAAAATAAAAGAAACAATTTTTTAAGTAATAACGAGTAAACAGAAAGTGGCAACCTTCTCAAATAAATAAAACTGACGAAAATAAAAAAACGGTGACCTCATCAATTTCCAAGTGTGTATAAGAAAAATCTTCACTATCAAGGAGTCATCACCAAACTTCACCATCTATAAAGGAAGAATCAACGATGCTGATAGTAATAACGTAGGAATATTAATAAGTTATGTAGTTTTTGATTCTATCGAAAAATTAAATAATTATAGAAATATTTAAACGTGCGCACATAACACAGAAAGCGAAATCGCTATTACCAAAGTAAGATTTTTTTTAATAACAAAAAAAATTCCAACTTTCTCGAAAATGCCGCATACTAAAGACTAAGTAGGTCACTAACAATGAGCCAAACTGCTTCTGGTCCCTCTGGACTTAATGAAACTCAGAAAAACGAAATTAGACAGATTATTAAAGAAGTCCTAGTAGGACAAGATTCCCTGGCAGATGACGGGATTGATCAACCAATAGGGACACTGTCCACAATTGGATAAAGTCCCGGACATTGTTAAATATCTTAGAGAATTCTCGGGAAAACCCGGAGAATTTGGATCCTGGCGCAAGTCAGCGGATCGAGTTTTAGAATTATATAATAGTTTAAAAGGAACGGGAAGATACTATGCAATTTTGCATACCATTCGTACGAAAATTGCGGGTGAAGCCGATACTGCTTTAGAGTCTTATAGGACTCCCATTAGACTGGCAAATGATAAGAAAGTGCCTAATGATTCATTATTCCGATAAAAGGGACATTGGCACCGTGGAGTATCAAATGAATGTCCTATACCAGGGACAGAAAACAGTTATGGAATTCTATCAAAATGTATATCAAATACTGTGTCTAAAGCGGCAAATACACAGTGCTACGTGTATGCATACATGTATGCACTGTTAACTCTACAAACTGTTGCTACCGTCTTTCGTACTTCATTTATTCTTGTGTGGATTTTGACGTGACAACATGGCAACGGAAAACGATGTAATAGCGCTGCTCTCAATATATGTGTGCACACAAGACTATAGTATTAAGACACGGAAAAAACGAAAGCAATGCTTTTGGATGAAAGAGTGGTACAAGCAACGCACCGAGTTCTCTCATGTAAAACTTTTGCGAGAGTTGGAAAACAATGAGAAAGAAGATTAGTTTAACTTTCTCCGTATGGATGCTGCAACATACCAGGAGCTGATTTCTTTTGTGAGGCCAATCATACAAAAGCAAGATACCTTGATGAGAAATGCGTTAACGCCTCATGAAAGGCTTTCAGCTACATTAAGGTTTTTAGCATCCGGAGGAAGTTTTCAAAGTCTAAAATTTTTAACATCTATATCTCCTCAAAGTTTGGGCTATATTGTGATGGAAACATGTGACGCCATAATAAAAACATTGAAGCAATATATTCAGGTAATTTATTATTAAGAAATCAAAACTAAAAAAAAAGAAACCAAAATTAATTCATATTGGGTAGTGACACAGGATTTGGATTCACTGATATTCGGTTGAAGTAAATAACTCTGAAAAAGATTGTGCTAGAGAAGCTTCGTAATACGTTTGCATTCGAAATGGTACTAGTGGTTGTAGGTTGCTAATACAAATACTGTCTGGGTTAGGTGAAGAAGAATACGGGGTTGACGAACGAAATATCGTGTAGGTTGTCGGATGTTTTGGACGAGCCAGTGGTACTATTTGGACTGCATCCAGGTAGCGGTTACCCAGTTCTCCTTGCACTAAAAGCTTCTCAATCCCGTGTCTTGCATATATATTCTGATCCGGTTGCAATTTCCGGTAAATAGTTGCCCAACCTTCAGCAAATACATCTGCTTCGTCCCGTTTAGGTTTTACAAGTTTCGTTTGGTCCAGATGTTCTATAGCTTTGGCAAGAAATTCTGAATTCGGTGTAGGTTTCTTTCTCTTGTAGCTTGGATGTGCAACAGACTGAAAATGAGAAAAAAGAGATTGCTAAGATATTTTTAATTACAGGTTCCAAAAACAGCGAATGAGTGGATATGTATTGCTAACGAACTGCATCGGTGCTATTGGTGGAAAGCATTTGGAAATAGAACAACCGCCGGGATCTGGCTCCTACTACTATAATTATAAAAAAACTGCAGCATTGTCATGATGGCGATTGTGAACGCAAGATATGAATTCATTGCTGTCGAAGTAGGATCAAATGGAAGAGCATCTGATGCTGGCTTATTTGCACAGAGTGCATTTAAGCGAAAATACGATGAAAAGGAGCTTCACATCCCTGAGCCAGCCAGTATTCCTACGACTGAGGATACTTTCGCCTACGTTTTCATAGGCGATGATGCATTTCCGCTGATGGAGAATTTATTGAAGCCATACAGACGCACTCAGCTTAACGAAGATGAAATTATATTTAATTATCGATTGTCAAGAGCAAGAAACGTTGTCGGAAATACATTTGGCATTTTGACAAGGCGTTTTCGTATTCTCGCTAACAAATTAACTTTAAGTCCAGATAAAGCCTCAAAAATAGTTTTGGCGGGCTGTTACCTACATAATTATTTAAAAAAGAAAAATGAACGAGAATACTTAAACGACAGTCTAAACGCACAAATTACTTCGGCAAGTGCATCTCGTAAGGATTCCTGTAGAACTTCTTGTCAGCTCCCCATGCTCGAGTCGCTTAAAGGTGGAAATGCATCGAATATTGCAAAAATTGTCCGTAATAAATATAAACAATATTTTAATACTGTAGGGAGAGTTCCATGGCAAAAAACATCGGTCTAACAATACTGCCATGTATAAGAATTTTATTTTTCAATTTCACATATTGGTTCACAAATATCCCAGTGTTTTTAAAATAAATGTATTTTAATGGAAATAAAAATTTTGTCGTTGTTGGTTTTGGATACTAACCTCGTCTTCAACTGAGCTCTCGCTGTCAAAAGTATTTACAGCTTTCCTTTACGCTTCATGGTCTCTTAGGAAATCCAGGTCCTTAAAATACCATAATGATGGCTCGTAAACATCCTCCTCTCCCATGCCAGATTTGACACTTTTTATAATTTTGCCAATTCCCTTCTATATGAATTTCGCATTCCATTAATTTTTTTTTCACAGTATTTATATCAGCCTCAGACTCAACTTCTTAATATTTTTCTGTCAGTTTTGACCAGCTTTGGTCTCTTTTTCTTTTGTTTTTATAGTTTTCACTTTTAATTTCTCATAGTGTGTTTTCATTGCGAAAAACTTCAATAAAATCATGTCAAAATTCAGTATTAGGTATTGCCATATTAACGACTTCACGCTACGAAGCCAAGTATGTATACTTCACTCCACACAGTCATTCTTGTTGTACATACTTAAGAAAAAATTGAAATTTTTTAATTTTCTGCATACATGTATGCATACACAGAATTTGGTATGCATACCTGCCTACAGACGTTACGACCGACCTCATACTCATACAGGTATGCACATACCGTAGCACTGTGTATTTGCCGCTTAATACTAGATAATATTTCGTGTCCTAGATTTAGATGAAGGAAGTCTTAAGGCTATGTCGATCACATACAGGGAAAAAGCCGTTGACACCTTCAAAAGGGGGTTAAATTATGATATACCCAAACTCTTCAGCGTGTCCCGACCCAAATCCTTACCAGAAGCCCTTCACATTTGTCTTAGTTTAAATAACATGTCGTTTAAAAGGGAATATGCTCATAATAGAGCTCCAAAGAACGATATGCGAAACTTAACCTCCAACGGTGGAACCAGCCAAAATTCCACCCAGAATTAGTTAACATTCCATCATACGGAGGTAGGACAACATTGACTCCTCAATATTATTACCCAAATCCACAGTTTCGGCAAGGACAACCGCAACAACCTCAATATTGGGGACCGCAATTTAATCAACATTCTCAAGTTGGAGGACCTCAGTTCACTCAGCGTCCCCAGACCACATTACTTTTTTTTTTAACAAAGTGGATTCAAAACACACTATAGATTTTTATTCATTTAAAATTATAACACATAACAAAAATATAGGTAAGCCTCAGCGCCGCTTGGACATTATTGAGGCAAGTTAGCAAATTTTCAAAATTCATTTTAATTGAAACAATATATAAAATCAAAACAATATATAAAATCAAAACAAAAAAAAAAGTACATAAAAATAGTTAATTTTATTATATGTATATTCAAAGATATTACAATGGGGGGAAAAAAAGTTTTTACCCTTGTCCCAAAAATTTATTTTCGTTATTTTCGAACGCATACCCTCTAGTTTTTTTTTACATTTTATCTAAAAGTGACAAAAAAAGTTTCATTACGATTGGACAGTGGTAACCCGTGCCTCCTTGACGCAAAAGTTTGAAAAAATGCCTACTTTAAGCGTATTTTTCTCTTTGGGTTATCCTTGGAGAAAATTAACCAAAAAAAAATACCCGAAAGATTTTTTTTTAATAGAGGAGACGAATACAATTCCAAAATGCATTCATTTATTAAAATCGGTTAATAATTGATAAAGTTATAATATTTTTAACACAAGAACCACAGTGCACAGAGCGTTGGACAGTGGGGGTTTTCATGAATAAATTAGGCATAACTCAGGATTTTCTAAACTATTTGTTCGCTTAGAACGAAACTTAACATAGTCATTTCTGAGGTGTTATTCCATCGAAATAGGGTCATTGTGCCTATATAGTCCCAAAGGAAATTGCACAGTGGGTCTGCAAAGATGACAACCTCGCAAATTTGAAAAATTAAAAACGAGGCTGCACTCGCATTTTTTGTTTTTTTTCGCTCGAAAAAAATTAATTTTAACTTAAATTTAATTTATTTAAATCAGTCAATAATTATATATGATATGAAATATTCAATACAAGAACTAATCTTTTATGGTCTTACGAGTATATTGCACATAACATTTAAAAGTTAAATAATATCGTTATTCTAATTTTCTTTTTAAATTTTTTTTATTACAATCTGGGTAAACTTTTCGGTGTTCTTGTACACAACGTAATAAATACTGCTTTTGATCTTCTTCAGTCGTGATTAATCCATGGAAATCCTTCATTAGCTTGACCGCTCTCTCAATGTGGACACTTGTTTCCTGGCTTCTTGAAATGAAACATTATTCGACCACAGAGTTGGACATTGTTTTAGAAAACTGACGTCAATATTGAGACGATCGAACAAGAATTTACTTTTGACCGAAACAAAGTCAAAAATGTTTTTTTCTAAATTATAAAAGAGAAACGTGGTGTATATTTGTATAAATATAAAACGTAGCAAACAACTTGTAAGTAGGATTCAATACTAACCGTATAAAGGACCAGATATTTCTTCCTTCGACGGGGTATACCTTTTGCCATGACTTATTATGTGTTCGTTGCTTAAATTTGCTACCATTTTCACCTTAGTATCTAGATCGTCAAAAAGTGCCAGTATAGCTATTTCGTCAGTCAAATACCATAAGTGTTGGCTTAGCTTGTATAAGGCTGCCTTTGAAATGTTTTTATCAATTCTTTCGTAGTCCTTCATAGCTTTTAAAACGCACAAATCTTGGTAAGGTGCCTTTATTGCTGATGCGCATTGTAACCACGGCTTGACGTAGGAAGTCACTATGAACAGACCGACTTCAAACAAGGCTATTTTATCCTGACTTTCAATGTTCAATTGAGCACTAAACAGTGTTATTTTTAAAGAATAAAGGGCTTTTGCTATCCACCGAGCTTGATGCATGGCTCCTGGGGGCCTTATTTTTAATTTCTTTTCGGCATCTCCACCTAGGAGTATTATTGATAGCTCTACCAACTCCCGATAATCTTTTCTGAGCGTTTCGTCAGTTAATTTGGCTTTGTAAAAAGCAAGCAAGTCCTCAATTTCTGAATCAGCAATGTACGTTGACAACTTGTCTCTATATAACTGTACTTTCTTTGTGTTAATATGCTTCCAGTTATCTTGCAACTTTTTGAAGAGGGGAATGTCAGGGCTTGTGGTCACATGAGTGACTTTTATTTCAAAAACAGCTATCAGCACCAATTCATATATATGATCACGGCAGGCAAATATAATAACTTCCCTATTAAGTCTTTGTTCGATAAGCGTACAAGCACCATTAACACGGCCTGTATTAGACGCTGTAGTATCGCAACAAAGAATTTGTACCTTATCTTCTAGATTCCAGTCTGCAATTGCATTCCATACCGCCTGAGCCTGTTCCATTCCTGTGGAACTGTCCAAACATGGCACAGCAAGTAGCTGTTCTTGACTGCCATATGATATTACTATGGGAAGCCTCTCTTCTTTCGATTTCCGTGAGTCCAAAGCTGGAAAAAGTTTTCCGTCCCAATGAATTGTCACAGCATCTGGCACCTTGTCTTGGAAGTTGCGTTTTATGGCTTCAGCACGATCTTTTCGTCTTGTAGTACGAATTCTTTGAATTGTACTTTTGCTGATAGAAAAATCTTCTGAAGTGTGCCCAAGTGCCTCAAGCGTAGCTTCAAGAATAAACATAGAGTCTCGTATGGTTAGCTGGCATCTATCTAGAGCTGCTACTAGTTTTGGAGTAATAAAGTCTTTTTTATATGTTTTACGTGTTTTGTGTTTAATTTCTGTAGTTAAAGTTGGTACACTATCGTGTAAATCTACTGTTCCATCTGAGTCGGAAGATAAATAGTATTCTTCCTCGTCAAAAGAAGACGTTGAGGGTAATGGTTTGATAAAACATTTTCCTTGCCGCTTCTCTTCCCCGATCGTCCTAAGATGAACCCTTTCTTCCTTACCAGCCAGCTTTTTGTCGACTCCAGCTAAGCAGCCAGGTCGCCCCGGCTCCCTCTGGCGCTGCAGAAATGTTTTGTCTTCGCTTATTTTGATTGTTTGAAGTGCGTTTATGTGAGCAATGACGAATAAATTGTCTAAGTATTTAAAAATCCTTGGTGCTGTTGAACATAACCGTCTTGAGTTTTTTTTAGCATTCTTTTGTAAATTTCTCCAAAATTCATATAGTTGCACAAGCTTCTTGACACAATTAGGGATAGCTTTGGTGGGTATGCGAGCCTTTCCCAATATATTATGCATTCACGAATAACAAGGTTTGCGCTTGCGTTAACAGTTAAATTTACTACACGTAAATTGTAAAATAAAACACTCATAACTTGCCTATTAGAAGGAAGTTTTGACCCAGTTATTTGATGTTTTGCACCGCCTATTAGATATATATTCTTTTTACCACTTCGTAATCCCACCGACATATGAATTTATTCGAAGTTTATATTATAAATTAAAAACACGTGTTCACTGAACGAGAAATTCTAAAGAATGAATACGAAAAGAGAACAAAATATTCCATACTGATGCCGAGACTGTATCCATGTGTTTATAAACTGGCAAAATAACGGGACTTTGATAATACAACGCAACTTTGCACTGTGGTTCTTGTGTTAAAAATATTATAACTTTATCAATTATTAACCGATTTTAATAAATGAATGCATTTTGGAATTGTATTCGTCTCCGCTATTTAAAAAAAAATAATTCTGGTATTTTTTTTTGGATAATTTTCCCCAAGGATAACCCAAAGAGAAAAATACGCTTAAAATAGGCATTTTTTTCAAACTTTGGCGTCAAGGAGGCACGGGTTACCACTGTCCAATCGTAATGAAACTTTTTTTTTTGTCATTTTTAGATAAAATGTAAAAAAAACTAGAGGGTATGCGTGTCTAATTTCGTTAAAAAAAATTTCTCCCTTATGGCTTGGGATAGGCTAATGTACGTATATAAACTTGTTGAATTTACTGCTCGTATTTTTACATGAGACGAGTTTCTAAACTACTAAAAAAAAATGTTGTTTTAACCTCTTTTTAAAAATTGAGATTCTACTAATAATTTTTATATCATTAGGGAGTGAGTTATATTCAAAGCTACCAGCATATTCTAGACGCTGTTTTGTGGCTTCTAATCGAGATCTAGCACTTCTAAGAGTTATATTATTCCTGGTATTAAATTGGGTTTGATTTCTTTCAATAGAGATCGTGTGATGACCGATAGTATTTACAGATTTGAAAGTATGCAAAAGTAACTGCATTTTATATAAACCAAGCACAGGCAACACATTTGGCGAAATATCCCTGTAAAATGAGACTGTTGAAAAAGTTAGCGGCAAGTTGAATACAGTTTTTAAAGCTTTAATTTGAGTCCTTTGTAATGATTTCAACTCGTTACTTCTAGCTGCGAATATAATAGGTAAGTAATTCGGATGACTATGAATCAACGACTGGTATAATAACAATTTTGTTCATTTGTCAAATTTATTTTTAAATTTGTAAAGTAGTCACAATACTGGAGCAATCTTGTTTTTAAGTTGTTGAATATGCAAATCCCAAGAGAGGTTGCTCTGAAGGTAAATACCAAGATACTTTATCGAATCACTTTCAAAAATTTCTTTTCCTTCAACATAAATACTGAAATTTCTATTATTTATCAAATATGGCCGAAACTTAACAATTTAGTTTTTTCAGTATTCAAAAGCTTATTTAATCTCATAAATTCGCTTATAAATGAGTCATCTCTTTACATATACGTTTTCAAATAAGCATCGCATTTATAGGGCTAAAAAATACATATGTCATCAACGGACCTAAAACACTGCATTGGGGCATACCGTGATCTACCAAACCAGTACTACTTCTACTATTTCCGACTACAACATATTACTTACGATTTGTCAGATAACTATCTAATACACGTTACGCAAAATCACACGCGCCGTAGTATTTCAACTTTCCAATTAGAATCTCATGATCCACCAAATCAAAAGCCTTCGACAAATCATAGAAGACTCCTGCAACTCCACAAGCACCATTATCTAACCCCTGACAAATAATGTTAACTACATTGACTACTGCTTCCTCCGTTCCACATCCTTTCCTAAATCCATACTGAAACCTGCTTAGTAAGCTGTTGTTCTCAAAATAAGACGACTACTGCATATGTAAAATCCTTTCAAATATTTTGTCGATTATAGGTAATAAAGTCACTGACCAAAATTCCCTTAAGTCAGTTTTATTTTTCTTCTTAGGTATGGGTACAACTTTGGCAATTTTCAAGCTTTCCGGATATGTAGAAGCATCCAACATACTGTTAAATATTTTTGAAAGATATATGGATATGCTATCTCGACACTCAAATATCATTCTTGTCGATATACCATCATATCCGCAGCCTTTAGATAAGTCTAAACCTAAAATAATTTCATTAACCTCTGAAGCAGTTACATATGAAAAACTGAAGGTGTTTCCACAATGATTCAATGTTCGAAATGCATTAAAATGGTCTCCAGGCTCGCTCTCAATTTGATTTCTCAAATCTTTTGGACTTTCTAGGAAATACCGATTGAATAGTCCGCACTTAACATCATCATTATCTACAATTACACCTACCAAGGCTTTCATCCAAAAAGTGCCAGGTCTTTTTTATATCAGTATGAAAATTTAGCAAATTGTAGAAGTAGAAATTATTCATCGACTTTCTAGATGCATTCCGTATCACATTACTTACTCTTTTCACTCTACACTCTAAATCCTTATCTTTTCCTTTCTTTATATATTATAAGAGCTATTTTTATATATTATAAGAGCTTCTAGGTTTTCGTTAACTCACGGAGTCAACTCACTATTCACAGACTTACAATCAAACTTTTCCATAGTTGCATTTTGCGATGCACTAAAAATAGCTTCCATTAAATGTAAGAGATCAATTGATGGATTACCTGATTCCCGTAAGATTCGTAAATTATCCTTGAGAATATCCCTTGCCATTTCATAGTTACAATATTTACGAATAATTTCTCGAAATTCTGGACTACTAGTTTGGCTTTTAAGTTTACACGAAACTATGTGATGATCTGTTAAATGAGACTCTAAGGTATCTATAAACAGATTATTTCCTATATTGCTATAAACGTTATCAATGCAAGTACCAGATTCCGTACGCGTTATTAGAAAATGGCAATTCGTGTAATTAAAACTCATTAGTAGATTACCTATGGTGTTTGATAAAATTTGGTTGAGACTAAAATTAGGTTTAACTCCTTCATTTATTGTTACACCAGTTATAAGGCAATTGTTTTTAACTCTTTGATCGTTAAGCATTTTAACAGAATATTTTAATGATTTTATTTCATTTTTAAAAACTTTATTTTCCAAAAAATAATCAATATTCTTCGAGCTTGAGGTCAGATTTGCTGTTGTATTTATTTTCCTCGATATTTCGCTACTCCTTTGTGTAGCATCATCAGGAGATATAAACAATATTTAACAATTAAAACAAAATAACAATTGTGAAAAAATTATGTAAATTTAAAAGTGTTCAAACAAATTTTCCCGTTTCTGAAGTTACACAAACAAAAATAATGTTCGTAAAAAGTTCATATACTTTTTACTAATTAAATGTCTGTAAATTTGGGCTACCTTATCTGTATCTGTTTTATAGTTAATTCTTTTCAATGTTGGTGTAGTAATTATTTGTAGCATTTCTAACATATAACGACGTTTATAATTGTTTTCTTTATTTAAAACCGCTGTATCCTGAAAGTTTGGGTAATGATTTAAACTAGCAGAATGGGATGTTAATGCTGTTTTCTGTGTAGAAATGTGCCTGTATTTCTGATCTGATTTGTGTCCTGCAATTCGTGTTTTTAGTTTATTTTTTGTGGTCCCACATATACTTTGTTACAAACCTCGTTGTCATTTCCTTTACATGGTATTTTATATACTATATTACACATATCAAATTTGTCCAAACTATCCTTTGTTTTACTAAACATTCTGCCTATTGTGTTATATGTTTTGGGTGCTATCCTATAATTCTTGTCGTCAAATATTTTTGACTTCGGCATCCTATCTGTTATTCCAGGTATGTACATTATTGACTTGTAAATTTCCCGCAATGTTAGGAAAAATCAAGAGGATTATTAAAATCTGTGCCACATGTAAAAAGAATAAGTACGAAAGGCATCCCAAGGAGCCTCACTTGGGAGAGACACCTATTCCCACATACCCAGGCCATGCTATTCATATTGATATTTTTTCTACAGATAAAAAGCTGATATTGACTTCTATCGACAAATTTTCCAAGTATGCTCAGGTAAAACTGTTAAATGGAAAATTAGTAGAGGATGTTAGAAAACCACTTAGAGAGCTATTTTTCTCCTATGGTGTACCGAAAAATGTTGTAATGGATAACGAACCATCTTTAAATTCAACATGGAGAGGATCAAGCAGAAACAGGACAAATATTTGGCATACCATAATAAGAAAAAAACCCAATTAATGATTATATTCCAGGACAGCTATTATACGTGAAAGCAAACAAACGGTTAGGTACAAAACTAAGCCAACGTTTCAAAGAGGAACTGGTTAGGGAGAATCGGAACACTACCATCCTTACTGAAAGTGGACGAGTTATATATAAAAACATGTAAGAAATTAATTGAAAATTTTAATTACAGATTGCTTTTTAGCAGACTTCAATATATAACGCTAGACTGATAACAATCCAGAAAGGGACAGCAAGAATACAGAACGGAACTTAAAATTATACTTTCTATCGACCTTGAACAATACAGAATCCTCACGCTACAATTAAAATCCATCCTTGACACGAACGTTATTAACAACCGCTCCGTCCGTTTTTAAAACAACAAATCATAGACATCGAGGAACTTTTCCAAAGGCTAAGCCCCTGTAGGGCAAAAAGATCGATAAATATTATCGGTAGCGCTTGGAAATGGATTTCTGGGAACCCAAATAGTCAAGATTTTCAAATCCTAGAACAGAAAATTGACAATATTTTGGCAAATAACAATAGACAACTTATTATAAACGCACTAATGTCTAGAAGAATTTTGGAAATTTCAAATATTACAAATGAGATAACCAATACAAAGAGAGAATTTGATGTTAATAGAAAAGGAATTAGAAAATGTCGAAAATGCTATTCCATGGGCTAAGGCCAATATTGTTAACTCTTTTATACTTTCAAAAACCGAAATTGAAAATGTGAATAATATACTGAAAAATTTGAATATTCCTGTTTCCAATATAGATGAGTTATTGTCTTTTGGTACTGTAAAAATTGTAACTAATAACAAGGAAATCTTATACATTTTAAGTATTCCTATTACTCGGAATGATATTTGTAAAGTATATTTAGCAAAAGCTGTAAAAAATGGATATTTAATAGATAAAATCGAATACAATAAAATATTGGAATGTAATATGGAATTATTTGCCATAAAAACAGATTGTAAAAACTATTATGAATTAACAATATGCAATAGAGCTAATCTGATAGAATTAAATGATAAATATTGTATAACAAGCTTATTTAGAAACAGAATAGGGAACTGTATGAGCAATGAGCACATACCAACAGTTGAAGAAATCGGACCAGATCTGCTGTTATTAGTCGTGTTTTGATTACAAGCAAGTGATTATTGCTTGCTGAGTTGCAAAGAAAACGGTTATTTAGCGATAAGTCATTTTATTCCAAAATATGGAAAAGGGTAAACGATGTCAAAAAAAATTTTCTTTAACTTAGCGAAAATGATTCGCGTTGCTAAGTTTTCGTTAAGTGCTCGTACAAAACTAGCGAGGGCACACGTTTATTGAATCAATATGAGGGCACACTAAGCGTGAATAATGGAAACAACAAATTAAATGGAACCTATTTGGTAAAATATTACAATAACACAATACAAGTTAATGGACATGAATACTATTCTAAGGGGATCAGTGGCAACAAACCTCTTCCAACATTCTTACAACCTAAAACCAATGAAGAAAGAGTTGAACAAATCATTTCCCTAGAACGCCTCAGCAAACATAATATTGTCGCCATAACAATAACCATTGCTATTTGGCTAATTGGAAAGGGGTTCCTCAATAGAAAATTAAAAATCAATCAGAAAGAAGAAAATACTGAAAAGGAAAGTTATGAAGAAAACTCCACCACAAACAACCCTGAAACAACAGTGGAAAATCTAGAAACTAAGAAGAAATCATCAAGTATTTACAACATTTATCCTTTTAAGAGGGGAAGACTTAACACAACACACATTCAAAACGTCCAACTATCATCCATTTATTCAAACATGTACATACATATAATACCAAACGTGTACATTTGCTGAATTGCAAGTTCCCGCAATACCTCAATACTGATGGGCGAGTTGTGCCAACACGAGCTGGCATCAGATATCAACAAAGGTGCAAAGCTGAGAGTATAAGTTTAGGGTAGTTTTTAATATTATTCGCTTTTTGTGTTTTGAAGATCAATAAAGAACGTTTCTTGTGTGACTCGGGTGACACAGCAAACATTTTTTTTAAACAAATAAATTTGTTTAGAATTAATTTGAATACTAGTATAATCAGACCTACTCTCTCGTACGGAGCAATGGTATGGTGGCCTGTCGCAGGGAAGACGTTCACCATGAAACTATTGTGTAGAGTTCAGAGATCAGCTTGAATCGGCATAACAGGAGCAATGAAGACGTCTCCAGCTGAAGCCCTTAATGCAATGCGTCATATTATTGCAATTGCCTTCGCATAACAACTAGTGCGGCCTGGAGCGCCACCCGACTAAATGCTCTTGGAATCTGGAAGAGAAATGCATATGGACATGCGAGTATGCTACAGACAATTCCAAGGCAACTCAATGTAATCACCGATTACTGCACCCCCTCGTTGACGTTCGATAAACTTTTCGATGTCAGGTTTCCCATAAGAATAGAATAGGATAAAGGGGAACCACTGACACGTTTTGACACCAAAGTATTTACGCACGGATGCAAAATGGAATGTGGATCCGAGTCGGGTGTCTTCTCCGAAGAGGCAAGCCTCAATGTATCACTCAAATTCCCAGACAAGTGAAGCGTTTTATAAGCGGAGGTACTAGCCTTCAAGGAAGCCTACGCCAGACTTATTCTACAACGGAGAACAGAGCGAATTGGAATAGTTGTTGATATCCAGGTGGCTTTCCTATCACTTAAATCCATCAACACTGCATCTAAAATCGTTAGTGAATGTAGGGAAAAACTTGTCGATCTAGGTCGATTGGCCAATGTGGTTCTTACTTGGGTACCAGGCTACAAGGGTGTCCTTGGGAACGAAAGGGCAGACGAACTAGCCAGGGCAGGATCCTATTCCACCGAACTCCATACGTTGTCAGTCGCAACGCCTACAGGGTCGGTCGAAAGAGGTATTTACCTACATTACCTTGAACGAGCTAAGCCCATATGGGATAGAACGGAAACGTGCCGCATATCCAGAAACACATGGACAGAATATAACATTCACCGGACTAACTCCCTGATTAGCTAAAATCGGGGGAACATGCCAAGGCTAATTACCGTGCTGACTGGGCACTGGTCAATCAGTAATCACGCAAGACGGCTAAATCTTCCATACAATGACCACTTCCGTGTCAGCGAAGACGCAGAGTAGAAGACGGTGGAACATCTCCTCTGCAGCTGTCGGGCTCTAATGATGCCTAAAGACTATAGGTCGTGCCTTCCTACACAACCTCACTAACGTACACGAGATAGATCTAGGGGATCTAACGAGGTATCTCCGATTAACAGGTTGGATATAGACACTGTACATTAGACTGTCCGGAGTGATGTGGTATGCAAAAGACACTAATTGATGCTAAATAGTATCTTTAGCTACCAACCAACTCCCGCTTTCCTTTCAAAACCCCAGTCATCCTTACCACTCAATTGAAATAAGATTTTACATACTGTAGTGCTTTGAATTAAGGTTTAAAATAAGTCCGGTTTCGTAAATAGCGTCACACTAATATCGAGAAACTTGTCCTGTATTGATAAGTTGATGACATTGTCCTATAGATAAGTTTGATTTTATATGGTGTTGCGTAAAATTTTGGGACACAAACAAATCACGCGAATTACGATTGAATAAAATACCAAACAGCTTCAGCTAGATAGTAGTATGTATGTACTTCTTTCTTATATCATGATCTTTTAAGACTAACTTAACTACAACTTATTCAAAATAATTTGTGTTTCAAGAATTTTGTTTGGTGGACGAAAAGTGTCCACTCAGCATATTGCTCAATTTGTGCAAAGCAACGCAAACGATTTCTATCGCTGCCTTTAGCTTTTGCTTTTCACAACAATTTTGTCACATACACTGTAGCGGTTTAAAATTTCATTTATTTCAGGGGTGTAGGGGACAGAGGGATACGGATACGTAACTCCTCCTCCATTTGCCTCGGAATTCTCCTGAATGCATTTGCTAATTTTAATGTTTATAGATTTTGCTTTAAAAATCCAACATATTATTGTTAAACTTATCGCTGTTTATATATGTAGGTATACATATATAACGGACATCACATTGTATTTTCATGACCAGAACATCAAGAGCGTCCAATTCATCTATATCCACACCGTCCATAGACAATGACGACACACCTGGGTCAGCAATCCGTTTATGCGACAACAAACAACCCTGGGTCTTACCCGCATTAAAATCTACTCTATTCTTTCGACCCCATTCAACAATGGACACTAGATCCCGGCCCAGTGTTTCATTCATCGTGCGGCGTTTGACTTCAATCTCTTGGAGACTTGGCCTACGATCGAATGAATAGGAATGACAGAGATTACTGTCATCGGCAAAAGAGTAGATTGGATTCACAGTCTGACCCAGGAGATCGTCAATGATAATAAGAAAAAGAGAAGGAGAAAGAACAGAGCCCTGTGGCACACCTGCACTCAATTTATGCTCGTCGGATGAAACTCCATATACTACAACTCGTATAGTACGATCTCTGAGAAAGTCGATATAAATCGAGTGAAGTTATCACCGACACCAAAAGCAGCGGGCTGTGACAAGAGTGCATCGTGCCATAATATGATATATTAGAAAATTAGAAATTATATGAAAATTAGATATGTATTCATGTTTATATACCTTTGTATTGTCAAACAATATTTCAATAAAAATTAGCAAAATTTTCAAATACAAATATATTTCCAAATTTGCAAAGTCGTTTGCGATGTTTTGCTTTTTTCTCAAATTACTACTCTGAACTAGTAGAGGTTGTCGCAGTAGAATTTGTTGTAATTGTGTGAACCAACAACAGGCATTTAGTTTTTGCTTCATGACTCTAACCGTCAAATTCAACACAGATCCATATGAACAAACACTGTAAACAAAAAAGTACAACAACAAAATACACTGAATTTAACAGATGGAGTCATAAGAAAGCAAAATCAGTTGTTCTATTGCGCCAACCTTTACTAGTTCAGCCATGATCTGACCGTTTATGTTAAATCTCTTGCCGAAGTTACTGTCAATGAAAAATCAGAGACAGTGGCTAGGCAAATGAGAGAAGTGTAAGTGGGGTAGTAAAAATGTGTGAATGTATTTCTACTGTCGGAGCAAAACTGTTCCGTGTAAACGCCAGGTTAGTTGATGTTATTGTTATTATTTCTTTCTTTTCTTTTCCACATTTTGTTGTTTTGTTTATTGATGCACTGTATATTTTAGGGTTTTAGGGTTATTTATTAATTGTTATTTATTTTTTTTTATTGTAAAAAAAAAGGAATTTAAAACACTGGGACGCGGAATTAAACAGAAACACGTCCGTACGGACGGCAGATAGACAGACAAGTCATATTCACAATATTTTCCTGGTTTCCTTCGATTTCACAATACATATTATTAGGCATAGGTAGAATTAATTTTTTGATTGAAAATATTAAACAATCCTTATTGTATAGTAATACACCTATTTAAAATAATTTTAATTTATAAAAATCGATATTAAATTATATTTGTCTATTTCCCTGGAGGTCAAAATTAAGGGGTGAAAAATATTGTATTTAGCAAAGTATATTTTGCACAGAATTTGGTTTAT
The DNA here is from genome assembly GCA_963931995.1 of Phaonia tiefii. Lineage (NCBI taxonomy): Eukaryota > Metazoa > Arthropoda > Insecta > Diptera > Muscidae > Phaonia > Phaonia tiefii. Next base: position 131,384,241 of record OZ008369.1, read on the forward strand.
CTTATTCTCTAAATGGTTTAATTTCATTAATTGGTCATTAAAGATCAATTGACTTCTTATCTTCGAATTTTGTGTTTGAATGCATTCGTGGCTAAATTAATTGTCTTCCTATCATCTAATATGCGGGATCTTATCAGATTGATGCTATCATTAAAGTGGTTATTTATAATTACTTACGTCTCGATGATATTATGATTATTGCCATTAGCAATGTCCAGTTGACTTATTATATTTTGTCTGTCCTCATCGCCCATCAGACCAAATAAGCATTTGTCTACCGATCCAACTATATTCAATAAGCCACGTTTTTTTCGGTTACCCAATGGCATAAGAGATCTCAGTTTACTCCTTAGTGTGGTTATTTCAGATTGGATAATGCTTCTATAAACATTTTCCAATTCTATCTTTTTCTGCTCTAGATCATCTATGATGTGATCTATTTACTTCGGGTGTTCGGCTTTCTATTCAGTATTAAATATTTTCAATACGATGTATCCATTGTAGGTATTAATTGGTGCAATTTGAATGTTCGCCTTCAAAAGCATTGGCATGCAAACTATTATTAACAGGATTACCGTCTGAAAGTGATGGGAATTTATTCGGTCTGTTAATATTTGTGTGATGTATGCCAATAAGATTTTGTCTCCTGAACTTTGGCTCTTCTTTATACCTGACACTCCTGTAATTCTTTATGTGACCCACGTCTCGATCATCGTGATATTCTTCTGACATCGTTGCGTTCATTGACTACTTTAAATTTTGCTTAATTTGTTCTTAAAATTCTTAATTTTCAACTTCAACTTTACCATATAGGGCTTCAAAGGGTGTACATTTTATCGTAGTATGAAAACTGTTATTGTAAGACATTACAGCTTTAGTCATTTGTTCTGTAATTCTTATGCGTAATTTTGGAGTGGAAAATCATTTTTGATCAACTATCAAACATAATTTAAATTCTGAATTCACTTTTTAGGTTAATAGTTAATTGCTGTTTAAACAGTCAAAGTTGGGCATTTAAACTATGATCAAGTGACCATATGATTTTGACAGAAAACAACAAGAATAACAAACACAAAGCTTCATTAATTCAAGTTGAAATGACAATAAAATCGTATCACTTCACTTTTGTCTTGTAAATAGCATCAGTTTGATGCATCGTAAGGATTAGCGGATAAATATGTGAATCCCGTTATTTTTCGTAGCATTTATCACTGTTGCCACATGCTAGTAAGATTATTTGACAAAGCATTGAAAAACACTTTTCGTATTTAAAGCCAGATCAAACATAAATCAAAATCAACTAATTACCAATTTAAATAGCCAGTCAAAAATTGGACCTTAGTTTTTCTTCTAAACGCTGAAAAATCTGTCGTTTTTTGTTGTTTGCATGCAAATATAACATGTGTTTGGAGCTTATCGCAAATATAATATACTTGTGCACAAACGCATTGTGTTTGCTATTCAATATTACATGTTTGAGACACAATGATTAATATGTTATATGTTTACGACCCAAAAATATATCTGTGTTTGTGATACAAACACAGCCGTGTTTGTTGCACTGTTTATGCTCTTTCGAGGGCAAGAGAATAAAAGAAGGGCAACGAGTGTGTATATATTCTAAGTGTGTATCTGTATTTGTGCATTGTTCTCTCAGGGACTGCTTCATAAATATTCCAGAATGTGCATGTAAATTGAATATGAATTCAGTGTTTTTTATTTTGGCTGATGTATTGCGTTTTAGTTTCATGTATTCAGTCGTTAATGGTACATTGGACAGAGGATATCAAAAGCGCTTGATCAGTGGAAAAAGAATAAACAAACGCTCGGACTATTAAATGGTTTGTGTACCAACACATAGTGATAACCAAAGCATAGTAGAAACCTTCTCAAAAGAAAAATCAATGAGTGTTCGAACTCAAGGGCGATGTGTTACCACCTTTTTATTAGACGGTATCTGTTTAATGTGTTACATTGGAAAATAAAAAAAAATAATAGTATTTGTGCTGAAGGCTCTTTTGCTATTGCAGTTTCTTTTTTCTTACATCTGCTTTAAGATTAGATGTAATATTGTTAAAATAAATAAAGCAATATTTAGCTCACTGAAATAATTGTTTTTGTTTTGTCATAAACAGAACAACGACGACATGATTGTTTAAGTGCTGGCATACAACTGATCATTAAGACCGAGAGTTAAATTTGTTTTCAAACCAAAACATTTCGTCATTCATATGTGACTCCAGAACCCGCTCACGAAGTCTGCCCTAGAGGCAAGCAAAATATCAGGCTGAAAATTGAACCTTTAGAGCATACATATGCGTCGAAACTACCACATGATTTTTCATAACTAACCATTTGAAAAGAAGCTAATCATAAACCTGAAAATCAGAAACAAATAAATACGCAAATGTGACCGCCTAATATAATTATGCGAACTTAAAGGCTACTTACCTTTTCATACTCGCCGATACCTTTATACCTAGTTTGACTTACCATTATGTTACTTATACACCGTACATATTCATTTACTTACAATTATCCATACGCAGTACCATTAGTATATGTGACCTGGTCTACGAAAAGGGAGCTTACGTGCGAAAACTAGTTTTCTGTGAAAAAGCTGTTAAAAGTAAGCAACTCGTTTCGTCAGTTTCTCATTATCTCGTTAATTGTTCTCCGCGCCGGACGTCCAGTAAGTGTTGTTGTTGGTCCAGTAAGTGTTGTTGTTGGTCCAGTAAGTATTGTTGTTGGTCGGAATATTATTATAGTTCATCGTGTAAGTTGTTAGTGTGGAACATTTAAAAAAGTAACACTGAAGAAGTGACGTTTACTGTTTCTGTTGATTATCGTCTTCGCATTTCGCATGAAATGAAACATGAGTGTTGATGAGGAGTTCAGTGCCGTATACGGACAATATTTCCATGAAAAGGATGATGAAAACGATGATGAAAACTATGAAGAGAGCGATGATGATGAAGACGAAGTATGTGTATCTCAGGCAGAAGATGATACCGAACAAACTTTTGTTAAGATGGACCTGTATGTTGTTGTTGTAAAGGAGGAGGAGCTGGTAACAAAATTTCTGTCAAAAGATTGTTGTAATAATGAATGCCATACACTGATACCACGGGAAATGATCGAGAGTACGCGGAACAATTGTTTAGAGATGTCGAAAAATGAACTTGATTTAGTGATACTAAGTCACATCGAAGCTGGAATTATGAGTAACGAAAAGCTAGAAAGTGTATACGCAAAGCTTGCTGGGCGGAAGAAATATGGACAGAGACAGGATACAGAGGTTATGAGGCATAGAATTCAATTTACCTTCTACAGAGTTCCTGTTTGTCGTTCGTTTTTCCTTTTTGTACATGCCTGTACGACGAAGCGTTACGAAAATTTAGTACGTCATTTTCACGCACAGGGTGTAACAGTGCGCCAACACGGACTGGCAAATAAACCGAGTACACATCCAAAGTCATTTAAACCGGCTGACATCGAAAAAGCTGTTAAATTCATCGAGTCTATAGCCGATTTAATGGCTCCTCCACTGCCCGGACGACTCCCAAAATTTAAGGATTTTCGGATAATGAAACTGCCATCCAGCGAGACGAAGTCCTCAATTTATCGAAAATACATTTCTTCACTCAGTGATGACGAATTGAAGATGAGTAATTGCAGTTTTCGACGGATATGGTCCAAATACATACCCCATGTTACAGTTATGAAACCAGCGGATGATCTCTGCGATGTCTGCCGTGGTAAGTAGCTCATTATTTTCTCATTATATAGTTGTATCAAACGTTGCGATTAAATTCAGTATTTTTTCTTTTAATAGGAAACACAATATCGTATGCAGATTTACTGCAGTGTGTCGAGGCATCACCACCTGGGGGTTATAATAAAGTTGTATCGGCTGAAAAAGTCGTCTGGTATGAATGGGACAGCTATTTTAAACCACTGTACAAGTCACTTGTTGGAATAACGCAATTCCATCATTTCATAATCTCTACAGATTGTGTAAAAACAAAGAAATTCGCAGACAGTGAAGAAGTGCAGTCCTTTAAGCTTCTGTTAAAACCTATCGATCCTGAAATGCCGAAAGTTATACAACCAGCCGATTTATCTTTGGAACGTCAGTGGTACATCTATCACAATCTTCGCAGCTTAGTTTCGGATATATCTAAAGTAGATATTGTGGCTCCACTGCCGAAAGATTTGCCATCGAAGAAACGGAAGGCAAAAACTAGTGCAGATGTTCTCAAACCAGACGAGGAACCAGGTCCATCTTCCTCAGGATCAACACGTAAAAAGATCTCAAGGAAAATACATAAACTACTCAGCATTATTATTTTTGGCCCATAATACGTTTTTCTAGTGTATAATCATGTCTTTATAGCTTATAATTCAATTTATTTTGTTCATTACCAATAAATTATATTTTGTCGTATTTTTACTCTTCTTTCTCTACATTTTTAGTACACCAACCAAAAAGTGAAAAATGATTTTTTGACACCAAAACCCCCTTTCCGTAGACCAGGTCACATATATGTATATGACTTCAGGCATATAAAACCTACAAGAAATATTATAAGCGAAATTGAATTGAAAATAAGAGAGAAAAACAAATTAGTAATATATATTATTAATTAATTAATAATTCGAATCTTTTACTGATTACCCCGTTTGGTCAGGTCAAAATAAAATTCGGATGCCAAAATAAATGCCAGCGAACAGAGATGGTTTATATTATATGGTTATATGGATGATTTATATATATATAATATTTATTTATATTACATGGTTCGGTCCGTTCATACCGGAGAATGCGATGAGAAATTAGCCAGCGAGAAGCCCAGTATTATTAGCACAGCGCGCTGGCTTACAACAGACTCTCGAATAGGGGGATTGAAAAACGAATTTTTGATAATGCTTTTGGGGTAGAGCGGAAAACTTTCCTCTATAAACAAGTAACTCTGTTTAAAATTCCAGGACCCTAGGATAATGTTTTCAGTTCTTGCAAGGGACATGAAATTTAAAAAAAGTGGTAAAATCACCAATTTTTTTCAAATGTCGCAGCACTTTAGGGTAGGGTGCAAAAGTTGCACTTATGTATGGTTAACTACTCTGCAAAATTTGACGCCCCACAGATATGTTGTTTGGCAAGGGGCCTGAAATTACCCAAAAATTGACAAATACATTGTTTTTTCCTTATTTAAGCACATTTATTAAACATAAACCCGAATTGTCATACACTCTCTTACTAATAGATATACAAATTAAGAAATAAGTATTCAAAATTAAAATTACGAAAATCTGGTTTTGTGCATGTACTGTTTCTTGCACCTAAATTCAGAAATGGCCTTTCTTGATTTCAGAGTGGAGCGAATAAATCCGTCCCGTTTGTTATGACCACACACTTTCTTTGAGGCCGCCGTAACTTGTAAGTTTGTGTGTGGCATAGGAATTTTGTAATAGTTCAGTTAATTGGTATTGGTTCTTCCATCATACTTTTTAAATCTCCTGTAATCACATTATTCAGTAGCGGTGGTGGAGTTACTTCGCAGGACGACCTGTTGATTTAACATTCTAAGCCCAACGTGTCCAACCGTCTCACCTGATTCTCGTGCTTTTGTGAGTCTTCGAATGCCAAGGGCTCTAATATGTGTTGTCTTATCAGTTAGCATTGCGAGCAGAATGTTTTCTGGAGATGCAAAGTAAGCATTCCCAGAAAGCGCTGGGTCGATGACCTTGCGGTTAACTTGATTCATGTACCTGGCTGACTGAATGAAAAGGTAAAAATCCCGAACTCCATCCTTAATTGAATGTTGGATTTTGATGCGGAATCAAGGTTACGTACCATAGTAACGAACTCTACTATGGTACGTAAATTGTCTGATGGTTCCGTGGTGGAAACATAGTCTTAATATCCAGTTGGCTGTTGTCAACCAGCGGGACATGTTTAGGGGACCTGGATCGCGCTTAGCAAGACCTGGACGACACATGCCTGAGCTAACGGCGAGGGCAATATCCCTCAGATACTTCTGATCCGTACTCAAAGTGGATATATCATCTGATGACAAGGTGCAATTAACTGGCTCAAATGTTACCACTAGACGCAGCTCACACGCCTTCAAAGATTTTCCAATACAACCACTGTAGGAAGTGGGTCCAAAGGTGGCACCATCGAGGGACTCGAACAAGTGGTTGATAAACAGCCCATTGCACAGATCTCCCGGTCTTCAGCTCAAGAGGACGCAGTACCCCATTCCGAACTCCAGTGTTTACGACCTCCGCGCACTTCTGCTGTGATATAGTCGTAAATACTTTCCTGAAGGTGGTGTAACATGACCAACGTAGTTAGATCCTGGTTCTTTCACTAAGGAATAGGGTTCCTCTACAATTGTTCTTTGGTAGTAAATATATATCAACCTCCTTTTCTGTTGACAATGTTCTGTCACGTCGGCCGTCGAAGACCAATTAAGTGATCATTGTTAATCTCCGAACTCTCACTTTTAAGTTCTTGCATGGTTCGACACCGTTCTCTAGCAATTTTGTTCTAATCAATCACTAAAGATGTATTCGAGTCAGAGACTAGGCCTACGTCGTGCAAAATTCTAGAAGGTATGGCAGCCGTGACTTGAAGCGATACCCCAAATCTTTGACTTATTAAGGAGGTATTTGTAAGTTTCCTTCGAATTTGCGAAGGCGATGAAGTCGATGGCCCGAGATTGTAGTCGTCGTCATCATTTCAGGTTCCTCATCCATTGCCTCATCATCTTCTAAGAACGTTGATGTTGATGAGGGCTCATCACCACCAAGCTGCGATGAGCAGGACGATTTATGAATGAATTCTTCTGTCTTCCTTTCAGCACGTGTTTGGAGCATTTTTGGTCTCTTGCAAATCCAGCGATCCAATGCACAAAAGGAGCTTTGTTCTCTGATCAGCAAGAAATGGCTATTCCTTAAAGGGTACCTTCGGGCAATTGCAGTCTGTAAACGTGAATCACTTACAGGCTGCTATATCAAAAAGGAAGCTTGATTCTTCTTTGAACTTCTCCACCCTTGCTATAGGTGCTATGCTTTTCTTTATGCTTTTATAAACAGCCTTGATATCGATATAGTCCTTATGATATGCATGAATCATATCAAGGACACGTTTCTTTGAAACTGTCGGAATGGAAGCATCAGAATACAGCATTTGCAGGTTTACACAAACTTGCTCTGCGATAGAAGAAAATGCGGGTTCCTGGTTACCAGTTGTTTCAGATCCAAGACGCCACCTTTCGTAAATGCAGCATTTAATAACATCCCCTTTTGTTGAAAGCATCCTAGATAAATCTGACGGTGATCCGAAAATTGGGCAGTTTAACGCTCCTCGTTTTGAAAACTTTGAAGATTTTGCCATGTTTTATTGCTCACTGCTAGCTCATTTCAGTTCATGACCTGTAACAAAAAAAAAGATTAATAATTAAGAATCATTACTTAGTGGTAAATAATAATGATAATCTGAAAAATTTGCCGTTAATATAATTGTTAATAAATTATATTTATATCTAGAAGTATAATGAAAAATCAGTGTATTTGTCGATTTTGGAGTAATTTCAGGAGTAAAATTTTGGACAGTAATTAACCATACATAAGTGCAACTTTTGCACACTACAGTAAAGTGCTGCGACATTTCCACGTCCCTTGCCAGAACAGAAGACATTATCCTAGGGTTGTGAAATTTTGAACAGAAGTTACTTATTTATAGAGGCTCTACCCCAAAATCATTACCTAAAATTTGTTTTTTTCAATCCCCCCTACTCTCGAATCCTCCTCTACGATATTGAAAAAACTGGCTCAGTTCGCTGTGAAAGGGTATGCGCCATTCTGGTTTCTTATGGAAAGTCAACCACAAGGAAAATAACTTAATTTTATTGTTTTCATTGCTAAACTTAATTATTTTCACAGCTTATCCATGCCATTCTCAAAACGCCGAGCGTTTTGTTCATATTGTACATGAATCTGCCATGGCGGTCACCGATGAGCAACGAATGGGCCACGTTTTTTCTAAACTTGACAGCCGGCAAAAAATACAGCCAACTGGAATCACGTCGAAATTTGGTTGATTTAAAATTCCATTATTTAATTTTTCCTTACCAGAAGAGGGCACTTGAGGTCAATAACTTTCGACGCAGAAATTTGGTCTCCTCAAGACAAAAACATCCATGTATAACACTTAAAGATCCGACTGTAATCATTTTAATGTCAATTAATAGAGGAATTTGAAATTAAGAAGTGTACAAAATAAAAACATCATCCGGACCTTAAAATAGATTTAATAGCGGAAAAAATGTGTGAAAGATTGATAATCGCAAACTTTGTGACTTAAATTTAAGATAACTGCCTTCTCATTTAGATGTCGTTAAACGTTACTATTACGAATACTATAAGAAAGTTCACAAAGATGGAATAAAATGCCCGTCTCGTCTTAAGTTTCCTGTTTAGTGATGGCGGAGATTAAAAGTATTTGGAAAAAATACCAATTCGTATGGTATGTGATAAAAGAATCCTAAGTATGATAAACTTTAACATCAACTAAATAACCAACTTGAGGAAATCCTATGAGCACGATCACAAGAATTGTGGCTTTGTACGTAGAATCAACCAGTTTGAAAATAAAGGTTTACTCGACATTTATACATCCAAGTGTAAAACAAATTGTAAATACCTGTGGTGCAGAAATTCCTCAGTTTGGCGTGACTTCTCTTTTGGATCAGCGGACCTTTAGAATAATGAAGATGACATATACATCGGGACCACTTACCCGAAATGAGTGCTCTGCGGAACCAATAGCAGTTGATGTTCAGGCTCCAAAAATTGAATTACAGAGATTTGTGACAACATTCGGAATTACAGGAAAAGACGACATATGTGAAGAAAATTGTAATTGTGAGGATAATATTGAATATCGTGATGACACTGAAGTGGAATTTGCTGATTGATATTCAGATACGCAACATCCGGGGGATATGAGAATGAATAGTGCAACGTTTTCGAACGTTTGCGACAGATACAAAATTGTGACAGATACAAAATCTTCGTTACTATATGACATTAGTAAATATATTCCGGAAGTTAAAGGACGAAGTCTTTAGATTAAACTGCAGAAGGTAAATGTCGGGAAATTACTGTGCGACAATAGCTCACAACTCTCCTTCAAGAACCAGGTGTAACACAAATACTGGAACGCATTCAGGAATTATTCGAAGGTTGGGGTAAACCGTTACACTGGGTCGTCTGCCAGCTATATAGCAATGAACTACCGTTAAGAAATTATTTATATTACTAGATGGTGAAATATTTGGACCTAGTGGTTACTCTGATCGGTAAAATCGTGCCGACCTGAGAAGAACTTCCAATAGTCGCTTTTGATAGAGTTGAGTCGTCTCCAAATCTCCCAAAAGTTGATACAACAGACTTAAGCTTAGGCCAAAAATACTTGATACGTATTTGGGTAGAGTTGGCGTCCTGAAGTTCTGGAAATTTAACGCATGCAAGGTGGTATCATGAATTTTCGCCGGAAAAAAGGGATGGAGTTATTATAGCAAGTTTCCAAATCCACAACAGCTTCCCAATATTGATAAAATGTTAGTTTGAATTAAAGTAGTAAATAAACATTATAATTATTAAACACAGTAATCATAAAATAGAGTTTTTATTCCAAAGGCGCACGAATTGTAGCCATGACATTATATGGACCAGATTGATCCCTTTCATTGAAAACTTTCATCGTAATGATACAATGTCGTCTCGTGGAGGTAATCTAATATTTCAACATGTATATGACAACTATACACTTTCATACAATTTTTAACCGGTTAATACTTGCTTTTGGAAAAACTATACTCTATTAAAAATTAAATTTGGTACTGTATAATATGGCTCAACCTGTACTTTATAATAGTTGTCATTTCAGAATTTATTTTCCATAAATGGAACAACAATTCTGGATTTTTTAGTTTTTTTACCAAAACTTTTGTCTTCAGCATCACCGAAGACTTGAATTCATTTCGTCAACACTACATAGGTATATAATAGAGCTGGAAAAATATCGATAGTCTCCCCGTCCGATAGTTTTTCTCAAAACTATCGAATAATTTACGAAATACATTCCAAGGCTTATCAAGAAGGTTGTGTTATAAGAACAGCTGATTTAATGCCTGTTGTTGTTGCCATGATATAATCTTTGTAGTAATGCTTTTACCTTTATATATTATTTTTCATATATCAAAGGAATCTATCCTATGAAATACATTAAAAAACAAAGGACATACAATTACATATAAACAAAAAACTTTAATTCAAGACTTAATGAAATGAGTGAAACAAAAAAAAAATCAGGTATTTCGTGAGATCAATTAAGTAAATTCTTGTTAAAAAAGCACGTATCAACATATTATACAGATTTAAGATAATTGGCTAAGCCAATTATTTTTGTTGATGAAGAGAAGCATATCAACATTTTTTGGCTTCAAGCAAGTCCTAAGGTCAGAAATTATTGACCCAGCTTTGCGAAATATTCTTTCTGATTCCGTTGATGTTGCTGGAATGCATAAGTAACGTATAGCACAAATTTAAGTGCCGCCATCTGATTGGCATGGTACTGAAAAGAATCATTTAATAGTTTACGAATAGTTTACTTGACGATGCCTGTACTGTTGCATTATTAAACGGTGAAAGTATTACTTGAAGGTCCTTCAGCAGTTCAAGTTCATCTGCTGTTAGGGGTGCTGGTGCTTTCAATGTAACCAGCAATACAGAAGATATATAATCATTTGTTAATAAAATTCTCTCTATCATCCTGTAGGCGCTATTCCACGGAGTGGGTACCTCCTGCAACAAACTGAACGCATTGTCTGACCCTTGTGCGGCCTTAAATTTTTCATAGGATATAGTGCTTGTCTTAAAAAATTTCACTATCCGTTGACATTTGCAAAGAATTTCTTTTATATTATTTTGCGCTAGACAATCTTGTACGACGAGGTTCAAAGAATGTGCAAAACAAGGTAGGTTTATCTTCTGCAACAGGTCACAAGCTTTTACCATTGTATTGTCGTTATCTGTTACGATACATGTTACTTTGTTTATAATGCCCCATTATTCTAACACTGCGCGTAATGATGAAGCAATGTTTTCTGCACAGTGATTGGTGGTGACCAGAAGTTTTTTTGTTGATAAAACAGCTGCACGCAAAGTACATTCTTCTGTAATAAAGTGGCACGTGACAGTCAAGTACCCCTCATTTGCACGTGATGTCCAGCAGTCCGATGTAATCGCGCAATGCTTTATTTCATTAATAACAGTTTGCAATTTATTTTTGGTGTCGTTGTACAAACTTGTCATGTGGACATTTCGCAGTGTAGTACGGAATGGTAAGACGTAGCGCGGATCCAAAAATTTCAAAAATTTTCTAAATCCTTCGTCCTCGACGATACTAAAAGGTTGAATATCAGAAGCAATCATAACCATTACAACATTGTCAATGGTCTTTTTACGTTCCGATATATCGCTTTTTCTAAAAAAGGAATGTATTTTATTTTCGGCCCTTGGCATTTCTCTCCAAGTAGGATGAGCACGTTTGATATGGTCAAATATATTTAATGTGTTGCCGCTTGTTTTATAAATACGTGCGCAGGAGCGACATTTCGCATGTTTACCATCTTTTGTCTTTTAAAAAAAGTCCATAATTCAGAAGACGACTTTCGTGTTCTTTTGTATGCGCCATTTTCAGAGTCGCTACTGCTGCTGTCATTTTTATTTCCATTCTTTTGCTTTTATCTACATGGTGACAATATACATTTGTGTAAGAACAATGCTTATATAGTTGTAGAATATTAATTACTGTTTGATCTTTTCAGGTACCTATCCATATCTTACGTGGCCGTCGGTGGTGCAATGGGTTCGATCCCTGCTCAGACCACCTTAACATTTTTTTCGGCGGCGGTCACCTCGCATGGTGGCGGAGACACTATCGAGTATTTAGCCATGAAAAAGCTTCTCAAAATACCGTTCGGAATCGGTGTAAAACTGTAGGTCCCAATCAGTGAGTGAAAACTGGAAAGCGCACAGCTCAGTGATTGTGAGAAGCTCTCCCCTGTTCCCTTCATGGGATGTAATGGGAAACCATTTATTTTTTTTTAAACAAAACACTCATCAACAAATGATAATCGACTTTTTCTCTTAAAAGTTTTTGTTTTTTATGTTTAAACGATCTCAGCAATGCTTGATATTATCAACGCTTGTGAAATGTAAAGTACCTAATTACCTTTATTTATTTTCGTACAAACAAATCGTACAAACAAATCGTATTATTGAATTTCCCAAGTACCCTCGACCCACTTTAAATACCTAAAATAGTAAATAGCAAACATCATGTTTATAGACGTTTTTGTAATACTTCGGATTCAAGATCATTTTAGATCCTTTTTCCTAACATTTTAATAATAAACTATTTAAAATAAATCAGTAAAGTTTTTTATTTTACAACTTCATTAATCAAGCAACGATTTTTCTCGAAAACGTCAATGTTTACGGCCCGGTCCCCACCCCTAAACCCTAATGAAAAAATTTGAAAAAAATCATGTGCTATTTTTTCACGGTGCATAATATTTATTTTGGTGGGCCCATTACAAAATCCAAAATTTTTTTTTACGAACCACCCTAGTGAACACACTTGGTAAATATTAGTTCACGTTTTCGTGAGTGCACTGTACCTTTAATTGCTGAGTTTGTTCATATATTTTATTAAAATTACATTGTCAAACAAGTAACGTTTATGGATACATAAATGACAGTATATTTTGTGTTATTTAATTACTTCCACATGAGTTTTAATTTAATATAATTATTTGCGCATGACACGTGCAATTTTATTTCAAAATATTCGTATTGTTATATTCAGATTAGTACCCCATTTGTTCTACCGTATTTAATAATAAAGAGGAAGACTGCATGTTTGTTGATTCCATAAATATGTAAATTGAATTAAAGAGTAATATATTTTTCCGTTACACTTATGTACGTGTGTATATTACAAAGAGGGTATATTTTAAATGTTGGTATAAATAATGGAGTATTCTATATCAATAAATTTGTATACACAGCAAACTTTCAAATTATATTCAATTACAAAATTTGTGTGAGCAATTATACTTTTCTGATTTTGCGGCAGTAAACACATTTGATGCAACTAATTAATTGGTTTTTATTTGTTTCGGCTTAAAGTCATAAGAGTAAAAGGAAGCACTGCAAGAATTTGTTTTTGTTATAATATTGTTAATATTTTCCAATATTTCTACCAACTACGTTGCTAATTTGCAAGCAAGAATAAACACAAACTATCCGTAAACATTAGTGAACAGTTCAAACAAGAATCAACATAAACAAATATACTATTTTCCCCAAAGGGGAACGATTATTTTTAATTACATTTTGAGATAAGACAGAGCTCGTCCAAGTTTTTCCGCAGGCTTATGATTTGTTCTTATCTTGTATCTGTCAGTTGTGTGCTTATTGGGGTGCTCCTTATTTGACAAAAAAATTTAAAAATCGATATTTTGCATGGGCCAACTGGGAATTTTATTAAGACGTATAAATAACTTCTATGTGTATTTTTTGATTTTTTTTCTTAAAGGTTTAGATGTCGCTACCGGATATTGAAATCTGGAACTTAAAACAAATCTTTTTTTAAATGCATTAGAATCAATTGACAAAATTTTTTTATAAATTGTTTTTAAAGTTTCATCGTATGTATTTATATGTATCGTTATGGATCAAATTGCGTACAAATTAATCAGAATCGGCATAGGAGTTGAATTTTACACGTATATTAACTACATCCGCTATTTCTCAAGTAAAAAACTAGGAATTTGATACTCAATTGTAATATACATTTGTAGATGTAATGCGATGAAACCGATGTATATTACATATTTTTACTTGTTTGCACTAAATTTAAATGCTACATAAAAAATGGTTTAAGACACGCCACAATTCTTTCCTCTTCCATTCCACTTTCTAATTCAGTTATTAATTTTAAATTCCGTTGTGTTGATGAACTTTTCATAACACGTTTCACTTCGATCGCATTTTCAAAAACGCAACGCAACCCCGAACTATAAAAAGTATTAGATGTATTCTTTGAAAATGTATTTATTCAGAGAGCAGTTAAATGTTAATGAAAGCGAATTATGCGGACTACAGGATGTTTGCATTTTCTTAGTTAATATATACATTAATTATTGGTTTGAATCCGCTTCATGGCCTTTTGCATCTAGAAATGTCCTGCAGTTATTAAAAGACTCGAAATCATATGAAAAAATCAATCTACTTATTGCGAAAATAGCATGAAAAAAGTTGCTTGATCATCTCTGGTATTTATCAGAAGAGCTAGTTGCATTTGCTATTTTTGGCGACAAAGTTTCTTGTGAAGTTAAAAAGAAGATGGTAAATGCTTTAAGCACAGAAAATGAATTATTGTGGATGAAAACCAACTTCACTCCACATGTCTAGAAGATTTTGTTTCCAACGATACTGGTATTAAATCTAGTAGAACGGAAGCAGTTCCTATTGTTTTTTGGTAGCCCTTTATTTAATCCAAATTGTTGATTTTTTTAGTCTAGGGTTAGGGTTAGTCACTTGTTTGATATTGCAAAAAAACCTTCCGCACCAAATGTAATTACTTTACTCAAACCAGATTTTTTCAGTTTCATTTTTTTGTGATTTTTAAAATTTGAAAAGTTTTTTTTTCGGTTTAAATCTTTCGTGTGGCTGTTCTTAGTTAAATTTGGTACACTCAGTATGAATCTGTCGTTCGATCACTAATTGGTCAGTTAGTTTTTGAGATATATCGATTTTAAAATTCGTCTGAGCAAAAGTTTAATTTGTTTTGTGATTTTTAGAATTTATTTTTCGTTTTAAACTTTTCATGTGGCTGTTCTTAGGTAACTTTGGTACGCTCAGTGTGAATCTGTCGTTCGATCAATAGTTGGTCATTCATTTTCCGACATATGACATGAAATTTGCCTAATGAACATTTTTGCTCAAACTCTACATTAAAATCGCTATATCTGGAAAACTAAATGACCATTTATAGAGCGATCAACAGATTCGCGATCAGCGTACCAAACCTAACGAACAACCGCCAATTGAAAAATTTAAAGCCAAAAAAAATCTTAAATTTTAAAAATCACAAAAAAATACACTTTTGCTCAAATCAATTTTAAAATCGCCATTTCGCGAAAACTAAAGGAACAAGTATAGATCGAACAACAGATTCGCAATCAGCGTACCAAACTTAACTAAGAACAGCCACAAGAAATATTTAAAAGGAATTTTTTTTATATTTTAGAAGTCACAAAAAAATAAAACTGAAGGTATATTATATATATATTTATTTTTTCATGCCCTATATCATACTCCGAAAGCATTCGCCGCGAAAAAAGTGACTAACCCTAATGTGCAGGTGTACATAATTTATAATTACATTGTTTTCTTATTGTCTAATGTTGTATTCAATGAATTGATATTTAATTTTGATTTCTTACACTTCATTTTGATAATTTTTATATTTATATTCGATTTTTATTTCATTTTACCAACCACATGTACTATTTTCTTAAAATAAAGCAAACAAAAACTAAAAAACATATTTGAAATATACAATTTCTTATTAATGGCACTTAAAAACTTCGGATTGAAAATGAGTAAAAAGGGGCTAGGTTAAAGCGGTGTACAATCTGTGCAGAGTACAGACTCAGAATATATTTATATTTAGTGTTTTCATTGACACAAATTACAAAAATATATGTACATAAAATTAAAAACGAATATTTTTGTTTTGCATACATGCTGTAAAGAGTACCACAGATAAATAAATAAATGGTTTCCCATTACATCCCATGAAGGGACCGGGGATAACTTCTCACAATCACTGAGCTGTGCGCTTTCCAGTTTTCACTCACTGATTGGGACCTACAGTTTTTCATGGCTATATACTCGATAGAGTCGCCGTCACTATGCGAGGTGACCGCCGACGAAAGAAATATGAAGGTGGTCAGAGCAGGGTTCGAACCCAGGATCTCATGTACAAGAGCCGCGCACACTACCATTGCACCACCGACGGCCACAGAGTACCACAGATGCAAAGTGTTAATATAAAAAAAAATCATTCATAAATTTAAAAATTTGGTAAAATTTAAAACAAAATGAATGAATGAAAATTATAAATTTTGAATCCCGGTAGCGGCTCCAGGACCTTTGTGCAAAATATTTAAAAAATACACCAGTAACTATTTTATGAGTTAATAAAATTCTGGGTTGGTCCATAAAAAAAATCGAAAACAAATAAGACTCACCCTAGTGCCTATACACTTGTTCAAGTTAACACAAAATTAGTGTGCACTAAAAGTGCAACCTAAGCTTATTCGAACTCAGTATAAGTTCATTTACTTTTGGTTCATTTATTGCTTTAATTAATATATGTAGTTTTTTGGTTATTAATTAAATTATTGCTTTTAATTAATAACCAAATTAATGTTATAGTTTTTAGTTTCTGTTTGTGGTTAATATGTTTACTCAGTGCACTCTGTTTTCGCATAAAACTAAGACGTTTTATTTAAAATTTGTGTAATCTGGTGAAGTCTAACTGGAGCCCGAACAAGTAAAAATGTTAAATCTTAAAAAAAAAACTTTGTTTTGATTTGCAATAAATAAGGGAGTCAAACTGGCAAATATTAATATAACAAATATAATATTCGATTATCTATAGTAATATTATAAAGAGGAAGTATTTGTGAGTAGGGGTAATCTTCTAAGCTACTCATCCGATTTTAAACATTTTTTCATCAGTATAATGCTACGTTATCACTGAATGCTATAGGCAATTTTTGTTTTGTTTTTCACCTACTAAAATTAAGGACGAAGCCTGCCGGGTTTGCTGGTAACAAATAAAAACGGTAACCCCTAGTAAACAAAATTATAAAAGAAATTGTGTTTTAAATATAGACACCAAAATGTCGAATCCCAATAACATTATACGGCCTCCCATCCTAAACCAAACTCCTATCCCCAATCTTCCTAACATTTTTGGTACTTTTTGAACAATTACACAGTGCAACACGAAAAAAAATAACCATATACGGACACCACTACGTGATAAAAGACTAAAAAAAAAAGACCCGTGTCTCCCAATTTTTCCCAAAGGCCTCGGTATCATTTTCGTAAAAATGTGATCATTTTCTTGCAAACCGTTCAGAATTTCGATTTACTCTCTGAGGCAAAGTTGTAGCTCTTGTCATAAAGAACAAAAATTGCGAACATATAAAATCAAAAAAACTTCACCTTCCAGATCAAAATCGCAAAAAACTTAAAAAAATTCGATTTTTTTTACCTTTTTTCCCGTGTTCAGGTCCATAGGTAGCAAACCGTTTAAAATTCAAGGAAACAATCAACTACAAAAATTTACCTAAGATCTCAATAAACAAATTTCTAGAACATATAAACTTCCTGGGAATTATTCTTAACACCGTTTTTTAATTTCATTTGTTTTCTATTTACTTCAACATTGAGATACTATGCTATCTATTACAAAAATATAAAAAAAAAGTATTCGTATTATGTTTATAATGTTGATGGCCCTGGACTTGCAAATCGCGCTCTCTTAAGTTGTGGATCCAAATCGTCGTTCGAATCTGACTCTGATTCAGCAATTATGGTGTCCACAGGCACGTTGCTTCCAGACTGCCCTCCATCATCAGCTCTTTCTTCTTCAAATACTTCATTAACATCATACAGGGTGATCTTGTGACTTCACCAACATACCTCTGCAAGCAATGCGTCGAGGTTTTTGCCTTTGTAACGTTTTTCCATGGGTATTGTGGTTTGGTGAAACCATTCTCCTTGCTCATCGGATTCGGTAGGGAGTTGTTTGATAAAATCGTCAAAATGAAAATGAAGAAAATGCAGCTTTAATGTCATCGATGCGCCGATTATCTCAAAATAATGCAGCATTTGTTTCACCCATTCTCCTGCTTCCCGTTCCGCGTCTCGATCCCTCCCAAGACTCTGGTGCATACACGCTGAAGGTAAATCCATGCCATTGAATGATTTTCATCAAGCGATGAATCAAAGTTGCTCTTGAATAGCTTTCTAATGTCAGGGCCATTAAGTACGCCTGTTAAATGAAAACAAAAAATAAAGACAGAAAAGAAAACATTAACATAGTGTAAATAGTACAACTAGGTGAACAAAAATTCGTTTTAAATTTACTACAATACCTTTTTTAATTTTGTCATCGCTACGCTTTGGGAAAACGCTTTTCAAATAGTCGAATGCGTTTGGACAATTTACAACGGCCACTTCGATGAATCTTTTAACAATTCCCAATTTTATGTGGAGCGGTGGCAGCAAGATGTCTTGAGTATTGTCAATTAAAGGTGCATTCTTCAGTCTATGTTGTTGTATTTGTTCATCCACACTTCCTCTTGGCCTCCACGAGTTACATTGGAATTGATTCAGAGGTGAGCGTGAATCCCAATTACAAAGAAAACAAAAGAATTTTGGGAAGCCGCCCTTATCGATGATCCCTTGCAAAATGTTGATGACCTTCAAATCACAGCAAATCTTCCATTTATTTTCGTAATATTTGATTTTTTCCATTATATCTTTCAATGTTTCATAGCTTTCTTTCATGTTGATACCCATTGCCAGCGGAATGGAAGGTTTTCGGTTCGACACATGCAACAACACTGCTTTCAAGCTTGAAACAGAACCATCAATAAATAATCTCCACTCACTAGCGATGTAGTTCATTCCCATTTTTACCACCAAAGCTTTTATATCGTTGCAGTAAGCGAACGAATTGTCATCATTTAGAGTGTAGAGCATCTGAAATTCAGCTTGTCGTTTGCGGTACGCCGTTGAGTTAACATTAGCATGTGTGAGTTTTCTTTGCTTTAAAAAAGCTGTCAAAAATATTGCAAGTCGCTGCGATAATCCCAATATGGCCACAATGAAATCCATTTTCATTTGTGTTATTAGTTGTGGTCCATCTCTTCCCTGTTGGGGCTCATAATCGGTATCAAATGGATCTTCATAAGTAACACCACTTGCTGTACTCATTGCTGTAAATTCTGTAATACGATCTGGAGTTGGCGGCCTTGGTGATACAAAATTTTCAGGTGCAAGCACTGGTAGTGTGGCTGTTGCAGTTGCTTTATAAATTTTGTTCTTCTCAGAATGTCGATTTAGACGACATGTGTAATTTACGCATGGTTGCATCATGATCACCTGGGCGATTAATCCAGTTTACCGGCTTACAATACTTCATAGTACCTCTGCCTCCACTCAACCATGCCATGAGATTGTTATAACATTGGCGACACACTGTATTAGGTGTGTAATTTTCACCGGTCAAGTCCACTTCGTCGAAAAACAATGTATATGCTCTTTTGAATTCACTAGTTAAAAGATTATTTTCCTTCTGAAATCTTGTAGATGTTTTTTTTTCTGGTTTGATGACCGCAAACGTAGCAAAAGAAATCTATATTTTCACACTGCATATTGAAATTGTCAGTTGCCAATGTTGTGTGCGAATTATACTGTAGCACTTTCACTTTTTTTACTTTCACTTTCACTTTATAACTTTCACCGCTGAGCTCTCGTTGACGTCGCGCTGTGTAATGCCTCGATGTGAGCGTCGTGTCGCTTTTATATTGTGTGCTGCGTCCCTTATTGCGTGTGCTGAGCTTACTGCATTGCCTGTGCGGTGCATGATCGCGTGATACCTAAGCGCTACCTAAACGGTGTTAACCCTTGGACAAACACATGGTTCTGGCCAGGCATATTTAATTTTTTGCTACCTATGGACCTGAACAGGAGAAAATGGTAAAAAAAATGAAATTAAAAAATTTTCGGCAAATTTTTCACTTTTGCGTGCTACCTAAACAGTGTTAAGAATCATCGGTTTGCAAGATATGAGCCTGAGAAAATGATCACATTTTTACGAAAATGATACCGAGGCCCCAAATCTTTGGCGGCCCATAAAAAAAAGTGCATGACTTTGGGAAAAATTGGGAGACACGGGTCTTTTTTTTTAGTCTTTTATCACGTAGTGGTGTCCGTATATGGTTATTTTTTTTCGTGTTGCACTGTGATATGAGAGATAACGTCGGCAGAATAATGAAAAATTATTGCTTCTATTAATGGTAATGGTAGATAAGGGAAACATTTATTTACGTTTATTTTATGAAATTTCACAATTGTGTGACTCTCATAGAGAACACATGTGTTCTTTGCTCGAAGAGTTAATTGTTTGTGTATTTTTGTATTTTCTTGTTTGTTATTTTTTTTTTTGTTGTAAAAGGGTTAAGTGTGTGTGTTTTTGCATTTTGTTGATTGTGCGTTTAAGTTTGCAAAAATGGACATCGGAAAAAGCTTTCACCTTTTAATGCAGTTAAAAATTTTTAAAGATCTTATGGATGCTGATGATGAAGAAAACGAGCAGGGTTAAACCCTTTTTAGAGAAGAGGTAACTTCATAGCTTTGGATGTGCCAAAGACATGGAAATTGGCGGTACAAATTAATAACTTGAAAAACGTCCTCCATACTCCATTCCGCTTTCCTAAAGTATAAGAAATTTTATAATCAACAAATTCTTTTTTTTACCATGCCGGATATTAAATACTTTTGTGACATTGTATTTTTCTTTAAATTTTTAATTTTATTTCACTTAAACAAATTGTTATCACCTTATCTATGTTTTTGTTCACAATGTTTACCTTTTTCGCGCTGTTGTTTACCTTTATGTATCGATTGACAGTTTTGATTTCATAAAATGATTGCCATTAAAAATTGCTTCCAAGAGTTTTCATAATACATATCATTCATTCCATGAGAAAACGCCACAAATCTGACCGAAGGTCTTCCGATTTTCTTCAAATTTTGCACGGAGAGACTCTATGGAGCCAAATATACATTTGCGTTTTTAGTTTTTTAAAATTGATAAAGATCGCGATTTTATTAGCGTTTTTCATTTTTCAAAAAGTTAAAAAAATGGAAAAAGTAGTGAACTTTGAAGAGCCACATTTCCATAAGTGGACCGAATTTTTCAAAGATTTAAAAAGTTTCTGAAAGCTGTTTTTGTCTATTTTATGATTTGCAGTTTAAAAGTTACCACTATAAAAAAAAAAATTGTATGCAAATGCAGTTTTAAAGTGCATTTTGCAGTGCGTTTTCCCCCTTCGATTTTCAAAAAAAAAAAAATTTTTGTAAAATTTAGAATAGTATTTATTAAATAAATGTTATCTTTTTCTGGGACAAAGAATTTTTCTATTTTTAATGATTTTTAAAAAAAAACATGTGAAATATATCATATAAAAAGTTGTGCTACTTTTGCTTGTCACAGAATTGTACACACATATGTACAAATGTGTACATATGTAGGTGTGTATACACGCTGAACACAATACATGATGAAATAGGGAAGAAGTATTAGAAAATCAAGTAAGTCTTTTTTTAAAAAATCATTACAAATAGTAAGCTGCCTTTTCCCAAAAAAAGATTACTTGTCTTTTTTATAAAAAATTCTGAATTTTGCAATGATGTTAAATTTTTAAAATCATAGGGGGAAAAAGAAGTGGAAAATGCATTCAAAAAGTGCAGTTGCAATAAAAATGCGTTTCTGAAATCAAGCCCTCATTTTTAGAGTACGGATTCTACAAATAGACAACCGTATCATTCAGAAACTTTTTAAATTTTTGAAATAGTCCATCTACTTAAAAAATATAGCTCAGTTTTTTAAATTTCAAATATCTGATAATGGGATTCTCTTAATGGCTCCATAGAGTCTCTCTGTTGTCAATATAAACACAATCAGAGGATGTGAATTCAGAAAATCACTTATTTTCAACTTTCTTTCCTGGAACGAATGATATGTATTTTTGTTTAATATGGTTATGTCTAAACCATTTTTACAAGTGTTAGGTTGATTTTAACAGCATGTAATTTGTGTGTACAAATCTTTATGTAAATAGATTTATATTCAATTTATCTTATTTTTACTATGTGGTAATTGTATATTTGTGGTTTTAATATTTCAAAGTGTTGTGTTTGTATTATATGTTTCTTAGTTTCCACAACACTCTTAAGTTTTAAAATGTTATGTGTTTCAGTTTTTAACAATGTTTTAAATATTTTTAATGGTTCTTACCAGGGCTGCAAACCACTTGTCGATTTGGTTTGGTTCGGTTCAGTGGTTCACACTACTTTTGAACCATGGTTCGGTTAGTGAAACGGTTTTTCAGCCGGCTCGAACCGTGGTTTTGGTTCGGTTCAATGTTATTTGAAAATGTATAAATGAGAATGTATTGTCGAAATTTAATAAAATTAACAACTGTGACATAGGCTCCAAGCAATTTGAAAGCAATTTTCATTACATTTATTAAAAAATATATTTAATTATTTGATTTTAACTATATCACTACATTATTTGTAAAAAAAAACATTTTATTTAATTTTAATTTAATTCTCTTCACTCAAATGCCAACAAACAAAACGAGTGAAACCCTAGTACTTCTCTACTCTCTCCCTAACTCTCTTCATTGAATATTTCAATACACGAGCAGCTCTTTGATAGTGTTATTGTATATAACTATACAAATTCCCACCATGTTGAAGTAAAATTACATTGTTGAACCGAATCGAACCATTTTTTGTCAATTGAAATACGGTTTTAGGTTCGGTTCGACATTTTTGTTTAGACAATGGTTTGGTCCAAGGTTCGGTTCATTAGCAAAAATAACGGTTCGGTTCGGTTCAAAACCGGTTCGGTTCAGAACCGGTTTGCAGTCCTGGTTCTTACCATGTTTGTAATGTCTATAGCTCTGTGTGGTTTTGAGTACACATCCATATGTGTTATGTAAATAAAGTATGTTTCACAATTTTAAATATGTATGTTGTAAATATGTTCACTTGTAACTATCACTGTCAGGGCGGGGGGGGGGGGGGACTAAACCGCACTCACAGATGGTTGAAAAAAGACTGATAACTTCTCGTCACCAACTATTGCTAGCAGACTTACAATTCTCTGCCTGCAGGCAGTAGATGGTGCGAAGGAGAGAGCAAAGCGGAATGGCGACCGCTGTGCATACCTATGTGCAATATTGTAGCACAATATTAAACATTCCGCCCCCCATGACTCAGTGAATATCAAAAGTAGTAAGTTAAAATGGGATTTTCGTGCCTCCGGAAAATACGTAGCCTAATTTGGTGCGGTAAGTAATCACATCACCGATTGCTGTTGATATGGCACCGTCTTTCTGATGTATAGTCTTTCGTATACATCAGCCCCCAGCTCGATATCTGTAGGGGTATTGCTGCGCGGGTCAACATCAGTCAAAGTGTCGTTGTGTAAATCACGGGTCGGGTTTTCAATTATTGGGTCTGAATAGGGTCTAGTTGGCATTTCATCAGTAATTAAAGCGTTGACGTGCAGCATCCATGTATTGTGGACATTCCGAGACATTATTTTGAAGAAAGTAAACCGAAGTCCTTGATATTTGAACGAACGGAGACACAACCTTTTGAATGTCGAATATGCGATGCGCGAAACCGTTGAGGACTGACTGATGACGGCTCACATTGAGTTCCACGTTTCAAACCTGTCATCCGAAACCCGTATCATGGCCGTGGAAACCAGTACGATATACCATTTAAAATCGGGCACCGCGGTGTTAGGTCGATGTGGCATTTCCTGTAATTGTGGTGCCCTATGAAGTTCCGTGTGATGATGACTGTCGCATTTGCTACACCCAGTCAAACTAGAGCAATCAGGGGCCAGATGGCTTCTAGCGAGGCAGTTTCGGCAGTAACCCCTGAGCTCTACGGTTTCATATCTCTGGTAGGGGGTCAGTTCACGGAATCTTCGGCACGACTTGAGAGAATGGTCCTTTTGACATAGTCCGCAGGAGTATTGCCAGTTTCTCGGATGATGATGTCCTTCATTGCTTTGTTGGTGACGCGCGTTGGCTTGATGATGGCGATGGTTATTGTGTTCTGGTGGTGGGAGGTGGCGGCCATATCTAGAAGAGTATGGGAATTAGTGTATGTTGATGAATGTGAGTGCGATTATGGTGGATCTGAAAATAGTTCTATAACTTTTGTTTTGGGTCGTTCAATTATGCCATTTGATGTTCCTAGTTCGACAACCCGGACATTCTGGTCGGGTCCAGGATAGGTTTTTATAACTCGACCCATTTTCCATACATTATGGGTTGCCTTATCGTCCCTAATTGTTACAAGATCATCAATGTTTATATTCTCGCGTTGATACTTCCATTTATATCGACGATGTAACTGATTTAAATACTCAACCTTCCATCTCTGGCAAAAGGTTGGAGATATTATATTTAAACGCTTTCATCGGTCTGAGCGCGTTGTCTTCTTCAAACAAATCTGGTTCAGCGGGTGCCAATATGAAAGTGACCGCGGGTCAAAGGGGGTAAAACAACAGGATCATCAGTAGCCGTACGTAAAGGTCTGGAGTTTAGACAGGCATCAATTCTCGCGAGAATCGTGGTCTGGAGTTTAGACAGGCATCAATTCTCGCGAGAATCGTGGAAAACTCTTCAAACGTTAAGTTCATATTCATAAATTTACGAAAGTGTATTTTAAATGACTTGACGCCTGCCTCCCGGCCTCCCTTATGAGGAGCACCTGGTGGAATGAAACTCCACTCTAGGTTTTGACTAATATTTTTCTGTAGAGCACCATTTTGCAGATTTTTTAAGAAAGCTATCCTATCTTTACGAATCATTTCAGCTGCTCCCACGAAATTTGTACCGTTATCAGAGTAAATTCTTGCTGGACATCCGCGACGTCCGATAAATCTAGCTAATGCAGCTAAGAAAGGTTGTGCCGGCAAATCGCTTGCTACTTCCAAATGTACACACAGAGAAGAGATTCGTTGTCACAACTATATTTACTGCCAACTAAAATTTGGCGGTTCCTTGGACTATCCCATTATTCTGATGTGATCAATAGTAGAACATATCCAAAGAAATGCTTCGAAACTGATGCAGCTAGCGTAACACTTCCAGGTCAGGTTAATTTATAAATAGCGGCGAAGTCGGCCAGAGAGGTTGCATTTTTATTACGACGTCCATCAGTACTTGTGAGTGAGGTGCTGTTTGTTTGTTACAAGTGTTGTCTTTAGAAATTTTATTAAAAAAATTTGAAATTTTAAATTACGTGGAGCAATAGAAACAGACAACTTAGTGTGTCAATTTTGTCTAGCTGCAAACGTATGGATCCTTGGTCAGAATTGGGGACAGACGTATTTCGATTATTCAATAATATCGCACCTCTAAACCGCATCACAGATTTTGAAAAGGTAAGACATGATATACTGGTAGCCAGCCACCTACGAAATTTGATTCCAAAAATCTTCTTTTGGGTATAGATTCCGGCAGAAATAGCCATGAACCCAAATAATAGTACTCAGGCCCGGGCAACCCTCATCGGAAACCCGCATCATTTCCAGAATCAGCTTTAGAAAAACCACTTCACTAAAATCTACTCCAGAAGTGGCAGGAACGGATGGTCCGTAAAATGTGTTAAAACTAAATATTAATTTTATTTGAGAACGTAAAGTGAAATTGGTGTGTTAATTTGAAAGAAAAAATTACCTTGAGCTAACAAAAATAAAAAAAGGCAAAATAAAAACACTACACTAAAATTCAGAAATTAATAGATTAAACTTTTTATACAGAAATACGTGTTTTTTTTTTGATTAAACATTTTCTAGAATATACTTATACCTGACTGTAAATGTCCCTGTATCGATGATAGAGAAAAAAAATACAACCAGGAAAAGTGAGTCAGTCAATAAGATTTAAAGAACACCCAATCTAGGGAAAACCACAAGTTTTAAATTCACGAAAAAATAAATAAATAAAAAAGGAGAAAATAACATAATAATAATAAGTTAAGTAAGCTATTGTCCTGTCAGCGATTATTTATAGCTGTTATTCCAGCAACACATACCACCAAATTCTACACATTAAAGCAGAGGCAAACAATGAAAGATCTTTCATCGTGGGACCTATAAAACTGTAAGTGTTTTTAAATTCATATAAATTACCTGAAATCTGAATATTTCATTGCCATACATCAGATTTTTTTGTTTGATCATAATCCTCTTCGAACAAGTTAGAATGTCTGATGTATGGTATGAAAGTGATATTTTTTGCAAATAAAAACTTCAAATATGTATCACAGTTCAAATAAAGTGTGAGCTGTCAGCCAACAAGAGGCTCATTAGCGTAGTAGCTAAGCACTCCGGTTAAGAACGGTGACGACTCAGGTTCGACACCGTAGTTGAGTCCCCTTTTCCACTAGCAAATATTTCTTTGCAAATTCTTATGTTTATAGGCGAGAGGGGCGGGAGGAAGAGAAACAAATCTTTGTCAGTTCAGTATTTGCTGTTCTCGCAAATTCTGCTTTGTTCTTTTCGCTGAAACAAATTTATTTGACATATCGTTTTTAACCCATTATTTTTTACTGACACAGTCGTTTTTTGTTTACAAATTGATTGTTTGAAGTAAACAAAAGAAATTGAATTTGTTAAATTACATATTTACACCGACTTTAAATTATTTATACATTCTTTAAAATTCAAGCAGTTTTGACGTTTCTTTCGTTCTTTTGTGTTTTGATTCGCAAAATTTGGCAAAGAAAGATTTGTGAGTGGAAAAGCATTCGAAAATACCAAAAGAGCAAAGCAAAAATTTGGCAAAGAAATTGTTACGCGCCGCCAAGTTGCTGCTTGTTCCAAGCAGAAAGCAAAAGAAAAATATCCGATAATAGTTTGAGGAAAATCAAGGCAGTTTGGCATGGCAAGTTCCAGGTTGCTCCTTTAGGTTGCTTAGTTCTGTCCCTGTTCCCTAGCGCGTTAATATATTTGATATTACTCCATGCCAAAAAAAATACCACAAAAAGTGTTCCAGTTTTCACTTACCGATCAATTATATCATCGAAGTGTTACCAGCCGAATAGGAGGAGTTGTACGAGTAGATGTTGTTCTCGTATGACGGTACATTTTCCCCTCCCTTTGCCTGTGACAGATTGCGTACCTATATATTAATCTGTCCCGTTGACACTTCCGCAACCCCATGTCACTCAGTATCCCTCAATAAGAAAGTTTAAAACTTCATGTTCACGTTATAAAAGAAAAATTCAAAATATATTTGCGACGATAATATTAAGTGAAACAACCAAAGCCAAGTTCATGGATGAAATATAAATGTAGTTTGGAAAAATGACTTACTTTCAAACAAAGTATACATAAAAGTGATTAAATCTATGCGAATAGGTTTGAGTTATCCGAAGATAAGTATAAATGTACTTAATTTTGCATTTATACCTGAAGAATAATAAATGGACTAACTAATGAATTTAGTCAATCATAAATGTTCTTAGAACTATATTAATAAAAGTATATGATGGGTAAGGATTTCAAAAAAAATTTGTAACAAGAGACATGTATATATGTAATGATATGTAAATGTACCTAATTTTACATTTATATAAATAGTTCCGATTTGGATTTGAATGAAATATATAAATGTGCTTAAACTTACATTTATATAAAAGTTATATAAATGTGTTTAAATTTTAAACATCTATAAAACTTTCGAATTTTGATTGAAAAGAAATATACTTATGTCTATATTGGACTTGAAGTATAACGAAATATAAATGCACGTAATTTTACATTTATATAAATCTTCTGTATACAGTTATGGGAGGGAGAAGAAATATAAATGTAGTTGATGTTACATTAATTTTATTATAATAATTAACGCTTTAAATTTAGGATAAATCTATTATTTGCTTTAAATAGTATATGAATTGAACGAAATACAGAAATATTGGCTATAAATGTAATCGATATACGTTTATATTTCTTCCAAATTTAAAAAAGATCCCATTTGATGACCCAAAAGTAATAAATTTACTCCGTTTACTTAAACTTTGAAACATACCGTTTCGTGCCACTGTGCACTCAAAACCAACAGTCAAACCTGTCTAACCACGTGCTCGTTGTTTTGGTGGGGACAGTAATGTTTTCTAAACTGATCGACAGGCAATTTTTTTTACGGTTTCATAATTACAATAGGGGTTTTTAAAATATTAGTACAGTTTAAACAAATTTTCTCTTCTTTCTTTTTCTTTCCTGTTATAGTCAAAATGACATAAAAAATTTCATAAGATCTGTGTATTCATTTATCTATATGCTTATGAAGGACTACGCTGTAATGTCTTCATATCACGCTGCGCGTCTGCATGTATTTATATACGTATGTAAGTTTTGCAGTCAGTCGCCGTGTTAATTTTTTTGCGCGTGAGTGCGTACAAATATACACACTCCCACAGACATGAAATATATTCCAAGGGAAACTCACATATACACTTATCAATTTTATTTATTTTCTCACTTATATTCTCTCCTCGCGCTTGTGTTCTGAAAGATTTTGATTTTACCGTTAGCCGCTTAACAAGTTCATCTGCGACACTCCACTTGTAGCACCCCTGACGATGATGAAGGTGTGTCAGTGCAAAATTTTAGAAGTCCCCACCTTCACACTGTCGTCAATATCAAATACGGAGTAATTTTCGTATTCAGTCCCTCAGAAATTAAATATCCCGGAGGCTGTACCTTTCGTCAATCTGCGATTTGCCTGCGATATATGTAGCTAGAAGGGTTTAAAAAGAAAAAAATTGTTTTCCCTTTTCACTAGTAATTTCACTAAATTTGATTTGTCCGTTCAGCTATTCCAATCACATTTGCAACTTACCGTATCAAAACGTTCCTTGTTATGTATTGTTACAAAAAAATTAAATAACAAGGAGTATGCAAATCAAAATTTGGTTTGATTTTTCCTGCTCACAAAAAAATCTATGCAAAACTTGCACACTACTTCACAGTAACTATTCTCAGTGGGAACTATTTTGCAAATGATCGTTATTCTGCTTTTTCATTCCTCGCCTTGCATCGAACCAAAGAAATACGCAATGTACTAGCAAATGCCAAATTGCAGTGTTGGAATGTGACAAATTTTTCTTACGCAGGGTTAAATTTATGGCCCGTTTTGGCCTCGCCAGGGATGGCACGTTGGTTAGGTGTGCACAATCACGAAATCACAGCCACTGGAGTTATCGAAATGTAAGTGATCTTCGGCACAATGAAATTAAATGCGAGGCAATCCGTAACAAAATATTAGCCAGTGGAAAAGCGGACTGACCAAACCAAAGTGTTTTTTAAATTGTTTTTCAGTTACCAATGTATTTAAAATTTAATTGAAGAGATAAGTTTTCAATACTATTGAAAAATGAAAAGTCGTAAAAGTTGCAAAAGAAAAATATAAAAAAAGAGATATGATATACTATCTATAAAATAAATGAAAACATTGATTATATATATTAAATTCACACCTAACTTGGATAGCAAACGGTACCTAATATTATTTGCCGCAGTATATTGAATTTATATAACATCCGAACTGGATGTATTATTCCTCCAGTATTCTTTTTTCTTACATCGAAATTTGCACATAAATATTTTTTTCTGAATTTGATTTCAAATTATTCTGATTAGTAACATATTTTTTGGTACGAAGTTCCTTATTGCACGTTGCGGGATGGGGGCTAAATGAAAAAATTTTAAACAAATTGTTTTTAACCGATCATGCTATAACCTTGTATACAACCCAGTATTATTTTGCATACTTTCAGGATTTAGGATTTGTACAGTCAAGTACATACGTATATGAGGATTGATTTCTTCAATGCTGGCTTGGTGATAGTCGTGCCCATGGAAAGTGTGCTGGCTTCAATGGAAGGCATTATGATATAATTACGGCTAAGGAAAGCGGGCTTCGCTGGAGCTAAGCTATTTAATGAGGTAAAGAAGGTATATCAAACTTTAAATACTAGGGTATCCATTTAATCGGGTTTTCTGATTAATCGGTTAATCGTAAATTTCAATCTAGCAATTAACCGAACAAAACGCAATCATCTTATTCGATTATTCGAATAAAATAAAGCAAAAAAACCAACCCTTAAAAAACAAAGGTTTTGACTATAAATTCTTTATATATGACACACAACATAAAACACTTTTAATATTTTTTTTAAAATTAGTATCCTTTTTGTACTTTCGTACTTTTAGTCGATCTTTCGTTTTAACAGTATTTTTATATTATTTTTATTATTTTTAATACATTTTTTAAAAAGGAAACTTGTGAAATTGATTACTTCAGTGGATGGTTGGGTTGGGTTGGTATTTTAAATTTTAAAATTTTTTTTTTAAAAATTTTTTTTTTGTTTAAATTTTTATCGTCGCCATTAACAATATCTCAATTTTTTGAATGCGTCATATTGTGTGTCGATATGACGGAAGTTTTCGCAATCGTTCCATTTCTTCCAACGCTGGTAGGTTGCAGATCGTTTTGCCTTGAATTTTCGACACGTCAAGATCTTCTAAGCGAATTCCTTCGAGAGATCTTACTCGGCTCAGCGTAACGTACGCTTGACCTTTTGCAAATATCTTAGGTCCCAAGTTGATGACTGCTCGATCGACCGTTGAACCTTGCATTTTGTGTACAGTCACTGCCCAACATAGTATAAGCGGAAGCATTCGTCTTTCTGCTGTGCCTGCCGATAATTTTGCCGGAAATTCGACAGTTCTTGGCTGGATGATGTGTTCGCCGATCTCAACGAAATTTATTTTGACATTTGGCAAATCTTGTTCATACATTTGTGCTCGACGAAACAGTGGCCAAATAATATCAACTATTTCACCCATCGCACTATTAACAAGACATTTGCTTGTGTCGATGTTATATCGGAGCATAACCTTGGCTCCGATAAAGAGCCTTAATGTCTTTGGCAGCCCACCAGTCTTGTTGATGTCTTCCGGAATGAGACTCTCTAAGTTGATGGCGCTGATATCTTTTATCGCATCTGAGATTCGGTCAGCTGCTCGAAGATCTACCATATTTACGCCTTGTTGTTGGTGGTGAGTAAGAGCTTCACGATTATGTTCATCGACCAGTGCATTGGTTGGATCGAGGCGGAGCGCTTTTCCAACACTAAATTCATCACAAAGATTTTTATCGACTTTCCCGAGTAAAATTTCAATGTGTTCAGTCTTTAACTCTCCGATACGCAAGTCATTGAGTAAATCGATGAAAGTTGTGTCTCCCCGCTGTCGCATGTTCTGAACTAGTTCGCAGAAAGACAAAGTACGCCAAAGATGAATAGCTGGCTCCAAGCTCTTTGGTTGATGGAACACAGCGTTTCCTCGAACTGGTGGTAGCTGCATCAAGTCACCAAACAACAAAATATTAATTCCTCCAAACAATTCATTGCTATCTTTAAGTTGTTGTAGACGTAAATGTAAATGCTCCAGCATTTCGTAAGGAACCATAGAAATTTCGTCGATGATGAGGAATTGAGTTTCTCGCCATTGCAATCGCAAAGATCTTAAATAGATTCCAGTTAGACTTGGAAGTTTTGTGACCTTGACATCACGTTGGACTGGTAATTTGAACATCGAGTGAAGTGTTCGACCTGAGATCAACCTTGCTGCAACACCAGTAAGAGCACCAACTTTAACTGAATTCATATCTCCACCATAGCAGCGACGAATCTACTCCTTGATGAGATTAAGCGAGAACGTTTTTCCAGTGCCAGCACCGCCAGTGATAAACACTCGAATTGGATCTGCTGATCCCTTCTTCTGTTCATCGATGCTTTTCGTGATGAAATTGAAAAGATCTGTTTGGCCAACATTCCTCATCGATAAATGGTACCGGAAAAAACCATCGCTGACTCTAACGTCATCCGCGTCATAATCGTTATCATCTAATTCAATTTCTTCGTTGACTGGATTCCAATTGTCGATCTCGTACTCTATGAATTTCCACGTATCTGGTGGTAGCTATGAGTTCAGCTTCTCTAGCTAAGAACGCCTCTTTTGATGAATCGTATCCTCTTAGCAATTCATCCTCGTTACGAAACGGCACATACTGAGCAAGAAGACTGTAATAATAGTTTTCTGGATCATTTGGTCCTCGGAAAATTGGCACTCGAATGACTGCAGGGCGGCTTCTTATTTTAATTTTTTTGTTCCATTTAAAAGAGTCACAAAACGTATTTTAGGAGCATTTAATCTGTCATCGTAAGCTTCGTGATCTCCAGCGTCTTCATCCAAGATAGTTGTTGTACAATAATGCGGTTCAAACAACATCGCAAACTCAACCAGTGACATGTTCTCAAAGTCATAATGCGGTTGTGCATGTGGTCGGTTCGTGTATCGCTCAAAGATGTTGGTACAATAGCCAGCAGCATCGTCATTTACGAAGCGGAAAACTTTGTAACGCTGTTCAGGCTTGCGCGTGTTTAAGAACACACATTTACGCGAGGCATGTCTCAACGGAAGGTGGCCGAATCGAGAACTGCATTCGCAAGCAGAAACGTGTCGCTCTCGAACAATTTTCATGCAAATCTTGAACATTTTATCAGATGTGGTACTTTGTTCTACACGTATAGTACGAATGGCATCTCGCACACCTGCAGACACCTCGGTTGGCTCGTTCTTGGAACAATATTTTGCAAGATAATTGGCAATTGATTCATTGTTTCCACACGGTTGAATGTCCATATTTCTTTCCCAACATTGCAGCATCGTTTTGTTATAATTATTAATGAAGTTTGCTTCTGGCTTTCGTTCTAAAATGCACATACGACCTCCACTTTTAATAAACTCGTCAGAAGTATTTGCGACGATGAGTTTGATTGCTTGGAATACGAAGAAAGTTGAAGCGACATTCGACCGAACCATTCTTGTAGCACGTCTGAGTATGATGATGTCGCTGAACTCCATTGACTAGGGTTTTCATTTCCTCATCATTGTCTGGCAATTCACACGTTATGACTTCATCGATTCGTGCGATGCCTTCTTTAGTGTCAAAGCTTGGCGTTCCCTCCACCCAAACTAGCATGTGAAGATGCGGCGATCCACGATTTTGGAATTCAATTCGCCACCATTCGTCGACAAATTTCCCACCGAGAATAGTATTATCTGATCTTAGTAAACTCATTATTGCGTTCACTCGAATCATGAAATGACGACTGATGACCATTGGATATTTTTCAATAAGTTTTTGAACTTGATATGTGCTTAAAGAAGCTGGATGTTAGTCCGCGTTACCATCAGCAATCAACAATGCATTAATCATGTCACTCCAATGTAGGTCATTGCAACTTAATGTGATGAAATAATGCGGTGGTCCTAAGCATCTGATCATTGCAATAACCTCCATGAAAGCGGTGTTCCAATACGCCAAAGAACCTCGCAAATTCTTGACGTATAGATGAACGTCTTCCACCATCTGCTCATTATTTCGCACTTTCTTTCCAAGTACGTTTATATTTGTCGTTATGCGAAGGTGTTCATACATAGAAAGTGCGTAAAATAGGTAATCAGTACGTTGAAATCTGGTATCATTTCCCATGATACGTGCTTGGAAGTAGTCAAGTGGCGAAATTTTTACTGGTCGTTGTTCTTTAAGTCCATTCACGCCATTGGGGAAGAGATGATACCATGCATACTCTTCAGCATGCAGCTCATGACGATCATTGACTATATTGTTTGTAGTTTTTCTTGAAATCTTGAGCTGTTTCGTTCTACCACCACCGCTAGGAATGCCAATTAACTCCGAATCTTCTTGAGGCTGACGTGCTTCAATTGGTGCCATAACAGAAGTTTGGACGGGTATCGCGTCAACTTCAGAAGGAACAGATATGACATCAGAGCGTTTAGAGCCGTTATGGGGAGAAGCAATAGATGGAATGCATGAAAGTTGGCCATCAGCGTCAATTTCATGATCTATATGAACGACTTGAGAGGTTGCTTCTTTATCAATCTTCATATAGTCAAGCGTGTACTGGGCATTTGTAGAACTTGTCGCACGCTTACAGATGCGAATGAATTCGTCAATATTTCTACACTCGATAAGACACGCTCGGCCATTTCTTTTTGACGCAGTAGCTCCTTTTGGACCACACGAATGCAAAATAGAAAACTTGCAAAATAGAACTTGTCATCAATCTTCATAATAGCGTAGCTTTTCGAATTTGCAATCAAAACTCCAGCTGGATACTTGCTAAACAGTAACAGTACACCTTGAAAAAGGCAAAAACCAAAACCTGGTAGGTTTCTGGAATCCTCAAGATTGCGAAATATTTCTGGATCATCAGGGTAGCGAAGCGATACAGTGACTCCAAACATTGTAATATGTGGTACGATATTGAAGTTGTTGACGAGAAGATAACCACTCTCTGGAATTTCAACAGGTGGATGAAGAGAGACAATCCTTTCGTAAAGTCTATTCGACTCTATCAAAATACAATTGAGTGTGTTGGAGTCCCATTCAATAGGCGACTGAATGGACGAGCGGACAATAGCTCCAATTGCCATAGCACAACATTGTTTGTCTGCATTTGGTTCGAACTGTAAATGTGCCTGACTCCACAGTGCACGAAGAATATTCAAGAATTCATTAATTCGTGAAACACGACGTGGGCGTGGTGCTGGTTGAGGCGGCTGAACTCTGATAAAACTTGCCTCATCGAGTTGTATACAATTTGTGTTATTTTGAACATCACGGTACAATGGATTGTTCGTCTTCAGCCACTCTATTGCGTTACTAACATTGTCGCGTGAAATTGTGAACTCACGTGTGATGTCGAGGTTCTCCAATGACTCAGTGACGACAATCAAGCCGGCAGAATCAGGTGATTGAGGCAACAATGTTGGAAGATTTTCAGTAACTTTGAAAATATCTTGGGCGAAAAAAACTGCTTTACCCTTGAATCAAAACTGTCCGAAAACACTATCATACTTGATAATTTTCAAGAATGGAATGATTCGTGCCAGTAAACGAATCTCCACTTGTGTGAGAATTGCAATCTCTTGAGGAATAACACCAGGATCGAGATTGTTCCAATATGACTTCGAAGGATGGTGTGCTTTGCTCGACTTCAAATGTGTCTTACAACGGTGACAGCAAAGCAATGAACTTTTGTGGGCCAACTCGACGGGAAGATAATGTGGACTTGCACCAGAAAAGCTGCAGGTTGACACTTGTTGCTTGTAGCATCGCTTGTGGCAGACTTCACAGATGCAATCAGCATAAACATTAATTTTTGCTTCGAAAGCAGCTACTGCGGCGTCAATATCCAATTGAGCATTTATTGTAGCTTGATCTGCTTGACGTTTTTGAGTGAGTCGTGCTTCGCGAGACGTTGGTGATTCATCACGCCGTCTTGCTTCATCTGCTTGACGTTGTTGAGTGAGTCGTGCTTCGCGAGACGTTGGTGATTCATCACGCCGTCTTGCTTCATCTGCTTGACGTTGTTGAGTGAGTCGTGCTTCGCGAGACATTGGTGATTCATCACGCCGTGTTGCTTCATTTGCTTGACGTTTTTGAGTGAGTCGTGCTTCGCGAGACGTTGGTGATTCACCACGCCGTCTTGCTTCATCTGCTTGACGTTGTTGAGTGAGTCGTGCTTCGCGAGACATTGGTGATTCATCGCGTCGTTTTTGACATCGCTTTTCGATCCGAGATGCACGAGACGCTGGTGATTCGTGATGCTTTTTAAGTTCACGCTTTTCTTTTTCCTTTTGTAGTCGAAGTAGACGTTGAAATGTAGTTTCGACCTTTTTCACCATGCTAAAATTCAAAATTCAATATTATGGTTGTGCGACTTACCTGTGATAACTATTATGGTTGTGCGACTTACCTGTGATAACTATGGTTGAGGTTGAATCTATAAATATTTTATATCTTTATATTTTATTATTTTTTTTCAATTTCTTTAGTATTTTTTTTTTATTTTAGTAAAAATATTCTTTTTTCTTGTAAATGATAAACAAGATTTGTTGCAAATTTTTCGTATTTTTAAAATGCAATACTTTGCGAATGTTCTTTTCTTCAACAAGTAACAGATGATGTAAACAACTTTTTATTGTAACCGAATCAATTTGTTGTAAGTTGTTGCAATTTAATTTTAATTCCCGTTTGCTGTTAAGTTATTGGAAATTGTCAAATTAGGCATGACCACCTTTCCTTCTTGATTTTATAAAGAATTTTATATACGAATATTTTCAAAAATATTATTATTTTATAACTGGTGTTGAATTGGACTTATAAAGTTAATTTATAATCCAATGTGCAAATAAAAAGAGCGGACTGTATTTTCCGATAAATGTATTTGTTTTATTTTGTGATGCTGACAATTCAGTGACCAAAGCAGAAGTGATTTTTCGATTTTGAGTAAGTCATAACATACGTACGGATCATAACAACAACATGCGAAGACCCATAGCAGGTAGAAAATCGTACGATAGTTATTACTAGCGCTGTTGTTGTAATGATATTACACAAGACGGCTTGTGGTATAACAGTTAGTAGTTGTTACAAAACGCCAGTGACGTAGCAAACCAAATATTACATTTTAAATTGAGTGATATCTTAACAGATGTATGTACTGATGTCATCTACATTAATAACAATTAGATATTCCAAAACATACTGCCGCCCCTGAAACAAAGTTTCAGTTAGATGGGAGTAAAGCAATTTTAGTGATTGGACGTGTATAAGTAGTTTTCTCTGTCTTGATTGTTACAACCCGAACCTTGTTGTCATTGCCTGGATGAACTTGTATGATTCTACCAAGTAACCATTTAGTTTGAGGCAGATTTGGCTCCTTTATTACGACAATATCACCAACCTCGTAATTCCTTTGTTGGCACTGCCATTTCGGACGTTGTTGCAATGATGTGATATATTCAGAAGACCATCGTTTCCAAAACCCTTGTACCATCTGTTGTAGTAACTTCCAATGCTTTAATCTAGGTAAAGGTGAGGAGAGATAATTTGGTTCTGGAACTGATGTAAGAGGTTCACCTATAATGAAATGAGAAGGGGTTAGCGGATTCAAATCCAGGTCCGATATCGAACACAACGGTCTACTATTTAATATGGCTTCAATTTGTGTGAGCACTGTGTACATTTCTTCATATGTAAGCAGCGTTGTGCCTACCACTCTCTTTAGGTGAAGTTTTACTGATTTAACATTTGATTCCCAAATGCCACCAAAGTGTGGAGAAGATGGAGGTATAAAATGACACGTTGTTCCGTCATTTACTAGCGATGATAAAATATCGGAGTTTGTAGTTTCGTCTAGCAACATTTTATGCATTTCCGTTAATAAGCGATGCGCTCCATGAAAATTTGTTCCATTGTCGCTGTATAAATTACAGCATTTACCACGCCGTGATGTGAACCTTTTAAATGCAGCAATAAATGATTCTGAGCTGAGGTCACTCACTAGCTCCAAGTGAATTGCCTTGGTCGATAGACATATAAACAGAGATATAAAAGCTTTACAAACTCTTGGGCGTTTGCAATTTGTCATTTTAACTGGTAGGGGACCTGCAAAATCACATCCAGTATTGAAAAATGGTCTATATTGTTGAATTCGTTCTACTGGAAGATTTGCCATCAACTGTTGTGAAGTGTGACGTCGCTGCATGAAACAGCGTTTGCATTTGAATACAATTGAGCGAGCTAAATTTCTAGCTCCAAATATCCAAAATTGTTGGCGTAAAATTGCAAAGAGTTCAGACGCTCCAACATGCAGATGTTTAATGTGCAAATCTTGTGCGATAAGCTCAGCTATTCGGCCGTTAGGGATTATGATTGGATGCTTGATATTGTAAGGAACGAGTGATTCTTGAATTCGTCCTCCTACACGCAGAAGTCCTTCATTATCCAAAAATGGCGAGAGTTTCAAAAGGTTTGTATTTTTAGGGAAATTTCGATTTTCTTGAAGGCACCTTATAGTATCTGAGAATGATGACCTTTGTAGACAAACTAATAGTTTTGTTCGAGCTCTAATTATTTCCTGATAAGAAATAAAGTTCACGTTGGTAGTTCGATTAACGAACCTTAGAATATACGCTATTATTCGTAGAAGTCGGTACCAATGAGACGTTTTTTCAGCAAGTTTCAGAAGAATAGGGACCTCATCTGCTACTGCAATTAATGCAATTTTCCGCTTTTCCGTTGTCACTTCCTCAATGTCTTCGTTGATTTTGAATTTGCTTTTTGGCCATTCTAATTCTGTAAATCTTAACCACTGTGGTCCATTCCACCACAAATCATGGCTTAATAGCTCTAGAGGATACAGACCTCTCGAGGCACAATCGGCGGGATTATCCTTTGTGTTGACATAATTCCAAAATTTTCGAGGTATAATTGACAAAATTTCTTCAGTGCGATGGGAAACAAAAATTTTCCAGGTTCGCGGCGGCGATGAAAGCCAGTGCAATACAATTTCTGAATCGGTCCAGGCGTATAGCTTGGTAGTAACGATGTTGAGCGAAGTCTTTATGGAGTTATACAATCGGCATAATAGTGTTGCAGCACACAATTCCATTCTCGGAATTGATAGTGCCTTAATAGGTGCAACCTACGTTTTTGCTGCTATTATGTTAATACTTCCATTTTGTCGAGAAACGCAGTATATGACTGCAGCATATGCAAGGGTAGATGCATCACAGAAGCCGTGTATTTCAAAATCTGAAAGTATATGAAGATGTCGAGGAATAGAAACATTTTCAAATTGATTAATTGAATCTTTTAGTCGAGTCCATTCTTGAGCTATTTGGTATGGTATTGGATCATCCCAAGAAATCTTCAATAACCATAATCTTTGCAACAATATTTTCATTAGAATGGTTGATGGAGCCAAAAATCCAAAAATATCAAAAATACTGGCAGTATCAGAGAGGATCTTGCGCTTTGTTATGGAATCAGAATATGATTTAATATTCACACGAAATGAGTAGGTGTCAGATATGGGATTCCAATAAAGTCCAAGTAGCTTAATATGTGAATCTAAGAAAGAATCACTATCGATTCTACCAGATTCCAAATATTCCATTGGAATTTTCTGTAGAAATTGACTCGAATTAGAACTCCACTTCCTAAGCATGAAACCGCCTGATTCTAATAGTGAAATTAACTCTTCCTTTGCATGCTGAAGATCTTGTTGAGACTCTGCACCAGTCATAACGTCATCCACATAAATGTTGTTCAGTATAATCGACGCTGCAATTGGAAATTTCGTTTCATTATCAATAGCTAGTTGTTGAAGTACACGTACAGACAAGAACGGTGCACATGATGTTCCATACGTCACTGTACATAAACGGTAATGTTGAATCGGACAGTTAGGATCACTTCTCCAAACCACACGTTGGTAGTCTTGATCTTTCTTTGACACCCAAATTTGTCGAAACATTTTCATTATATCAGCTGTAAAAACATACGAATATTTACGAAACCGAATTGATACGCCAAACAGATCTCTCTGTATAGATGGTCCAATTAAGAGAGTATCGTTCAATGTATGGCCTGATGAATCCTTGAAGGATCCATCAAACACCACCCTCAATTTGGTAGTGCTG
This sequence comes from Phaonia tiefii, assembly GCA_963931995.1. Taxonomy (NCBI): domain Eukaryota; kingdom Metazoa; phylum Arthropoda; class Insecta; order Diptera; family Muscidae; genus Phaonia; species Phaonia tiefii. The sequence goes on from OZ008369.1 coordinate 131,423,884, forward strand.
CTGTCCGGCTTCAGTACACAGTGGTGTGGGAGATAGTATTGTGGTTGTTTGTCAATTTCGTCATCTGGAATCCTTTCCATATGCCCCAGCAATTCGTAATCTGTCATGAATTTTCTATAGAGTGTTTTCAATTCACTATTTTTATTAATACGATTTTCCATGGCACGTAATCTAGAAATAGCTCCTGATAAAGTATTTTCAAACTTGGGAGTTGCTGATTTAAAAGGTAGCTCAACAATATACTTTCCGTCTAATGCCTTGGAATATGTTGAGCGGAAATGAATTTCAGCAGGATCATCGTTCTCTGAAGGTTCAATACGTTTTTCACCAGGATATTGTTCAATCTCCCAAAATTTTTGAAGCATTTCGTCAATATTTGCAGACACCGTGTACGATTTTAATGTTGTGTTTCCAACCGGTGTATTAAATTGTCCAGAAATTATCCAACCAAATACTGAATTAATGGCAGATAATCCTGGAGGGTTTAGAATTATCTTACCATCCTTGAGAATGGACCAGACGACATCGGCTCCTAATAGAAGATCGACTGGGCCTACTACATTGAAATTTTGATCGACTAAATGAAGCTCCGAGACTAATGTTTTGTTGGTTTCCAAAAAGTTGTAGTTTGGTATATCGGCAGTGATTTGATTAAGTATATAGGCATTTACAGAAACCATATCCAAGTTGAATGACGAGTAGACGTTGACTTTGACTTGTCCTTTTGTTACTCCTGCATTTGAAGAAGCAATCCCTTCAATTGACAATCGAGCATTTGTTCTCTTAAGTCCCAACAACTGGACACATGTTTCCGTAACAAATGACACTTGAGAACCTGAATCAATAAGTGTACGAATCTTGACAAAAATTCCAAATTGATTTTTCACACGAACGATAGCTGTAGGTAATACTACTTGCGATGGATGAGTTGAAACAATATGATTACTCAGTACTGTAGTTGCAGTTGAGCGAGGATGAAGCCTTAGATGAATTGTACCCCCATTAGTGCAGTCATGCGTTGTTCCTGGGAGTTCACATTGCCTTTGCGACTGATTTTGAGAAACTGATGCATCCCGAAGAGTAGAATTCGATTCCACTATTTTTCCGAGTGACATGTTGGACTTAAGAAAGTTGCGATTTGGTTTCCCAAGGTACCGATTGGAAGTGTTGGATGCTTCTTGTTCACTTGTAGAGTTCGACGAGTTTTGAGGCAGGAAGTGAACTAATGTATGGTGGCGACTGCTGCAGGTTCGACAACGAAATTTTGAACTGCAATTAGATGCGTTATGGCCAGTTTTCAGACAATTAAAACATATAGCATTTTCCTTAATAAATTTGCGTCTATCTTCAATGTTAAGATTTTTGAAATCAGGGCACTGAAATACGTAATGTTGTTGTTTGCATTTAGCGCAGGGCACCGTTGAAGTGCGAGAAACATTTGATCGGACAGAAGATATCTTACCAGCTGGGGATGAACCCAACATTTCATTTGACTCGTTGTATGTGTATATTCTTTCCAGAAACTCTAAAAACTTGTAAATAGGGACATCCGAATTAGATCCTACCTCTTCTGACCATTGCAGTCTAGTTCCGGAATCAAGTTTTGAAAGTAATAAATATATCAGCCACGGATCTCTGTTATCCATACCTGTCGCTTTTAGACCTCTGAGACACTCATCAGCACCATCAATAATCTTACGAAGAGCCTTAGAACTTGTTGTGGACATCGATGGTAACTTTAGAAACGATTTTATATACGAATACGCACATAAATGAGGTCTATCAAATCTGCTCTCCAATTTGTCCCAAGCCTCCAAGTAGTGGTCTTCAGATATTGGAATGTTTTTGATAAGATCTGCAGCCTCGCCATCCAGGAAGGAAATCAAATAATAGAACTTTTGCGTTTTTGACAAATTTGCTTTTCTGTCTACTGAACCAAGGAATAAATCTCGAAATGTAACCCATTTGCTGTACTCACCGCCGAATTTTGGAATAAGAATTTTAGGCAATGCAACATCATTTTCCTTCGGAACAATGCTGCCCAATTGAGTCAGAAAATTCTTCTGCTGCCCAGCAAGATTCTCCAAAGTATTCTGTGTGCTGTCTGACGGTTCTTTTACCACACGTATAGGTTTCAAAAGACATGAATATATATACAAATACTTAGCCTCATATACTTCGATTGATTCTCCGACTTCGACTTCTGTATTATTTGACTGATCTTGCTCCAATTCACACAACGCATCCTCAACCTCTACATACTGTTCCCAGTAGGATTTTACGGTCTCCAAACGAGTCTCCAAGTCCTCCAAGCTAGTATTTTCATCGATGGTGTTACAATAGGCATGACTGCGTGTAATACCGGATCGAAGTCTGTTTCGCTTTGCCTTCAAACTTTTGATTGTCGGCATTTTCCAAAAATATTCAGCGCATACGATAATTCTTTAAAAACTAAAGGTATCCGTTGGCGAAGAAGGACCAAAATTTTATGGTGTTGAATTGGACTTATAAAGTTAATTTATAATCCAATGTGCAAATAAAAAGAGCGGACTGTATTTTCCGATAAATGTATTTGTTTTATTTTGTGATGCTGACAATTCAGTGACCAAAGCAGAAGTGATTTTTCGATTTTGAGTAAGTCATAACATACGTACGGATCATAACAACAACATGCGAAGACCCATAGCAGGTAGAAAATCGTACGATAGTTATTACTAGCGCTGTTGTTGTAATGATATTACACAAGACGGCTTGTGGTATAACAGTTAGTAGTTGTTACAAAACGCCAGTGACGTAGCAAACCAAATATTACATTTTAAATTGAGTGATATCTTAACAGATGTATGTACTGATGTCATCTACATTAATAACAATTAGATATTCCAAAACAATAACTTTCACACTTTAAAATGTCTTTGATTTTTTTTTCCAAATATTTAGTGTTTTCGCGTCAGTTTGTTTTTCTTTTTATTAAAAATGTCTTATTTAGCTTTTTAATAAAATTCTATCCAATAATTTGTAATTCAAAACTGCGGCGTTATCCGCGCGCCTGCCTAATGTGTTGTTGTGGGTTTTGAGTTTTAAAAGGAAATGATTTATCTGAAAAATTCACAAAATCACTTCTATAATGAGCAAAATACTCCAAATTAAAACACTTAAATCTCGGCTCCCCGATATCGAATCACATTATCGAATCACATTCTTCGTCGAAACCCGCACTAGTTTTGGTCCAAAAATCAATAAAATCGGTCACGAACTTCCGGAGAAAATCGCGTGGGAAAATTATATGAAAATCGCCCAATAATCACTTTCAATACCTACTGCAAAGCAGCGAACAAACAAACGACCAACGTTAAATACGATGACATAGCACAAAATGGCTAAAATTATCGCAAATTATCGCAAATTAAAACACTTAAATCCCGGCTCCGTGGCTTAAATTCTTCGTCGAAACCCGCACTAAAAATCAATCCAAAAATTAATAAAATCGGCCACGAACTTCCGGAGAAAATCGCGTAGGAAATTTATATCAAAATGCACAAAAATCACTTTAATACCGAATGCAAAGCAGCAACAAACACAAGGCCAACGTTAAATACGATGACACAACACAACAATAACAGATTTGTGCGAAGACCTCAAGACCTCAAGACCGGAGTCGAAGTTAATATAAAGAATTTAATACAAGAGAAAACAGTGTTCAAACATTGTACTAGGCATATTTATTAAAACAAAACAAAACGTAACAAAAGCAACTTCATTATATAAAATATATGTAGATACAATTCACAAATCATACTTATGAATGAAATATGAAAATTTAAATTTGTGAGTTTTGGTACTAAGACAAAATTAAGAAAATCTCACAGATTGGACCCAAAAGTGCAACATAATTTTCTGACTATTATCCATATTGTACATAGTTTGAGCAGAATCCGACCAGGCTGTATAGTAGCCCCCATAAAAAGTGACCAGTGGGTCTTGAAATTGCATCAGACTTTACACCCAATTTAATGAACCAATTTTGAAACAATTCTTTTTGATTTATGTCTATGAGCCAAAGCACTGTGCGACGCTTTCTCTCAAGAAATTATCAAATCTGTTCGAAATGTGTGTAAAGTTACGAAATTTGTTCGCAAATCGTTGTCATATGAGTTGCCACATTGTAGGAGTGTTTCAAGGTGGACTGCTTGCCACAAATACTTACTTATATTTTATTAATCGATTAATCGCTCTGATTTGTTCGAGTTAATCGTTCATCGAAAAAAATTATTATTAAAATGTTCGGTTAATTTTATAACACGATTAATCGATTAACCGAATAATGATTAATTGAATGGTTACCCTATTAAATACTGATTTTGTCTCTATTAGTTTTAAACTTAAATCGTAGGAAGATACGTTTGATAGTTTTAAATGGCCTGAAGACATTTCGTCCTCTCCAAGACGGAAAAAAAGCTTCTAGTGATGTAATTTAAACTTGGATAATTTGGACAGTCTTCTCTTATCTCCGAAACCATCGTCGTCTGTTGTTCCTTCATCCACTGAAGTCAGGGACCGTAATCACTATGGGTTTTATTATAAAAATTATATATTAATGGTTATGTTATGAGTTTTCAAGACTTTTTTCAATGCAAATGATTAATTTAAGTAATATGTATTACAAAAATCCGATATTTGTTTTGTTTGTTTGCATGTTTTGGTACCGTACAGCCTCGAAAACGGTTGGACTGATCTTTTTGCAATTTTCACAGACTGTAGCTGTGTGGTCGGTGGTGAAAATAGAGTACTTGCATTTTTGATGTATCAAGTGGGCGTTTTCCCGCCCATTGGACTCTATTTTTGAAAACGCAATCGCAATCACCTTGAAAATTTGTGTGGATGCATTTGGCAGCAAAATTCGTGATCCGACAAAAAATAGGCGGGATCGCAATAGTGGGCATGGCATACATCTTGAAACTTTGTACGGCTGTACCTCATGACCTATCAGAGGTATGAATGTGATATTTGGTATATAAGTTGTTCGTACAGTACGAATTGCAGTCAGGGCATAAGTGGGCGGTGCCACGCCACTTTTCATCAAAACGAATTTCGAGTATTTGCAATGATAACGTGATGTTTTTTATTTCAAACATATTGCAGAATCGAATGCGTGTGTTCTAAGGGGGAGAAATTGAAAAAATTGAATTTCATCGATTATAACACCATCTATCATGAACCGAACAAAATATTTCATTCAAATCATACTTACTTTTAGTCGTAGAATCAGTATCTGCAATAAAAAATATGGCTTCCTATCTTAGTTTAAAAGTTACCCCCGCCCCATCTACAAAGGGGGGGGGGTGGGGGACTATTTTTTTTGCACTAATGTATTTCCCCCGCGGTATGATTAAATTTTGAATATGGACATTTTTTCTGTAGAGTGGCTATTTTTCGAGATATTTGATCGTCTCAGTTTAAAAAAAACACCCGTACATATATATTATATCAAATAATTGTCCGTACACCACTTGAGAACGTATTTCAATGTATCGCAAAAAATATACGGCCGATTTAAAATAAGTTTATTTGAATCAAATCGGCCATTTATCTTTTGAGATACATTAAAATATCTTCACAACTGGCTGGTGTACGGACAATTGTTTGATACAGTGTAGGAATGTGAGGTTCGGTACACATACTACTGATATGATGCAAATTACTTTTTGGGGAAAACCAATGAAAATATGGCTACTATAAAGATCAGACTATGAAGCTAAAAAAGTGACCATAGGTACTAATGAATATTAATATCATTGAGGTCGGTTTCGAGAGCATCCTAAATATCTTTATCCCAATAATGCATTTTTTAAAAAAATTCTGAATAATCTTATAGAGGCTATCAAAAGATTTCAGTTTCCGATTCGGTTGCAATTTGCGATGACCATTAATAAAGCGCAAGGGCAGTCGCTTCAAGTCTGTGGCTTAAATTTGACAAATCCGTGTTTTTCCCACGGACAATATATGTTGCATGTTCTCGTGTGAGTAAACCTTCAGACTTACATATATATATTTGCACCAGATGTCAAAACTAGAGCTCTTCAATAAATAGAAAAAAATAACAAAATTGTGTTTCACTAAAATACAATTCAGGGGTAGCGAAGCGCAACGGGAACAGCTATTATAGTATAATGAGAAGCTGTTTAGACAAATCAGCACACGATCGAAATCTAATCAAATTCTTTTAACAAACAGTTATTTTGCAGTCTTCTTCATAATATTCTAGACAACTACAGGTTGATTTGCCCACTGTATTCTTGTTCACTTTGGTATTACAAAAACTTTGAATGAAAAACGAAGTTTGCCGGGTCCAGCTAATTTAGTATATATTGTAGTTTTGAACCCAATAAAAAGTAAATGTAGAAAAGCCAAAGTGAAAGGAGTTTAAAAAAAAGAACATATTCTTAAATAAGTGCATTTTCTTAAAAAAGTAAATTTTCTCAAAAAAAAAACATAAAGTAACATATCTTAAAGAAGTACCTTTGCTTAAAAGAAGTAAATTTTCTTACAAAAAGTACCTTTTCTTAAAAAAGTTAATTTTCTTACAACAAATTGCCTTTTCTTATAAAACTACCTTTTCTTTAAAGATTACATTTTTTGTGAAACAAAATAACTTTCCTAGAGATAAGTATCTGCCCTTAAAAATTTACCTATTCTGAAAAAAATTACCAATTCTAAAAAAAATTCCCATTTCTTAAAACAAAAACGTTCTTAAAAAAATACATTCTATTAAAAAAAATTCATACTAATGGATTTTTCTTACAAAAACTACCGTTTGTTAAAAAAAAACATTAGCTTATAATAAAAGATGTACTTCTCTTTAAAAATTTCCTTTTCGCGAAAATATAATACATATTCTTACAAACAGAACCTAAAAATATACTATAAAAAAATACATTCGATAAAAAAACATTTTTCTTAAAAAAGTTTATCATTTTAGTGTGTCTATTCTTAAAGATCCATTTAAATTATCGAATTTTTCAACGGGCGCCTTAGGCGTGTTGGAACTAACTACTGCATAATATATAGGGAGAGGAACTTCGTTCCAACCGGGTGTCCCCCGACAGCTCATGTAATTTTTTTTACTTAATTTCGATATTCCTCGTTTGGGTATTCAGTCATACTTTATTAGTTGTAATTATGAATGAATTCAGTTATAGAATCAGCTCAATTGAATTGGGATGATTGAGTTGCCTTTAATTTTAATCAGATTGAATATCAATTAAAATAAATATTGATATTATCAATCAATTAAAATAAAAATGAATTGGTAAACATATACATTTTGATTTACAAATAAGCAGTCGAGTGGGCTGATAATCATTGGGACCATGAAATCCAAAACTTGCTACTCACTCATGGTCATGATTGGGAGGGGGAAAACAGGTGCCAACATCCATACACTTGGTACAGCTTTCTAGTGTAGAACTTTCTTTTCTTAACTTATCTCTAAACTCCTTTGCTGTCCTATACATCTTTTGAGAATGGAAGTCGTAAACTTGTTTCCATCCAAATCACACAGTTTTATATGGAGTTATTTTGATTTAGATATAAAACTCCCTTTTGTTAAATGCCCTTTTTATCCATCTCTGATGAACATGCGCCTTTTGTGTCTCTTTTATCCACCTCTGATGAACTCGCCACGATCAGCTGAGATAGTGTCTAGACAGCGATTAGTCCTGTGTACTCGATCGGGGACACCCTGCCTGAGGGAATCCGAGCCAGCGATAAGTCCTGTGTACTCGATTGGTTACACCCTACCTGAGGGAATCCGATCTGGGTATCCTGACGATACGTCTCTTCTCAGAAGAAGGTTGATCTGGCCCCCTATCATAACAGTCAGGCCTACCATCGTCTTGCAGCAGAATTCAACGTATTCCCGTACCCCGAAGTATCTCATCACAAACATCGACTCCCGTGTACCCGTCATCTGTTTTACGAAAGCAACTGGCGTTCGAACGACCCATCTCACGAAACACCGCCAGATCGTCAACTATAGCACAACCCGCCGACGATCCTACAGGGTTTAGCAAAGCCAGTAGATTATCCCAGTGAGATATTCTAGAGTGTGCATTAAACACGCAAAATTGTAAATTAGTTAAGGTCAAAAGAATTGAAAGTGAAATAAAACAGTCATCAAACACGAACAACCTGGCTTTCTCTCTCTCTCTCTAGTGAATCTAAATTGTATGTAACGGACTCTGGATACCCCTCAGCGTATCCCAGCTTCAAAGAGGAAAACTCGTCATTACAATCTCTATCTCTACGCAAGCAAGAAGTGGCAGGAACGTATGGTCCGCAAAATGTGTTAAAACTAAATATTAATTTTATGTGAGAACGTAAAGTGAAATTGGTGTGTTAATTTGAAAGTAAAACTTACCTTGAGCTAACAAAAATAAAAAAAGGCAAAAGAAAAACACTAAGCTAAAATTCAGAAATTAATAGATTAAACTTTTTATAAATAAATACGTTTTTTTTTGATTAAGATTAAACATTTTCTAGAATGAACCTGACCTGACAGTAAATGCCCCTATATCGATGACAGAGTTTTCCAGGTGACAGAGTTACGACCAGGAAAAGTGAGTCAATAAGATTTAAAGAACACCCAATCTAGGGAAAACCACAAGTTTTAAATTCACGAAAAAATAAATAAATAAAAAAGGAGAAAATAACATAATAATAATAAGTTAAGTAAGCTATTGTCCTGTCAGCGATTATTTATAGCTGTTATTCCAGCAACACATACCACCAAATTCTACAGATTTCACCAGAGGCAAACAATGAAAGATCTTTCATCGTGGGACCTATAAAACTGTAGTTGTTTTAAATTCATATAAATTACCTGAAATCTAAACGATGTAAATAAATAAATAAAAACTTAAAATATATATCACAGTTCAAATAAAGTGTGAGCTGTCAGCCAAGAAGAGGCTTATTAGCGTAGTAGCTAAGCACTCCGGTTAAGAACGGTGACGACTCAGGTTCGACACCGTAGTGGACCAAACCAAAGTGTGTTTTTACATTGTTTTTCAGTTACCAATTTGTTTAATATTTAATTGAAGAGATAAGGTTTTGACAAATAAAGGAAAATAGTACTGAAAAATGAAAAGTCGTAGTTGTTGCAAAAGAAAAATATAAAAAAAGAGATACACTATCTATAAAATAAATGAAAACTGTTTAGGATCTAAGCCTTTTGGTAATTTTAAAAGAGTTTCTGTTTGTTTGGTTTTAATTCTAAGTTAAATGTTTTATTTAATTCATATGTGTACAAAATGCTATTGTTTTCATGTTAGTTCAAGGGACTTTTATTAATGTTGTATTGTTTCTTACTTTACCAGTGTTTGATTGATTTTGTGTACATATGTATGGTTTCATATTACATTAATGTTAATGTGTTGTAATTGAAATTTTGTGTTTCTAATATTTCAGTGTTGTGTTTGTACTATATGTTTCTTAGTTTTCACAATAGTTGTAATTTTTAAATGTTATGTGTTTCAGATTTTAACAAGTTTTTAGTTTCTGTGTGTTATGTGTTTTATATTCAAATGTTTCAAGTGTGTTACAATTTTAAGTATGTATGTTGAATGTTCACTTGTCACTATCACTGTAACGGGGGGAACTAAAGCGCACTCACAAATGGTTAAAAAACGACTGATGGTTTTTCGTCACCAACTAATGCTTGCAGACTTACAATTCTCTGCTTGCAGCCAGTAGTTGGTGCGAACGAGAGTGCAAAGCGGAATGGAGACCGCTATGCAACTATACCTATGTGCAATATTGTAGCACAATGTTAAATATTCCGCCCCCCATGACTCAGTGAATAACAAAGGTAATAATTTAAAATGGGGTTTTCGTGGCTCCGGAAAATACGTAGCCTAATTTGGTGCCGTAAGCCATCACATCACCGATTGCTGTTGATATGGCACACTCCATCTGAACGGAAGTGTATACATCAGCCCCCAGCTCGATATCTATGGGGGTATTGCTGCGCGGGCCAACATCAGCTAAAGTGTCGTTGTGTAAATCACGGGTCGGGTCCTCAATTATTGGGTCTGAATAGGGTCTAGTTGGCAATTCATCAGTAATTAAAGCGTTGACACGCAGCATCCATGTATTGTGGACATTCCGAGACATTATTCTGAAGGAAGTAAACCGAAGTCCTTGATATTTGAACGAACGGAGACCCAGCCTTTTGAATGTCGAATATGCGATACGCGAAACCGTTGAGGACTGACTGATGAGGGCTCGCATTGATTTCCACGTTTCAAAACTGTCATCCGAAACCAGTATCATGGCCGTGGAAACCATGATACGGGTTTCATATCTCTGGTAGGGAGTCAGTTCACGGAATGTTCGGCACGACTTGAGGGAATGGTCCTTTTGACATAGTCCGCAGGAGTATTGCCAGTTACTCGGTTGATGATGTCCTTCATTGGATTTTTGGTGACGCGCGTTAGCTTGATGATGGCGATGGTTATTGTGTTCTGGTCGTGGGAGGTAGGCGGCCATATCTAGAAGAGTATGAGAATTAGTGTATGTTGGTGAATGTGAGTGAGATTATGATGGATCTGAAAATAGTTCTATAACTTTTGTTTTGAGTCGTTTAATTATGCCATTTGATGTTCGTAGTTCGACAACCCGGACATTTTGGTCGGGTCCTGGATAGGTTTTTATAACTCGACCCATTTTCCATACATTAGGGGTTGCCTTATCGTCCCTAATTATTACAAGATCATCGATGTTTATATTCTCGCGTTGAAACTTCCATTTATATCGACGATGTAACTTATTTAAATACTCAACCTTCCATCTCTGGTAAAAGGTTTGAGATATTGTCTTTAAACGCTTCCATCTGTTTGAGAGCATTATGTCTTCTTCAGTCAAATCTGCTTCAGCGGGTGCCAACATTGGAGTACCAATAAGAAAGTGACTGGGGGTCAAGGTATATAAATCATCAGGATCAGCAGTAGCCGTACGTAAAGGTCTGAAGTTTAGACAGGCCTCAATTCTCGCGAGAATCGTGGAAAACTCTTCAAACGTTAAGTTTATATTAGGAATAAATTTACGCAAGTGTACTTTAAAAGACTTGACGCCTGCCTCCCAGAGGCCTCCCATATGAGGAGCACCTGGTGGAATGAAACTCCACTCTAGGTTTTGCCTAATAGTTTGCTGTAGAGCACCGCTTTGCACAGTTTTTAAGAGAGCTATCCTATCTTTACGAATCATTTCAGCTGCTCCCACGAAATTTGTACCGTTATCAGAGTAGATTCTTGTTGGACATCTTCGAGGGCCGATAAATCTCGCCAATGCAGCTAAGAAAGATTGTGTCGACAAATCGCTTGCTACTTCCAAATGTACTGCTTTTGTAGCAAAGCATACAAAGATGCAAACATATCCTTTAGTTATAAGACAAGCTCTTCCCGTAAAATTCTTAATACAAAACGGTCCTGCAAAATCAACTCCTGTATGGTGGAAGGGGCTTGATAACATTGTACGTTCCGGTGGAAGTGATGCCATTATCTGATCCTGAGCTTGCTTCTTAAATAGTATGCATGTTTTGCACTGGTGTATCACCTTTTTTACACTGATCTTAAAACGCGAGTCATGAGTCTATTTCCCCCGTGAATAGTAACCTTGTGGCAAAATTCGGTTGCCAGTTGACTTTGCGTCATATGGCAAAAGGATCGGGTGGCGTTCGTTGTAAGTCAGTGCGGGTGACTGAACTAATCGGCTATTGGCTCTAATTACTCCCTTTGAATCTAGAAAAGGATTAAGAGTTAATAAGCAGCTACTGGGGGAAACTTGAGACTTTTTTCCAATGAGTGATAATCCGAGGCAAAATAATACTACTGAGTAAGAATAATGAGTCGAGTTTTGACTTGTTCGATTTTTGTGGAAGTGGTGTCCAGCGATGATATTCTAAGGTCAGTTCGATTTTGTCCTGTGTTTCTCCAAAATCGTAGTACGTACGTCAAACCTCTATAGGCGCGTGGAAACGATGAGAATCTTCAGATGTAGTGGTGGTAAATACCTTTATGGGGTTTGATTCAATATTTGTCTTCCACAACTTTGTTTGATTGATTCTTTGATTTTGTTGTAATTTGGCGGTACATTTTCGTTACGTCGGCATTAAAAACATACTTGAAAAATCTCCATTTCAAAATTTGGATAAGTAGATCGTGTTGAAGTATGGGTCCCGGATGTAGGATATCATAGAGGCTCTTCTTGTTTGATGTGGAGCTGGATGCGTTGAAAACAACTCTCAACTTTGTTGTAATCTGATCGGGCTTAATAACTACGTGATGTGGTAGGTAATAGTGTGGAGCCGTTTAAACTTCAACTGGTGCGATTTTCCTCATATGACCCATCTCGAGATATTCTAAAATAGTTTTATCATATTGCTCCTTTATCTCCGGGTTTTTCAGAAGCTTTCTTTCCATGCGATGGAATTGAGCCATAGCTATGTTTCTTGATGAGCCTAGTTCCACACAGCTATTGAACGGTAGAGTAACTACATACCTTCCTGAACTATTCCGCCGGGTCGTGGCTTTGAAGTTCGCTTCGCAGAATTTATCCTCTTCCACCTCCCAAAACCGTGTTAGTAATTTCTCAATTGCGATCGTATTGCAAAGCGAGATTTCGGTAGCGTGACGTTTTCCCAGCGTTACTGGGCCGCCAATTATCCAGCCAAAAACTGTTTTTTGGGCTAGAAAAGAGCCAATCGTTTCCATTGGAACGCCCATTGTAAAGATTAAGAGTCCTATATCCATTCCTATAAGGAGATCAACGGGTCTACGTGCAAAAACTTTGAGATCTGCTAGCTCAAGTTTGGTAGATTCTCTGAGTTTTGAAGGATTAAGAGTTTGTGGTGGTAAATTTGAAGGAAGGCTTTTCAACACAGGTGCCCAAACTTCCAATTCAAATTTCTTATCCAATCTTGAGCAAAGCCTAAAAAGACACGCTTTCGTTGAAGTCTTGATTACCGTTTGGCTCAAACCAGTTACTTGAACAAGATTACGGTTTGTTGGTAAGTTCAGACGATTTTTCAGCTTGTCAGAAATGAAAGTAGATTGAGATCCAGTGTCAATTATCGCACGGGCATCGTATGTTTGTCCTCGTGACTCGATTTGAACAATGGCGGTGAACAGCAGTGTTTCCTTTGAACAGATATGCCTAGATGAACTGTTGCCTCGTAGGGTCAAAGTTGTGACGTTATTGGTTTCAGAATTTGTAGCGGACTGTATTAAAGTTGTCAAAGCTGCTGTACTTGTACTCTGCTGTGCTTCATCTCGTACTGGACCCGTCGATTGGGGCTGATTGCTTTTATGGAGCAAAGTGTGATGTTTTTGGTTACAATCTTTGACTCCGTGAACCGTTGAGTCCTTGAATCCCGTGTGACAACCTTATTTCGCAGGTTGTACTTCCTCATAAATGAAAACCCTTTTGCTTTTCAAAGGTTTCCAATATGTTTGGATTTTTATTATTTCTTTCCGAAATCGTCAGAAGTTAACGTCTGGTACTTTATAAAAGTTCAGACAATGTAACTTGCTGGCGGAAGGCAGAAAGCTAACTGATCCGATAGCACAAGGGTTCTCTCTTTTATACACAAATTATATTAGACAAATCAAGTAACATTAGAATTAAACAAGTGAATAAATATCAACTGGTAGTTAGAATTTGTGTATTGTTTATAAGTAGTAAATATCAACATGTGGTTATTTATATAATTTCATACTGTGTTCAAATAAAACAGGAACATATGTGTATATGTATAACAGTATATAGAATTGTGAACTGCTTCAGTATTAATATCTTGGGACAATTTCAATACCCCTCTATTTCTCATCATGCTTTTTTATATGCGGGATTTGCCATTAATATAAACAGGAAGAATAATCTGATTGAATATAGGGATTTTGATAATATTAACTGGGATGGTCTGTATAATTATTATAGCTCTTTTGAATTCGATTTAATTCGTGGATGAAGTTGATTTGCAGGTGGAGGTTTTAAATACGTGTTTAAATGGCGCATTTTCACACGTTCCCATCATTTCCAGGACAAAGGGGGAGATTAAGTTAAATTGGATGAATTCAACAGAAATCGTATACATGATGTCTTTAAGAGATCTTGCTTATAAAGCTTTTCTTCAAAACCCGACAAATGTTCGTTGGCGTACTTTCTGCAAATATCGTAACAACACAGGAAAAAATAAAGTTTAATTTTAATACCATTTTGGCATTTATATATAACAATGACAGAAAGTATTAAATCAATACCACATAGGTTTAAGCAAAGAGAGAGAGAAAAATGAGAGTAAGCATTTTTGGTATTAAATTAATACTTTAGTTGGACTTAATTTAAGGAAGGTTTTCTTCTTAGAAACAAACTTTTAAAGCATTAAATTAAATCCAATAGAGGATTAAATTGAATACTTTTGTGGTTTTAAAAGAAAACTCAAAAAGGTTTGGATCTACCTTAAAAGTTGGAGTTGACTTAAAACTTTTCTGGAAGTAAATCTAAACCAAAATCGATTTAGATTTAGTATATTGTTGGCATTAAAAGTAAACTTTTAAAGGTTTTTTCAATGGTTACAGTGCTCAACAAATTTATAAGCCCACTAATAAAAAACAGCACATTTCGTGTAAAATTAAGCTGAAATTCAACTGAATTTTTATGAAATTCGCTGTTTTTTAAAAATTGAACTTGTTTATTTGTTGGACAGTGTGTAAACCTATATATGTATATGCTGAAAAAAAACTAAATAAATTCTGTTGTTGAAAAATATATTTTATTGTAACGTTTTAAGTTTTAAATAGTGTGGTAAACAAAATGAAAAGTAATTATTGTATTATTCATAGTTTAGTATTAAGTTGGAATTGTTTAAAAGAAAAGTACTGAGTATCTAAGTGAGTGAAGTTATAAACGTTTATAACTAGCAAAGACAAGAACCATTATAGTTATTGTGAATGGTTGTAGAAATAATAAATGAATAGACATCCACGAAAACTTAATTTTCTTGGAGAATATTGAACGAAATTGAGAAAAATTTACCCTACCAATTAAGGCGCACCCATTCTACTCAGAAATTGCAAAACCTTGAAAATACGGGTGATTAGGACCTTGTAGTCAAGATGTAAATGTTAGAGAGAGTGAATACGTCTGTCTGCAAAACCGCAGAGGTGGGGCGAATAAAAGTGGTACTATTTATGGCGTATGCACTAAGGTATCCAACGCTAGCCCCACTTTTTTCAGTTTCGATTTTGGACTGGAGATATAATTAGTCCAAATAGTACCTATTTAAAAAAAAAACATTGAAAAATTAAGTGGGCATATCCCGAAAACTGCGGTGGATGGGCCAATAAAGGGGACATATTTTTTAGCTCGGGAGCTTTGGTATCCAACCCTGTCCCCACTTTTTTCAGTTTCGATTTTGGACTGGAGATATATTTAGTCCAAATAGTAACTATTTTTAAAAAAAAAGTTTAAAAATTAAGTGGCCATATCTGGAAAGCTGCGACAGATGGGCGAATGAGGGGGACATATGTTTTAGCTCGGGAGCCTTGGTATCCAACCCTGTCCCCACTTAGTTCAGTTTTGATCTTGGACTGGAGATATATTTAGCCCAATTAGTACCTATTTTTAAAAAAAAATTGAAAAATTTAGTGGCCATATCTGGAAAACTGCGACAGATGGGCGAATCAGGGGACATATATTTTAGCGCGGGAGCCTTGGTATCCAACCCTGTCTCCACTTTTTTCAGTTTCGATTTTGGACTGGAGATATATTTAGT
Source organism: Phaonia tiefii (assembly GCA_963931995.1). Taxonomy (NCBI): domain Eukaryota; kingdom Metazoa; phylum Arthropoda; class Insecta; order Diptera; family Muscidae; genus Phaonia; species Phaonia tiefii. The sequence continues at coordinate 131,439,716 of OZ008369.1, forward strand.
CCAAATAGTACCTATTTTTAAAAAAAAATTTAAAAGTTAAGTGGGCATATCTGGGAAACTGCGACAGATGGGCGAATCAGGGGAACATATATTTTAGCGCGGGAGCCTTGGTATCCAACCGTGTCTCCACTTTTTTCACTTTCGATTTTGGACTGGAGATATATTTAGTCCAAATAGTACCTATTTTTAAAAAAAAAATTTAAAAATTAAGTGGGCATATCTGGAAAACTGCGACAGATGGGCGAATGAGGGGGACATATGTTTTAGCTCGGGAGCCTTGGTATCCAACTCTGTCCCCACTTTTTTCAGGTTTGATTTTGGACTGGAGATATATTTAGTCCAAATAGTACCTATTTTTAAAAAAAAACTTTAAAAATTAAGTGGGCATATCTGGAAAACTGCGACAGATGGGCGAATGAGGGGGACATATGTTTTAGCTCGGGAGCATTGGTATCCAACTCTGTCCCCACTTTTTTCAGTTTCGATTTTGGACTGGAGATATATTTAGTCCAAATAGTAACTATTTTTAAAAAAAAAATTTAAAAATTAAGTGGGCATATCTGGAAAACTGCGACAGATGGGCGAATGATGGGGACATATTTTTTAGCCTAGGACCTTTGGTATCCAACCCTGTCCCCACTTTTTTCAGTTTCGATTTTGGACTGGAGATATATTTAGTCCAAATAGTACCTATTTCTAAAAAACAATTTAAAAATTAAGTGGGCATATCTGGAAAACTGCGACAGATGGGCGAATGAGGGGGACATATGTTTTAGCTCGGGAGCATTGGTATCCAACTCTGTCCCCACTTTTTTCAGTTTCGATTTTGGACTGGAGATATATTTAGTCCAAATAGTACCTATTGTTACAAAAAAAATTCGAAAAATTAAGTGGGCATATCTGGAAAACTGCGACAGATGGGCGAATGATGGGGACATATTTTTTAGCCTAGGACCTTTGGTATCCAACCTTGTCCCCACTTTTTTCAGTTTCGATTTTGGACTGGAGATATATTTAGTCCAAATAGTACCTATTTTTAAAAAATAATTTAAAAATGATGTGGGTATATCCCGAAAACTGCGGTGAATGGGCCAATAAGGGGGACATATTTTTTAGCCCGGGAGCCTTGGTATCCAACCCTGTCTCCACTTTTTTCAGTTTTGATTTTGGACTGGAGATATATTTAGCCCAATTAGTACCTATTTTAAACAAAAAAATTGAAAAATTAAGTGGGCATATCTGGAAAACTGCGACAGATGGGCGAATTAGAGGGACATATTTTTTAGCCTAGGAGCCTTGGTATCCAACCCTGTCCCCACTTTTTTCAGTTTCTATTTTGGACTGGAGATATATTTAGTCCAAATAGTACCTATTTTTACAAAGCAATTGAAAATTAAGTGGCCATATCTGGAAAACTGCGACAGATGGGCGAATGAGGGGGACATATGTTTTAGCTCGGGAGCCTTGGTATCCAACCCTGTCCCCACTTAGTTCAGGTTCGATTTTGGACTGGAGATATATTTAGTCCAAATAGTACCTATTTTAAAAAAAAATTTAAAAATTAAGTGGGCATATCTGGGAAACTGCGCCAGACGGGCGAATCAGGGGAACAAATATTTTAGCGCGGGAGCCTTGGTATCCAACCCTGTCTCCACTTTTTTCAGTTTTGATTTTGGACTGGAGATATATTTAGCCCAATTAGTACCTATTTTTAAAAAAAATTGAAAAATTAAGTGGCCATATCTGGAAAACTGCGACAGATGGGCGAATGAGGGGGACATATGTTTTAGCTCGGGAGCCTTGGTATCCAACCCTGTCCCCACTTAGTTCAGGTTCGATTTTGGACTGGAGATATATTTAGTCCAAATAGTACCTATTTTTAAAAAAAAATTGAAAACTTAAGTGGGCATATCTGGAAAACTGCGACAGATGGGCGAATGAGGGGGACATATGTTTTAGCTCGGGAGCCTTGGTATCGAACTCTGTCCCCACTTTTTTCAGTTTCGATTTTGGACTGGAGTTATATTTAGTCCAAATAGTATCTATTTTTAAAAAAAACTTTAAAAATTAAGTGGGCATATCTGGAAAACTGCGACAGATGGGCGAATGAGGGGGACATATGTTTTAGCTCGGGAGCATTGGTATCCAACTCTGTCCCCACTTTTTTCAGTTTCGATTTTGGACTGGAGATATATTTAGTCCAAATAGTAACTATTTTTAAAAAAAAAATTTAAAAATTAAGTGGGCATATCTGGAAAACTGCGACAGATGGGCGAATGATGGGGACATATTTTTTAGGCTAGGACCTTTGGTATCCAACCCTGTCCCCACTTTTTTCAGTTTCGATTTTGGACTGGAGATATATTTAGTCCAAATAGTACCTATTTTTAAAAAAAACTTTAAAAATTAAGTGGGCATATCTGGAAAACAGCGACAGATGGGCGAATGAGGGGGACATATGTTTTAGCTCGGGTGCATTGGTATCCAACTCTGTCCCCACTTTTTTCAGTTTCGATTTTGGACTGGAGATATATTTAGTCCAAATAGTAACTATTTTTAAAAAAAAAATTTAAATATTAAGTGGGCATATCTGGAAAACTGCGACAGATGGGCGAATGAGGGGGACATATGTTTTAGCTCGGGAGCCTTGGTATCCAACCCTGTCTCCACTTTTTTCAGTTTTGATTTTGGACTGGAGATATATTTAGCCCAATTAGTACCTATTTTAAACAAAAAAATTGAAAAATTAAGTGGGCATATCTGGAAAATTGCGACAGATGGGCGAATTAGGGGGACATATTTTTTAGCCTAGGAGCCTTGGTATCCAACCCTGTCCCCACTTTTTTCAGTTTCGATTTTGGACTGGAGATATATTTAGTCCAAATAGTACCTATTTTTAAAAAAAAATTTAAAAGTTAAGTGGGCATATCTGGGAAACTGCGACAGATGGGCGAATTAGGGGAACATATATTTTAGCACGGGAGCCTTGGTATCCAACCGTGTCTCCACTTTTTTCAGTTTCGATTTTGGACTGGAGATATATTTAGTCCAAATAGTACCTATTTTTAAAAAAAAATTTAAAAGTTAAGTGGGCATATCTGGGAAACTGCGACAGATGGGCGAATCAGGGGAACATATATTTTAGCGCGGGAGCCTTGGTATCCAACCGTGTCTCCACTTTTTTCAGTTTCGATTTTGGACTGGAGATATATTTAGTCCAAATAGTACCTATTTTTAAAAAAAAAATTTAAAAATTAAGTGGGCATATCTGGAAAACTGCGACAGATGGGCGAATGAGGGGGACATATGTTTTAGCTCGGGAGCCTTGGTATCCAACTCTGTCCCCACTTTTTTCAGTTTCGATTTTGGACTGGAGATATATTTAGTCCAAATAGTACCTATTTTTAAAAAAAACTTTAAAAATTAAGTGGGCATATCTGGAAAACTGCGACAGATGGGCGAATGAGGGGGACATATGTTTTAGCTCGGGAGCATTGGTATCCAACTCTGTCCCCACTTTTTTCAGTTTCGATTTTGGACTGGAGATATATTTAGTCCAAATAGTAACTATTTTTAAAAAAAAAATTTCAAAATTAAGTGGGCATATCTGGAAAACTGCGACAGATGGGCGAATGATGGGGACATATTTTTTAGCCTAGGACCTTTGGTATCCGACCATGTCCCCACTTTTTTCAGTTTCGATTTTGGACTGGAGATATATTTAGTCCAAATAGTACCTATTTTTAAAAAAAACTTTAAAAATTAAGTGGCCATATCTGGAAAACTGCGACAGATGGGCGAATGAGGGGGACATATGTTTTAGCTCGGGAGCCTTGGTATCCAACCCTGTTCCCACTTAGTTCAGTTTCGATTTTGGACTGGAGATATATTTAGTCCAAATAGTACCTATTTTTAAAAAAAAATTGAAAACTTAAGTGCGCATATCTGGAAAACTGCGACAGATGGGCGAATGAGGGGGACATATGTTTTAGCTCGGGAGCCTTGGTATCCAACCCTGTCGCCAGTTTTTTCAGTTTCGATTTTGGACTGGAGATATATTTAGTCCAAATAGTAACTATTTTTAAAAAAAAAATTTAAATATTAAGTGGGCATATCTGGAAAACTGCGACAGATGGGCGAATGAGGGGGACATATGTTTTAGCTCGGGAGCCTTGGTATCCAACCCTGTCTCCACTTTTTTCAGTTTTGATTTTGGACTGGAGATATATTTAGCCCAATTAGTACCTATTTTAAACAAAAAAATTGAAAAATTAAGTGGGCATATCTGGAAAATTGCGACAGATGGGCGAATTATGGGGACATATTTTTTAGCCTAGGAGCCTTGCTATCCAACCCTGTCCCCACTTTTTTCAGTTTCGATTTTGGACTGGAGATATATTTAGTCCAAATAGTACCTATTTTTACAAAACAATTGAAAATTAAGTGGCCATATCTGGAAAACTGCGACAGATTGGCGAATGAGGGGGACATATGTTTTAGCTCGGGAGCCTTGGTATCCAACCCTGTCCCCACTTAGTTCAGTTTTGATTTTGGACTGGAGATAGATTTAGCTCAATTAGTACCTATTTTAAAAAAAAATTTTAAAATTAAGTGGGCATATCTGGGAAACTGCGCCAGACGGGCGAATCAGGGGAACATATATTTTAGCGCGGGAGCCTTGGTATCCAACCTTGTCTCCACTTTTTTCAGTTTTGATTTTGGACTGGAGATATATTTAGCCCAATTAGTACCTATTTTAAACAAAAAAATTGAAAAATTAAGTGGGCATATCTGGAAAACTGCGACAGATGGGCGAATGAGGGGGACGTATTTTTTAGCCTAGGACCCTTGGTATCCAAGCCTGTCCCCACTTTTTTCAGTTTCGATTTTGGACTGGAGATATATTTAGTCCAAATAGTACCTATTGTTACAAAAAAATTTGAAAAATTAAGTGGGCATATCTGGAAAACGGCGACAGATGGTCGAATGAGGGGGATGTATTTTTGTAGCTCGGGAGACTTGCTATCGAGATGTATCATCACTTTTTCCAGTTTCGTAATTAGAAGTGCTCATGTTTGTAAAAAAAAACTGTTAATGTATATAAATATAAATTTTTCACAAAGGTGGGGATATTAAAGCGCCCACGCTTGTAAAAAAATAACTAATAAAAAAATTTAATTTTTCACAAAGGTGGGACTGCCGTAGTGGAAGAATTCAGTTTTTAATGGAGAATTCTGGAGAGGAAGAGTGGACATATCTGATAAACGACAGGGGTGGCATCAATCATGGGGATACTATAAGTAGTCTGAGAGTCCCGGTATTAAATTTTATCCCCACTGTTTGCAGATTCGATTTTAGAATGGGCGTATCCGTAGTGAATATTTCAGTTTTCGTATGGTAAATTCTACCAATGAGGGGGCATATCTGGAAAGCGGTAGGGGTGGTATCGATCATGTGGACAACATTACAACTAAATAAAAAATTTCAAAATAAAAAACTTCAATAAAAAATAAAGAATTTCAATATGCAGGGATTGAATTAAGTACCATAAAACTTAAAAAGTAATGACTACTATCACACCACCCGTGTTATATCACCCAGCTACATTACTACAATGTTGTTTTCGTTCATTGTGTGTTTTGTGCTTTCTGTCTTTCATTGTTGTTTTCATACTTCTAATAATCCCAAGGCGAACTCTAGCATTACCTGTAGCCACTCAAGTAGCTAGTCAGGCTTTTCGCTAACGAAATAACTGACTACATAGAGCCACTAGCCACTTCTGAAACTACAGGCATCGTGACAGCGTACGTGGATTAGAAGTATAAAAAAGTTGATTTCAATACGGTATAATGACAAGCAAAAGACAAATGAAACGCATAATAAAGAAAGAAAAGGAATAAATTGTGCAAAAGTTTGAAAATGTGGAAAAAGAATGTGGTGAAGATAATGAAAAAGATTTATTCATAAGATTAATTCATTGTGGTCCGGCGAATTCATCAAGCGGATTCTACTAGTCAAGTAGCTAGTACAATGTTGTTAGATATTTCGTCAATTCCATATAACTAGCGATCTGCATGGTACATGGTAGTGCAGAGGGTAGCCACTGACTACCGTCAATATGACATCCCCATGTTAAATTCGTCAGTGTCAATCATTGCTGGTAGTCTGGCGGGTAGTTACTGGTAATTATTGGTAGTTAGGGAAATAACTACAAATTCGTTAGTTACGTCGACTGCAGGGTCAGCATTTGTTAGAGAAGGGTCACACACAGACGCTTCACACACAGACGCAATATGTTATAATAAGTGTGTGGGCATCACTGCTTTAAACCCAGCTAGCATTTTGTGAGATTTCTGATCATAGATGAGTCGCATGCGACTCCCCTCCGCGGTTAAAATTATGGAATATGCGCTCATTTTCTGATCATCAATGACTCTCTTGTCGCGAGAAAATGGTACCCATCTGGAAGAGTATTTTACGAGCCCCCCACTAATCAGTTTCGTATTATCTTCGAGTCGTTTTCGAGTAATTTTCTGATCATATATAAGTCGTTGATGTCTCCCCAGCGCGATTAAAATGATCATGTAAGCGCTCAATTTCTGATCGTAAATGCGTCTTCTATGACTCACCCGCGCGATTATAATGATCATATAGGCGCTCATTTTCTAATCGTATATGCGTCTTCTGTGACTCGTTATGCGTCTTCTGTGACTCCCGCTCATTTTAAAATATAACATTTTAATTATTAAATTATTCATTTATTATACACATATTTATTTAAAGTAAAAGAAATATTAAATTAAGTAAAAGGACAATAAAATTAAAATATTTACTTAAAGAAAATTATTAATATATGTACAGAGGTATTTTTGCATTAATTCACGAGATCAACTAAAACCAACATAAAACTAAATTATTATAATATGAATTTGACTTTTTTTAATTAAAACTTTAATTATTTTTTAAACTTCACTTCCATAAATTTGTAATACACTTGTGTTCACGGTTCGACTGCAAATAAGAAACCAACCAATTCTTCTTTCTTTCCTCTCGATCGATTTTTTTTTTGTTTTGCCAAAAAATTCCTCGAAAGTAGCAACTACAAATTGTATGCTAGATGTGCACAGAGCAAATTTACCCTTATTTGCTCTTTTTCTTGTTATTGTATATTTTGTTCTTGTAATTTTGCTGAAATCGCTTTTAAACCATAGACATGAATCCCTCTCGAGTCGTATTTCACGCACGCATCTGATTAATCACCTTTTTGGTCATCCGGGGGACTCGAAGATGACTCGCCTAGATGATTTTTGCCAAAACGATCATCCAAATGCTGGCTGGGAAGTGTCAGGAACGCGACTACACATATAATTATTTTCTATTGAATTGCAAACTTACAGCGATAATCATAGATAACGGGACTACAAATAAAGTCCAAAAGATAAAAAGGTATATGATAAAGAGAGAGGGATATTATCCAAAAAATTGTATATGGTCGACATCAAATTACAGTTAGTTTTCAGAAGGAAAGAAAAAAAATTATTTTGAACATATAAATATTTGACAAAGGTACATCAAATTGAACTTCGTTTTATTCTGTTTCACACACAAGCGCAATATGTTGTAATATATATGTGGGCATTACTGCTCTGTATTTATAACTTCTTCGAGTTATTTGAAGATAACGGTACAATCTAGAAGAGAAACTTCAAATGATCTATGGAGTCTACCAGTACACTCTTCTTCCATGAACCGTGACTGATAAAATAATACCAAAGAAATTTTTGTATGCTATACGAGTATTTATTTCGTAGAGCGTAGCTGGTCTGTTGTGAGTTAAAAGTTGTTAGCTTTCTCTCCGGAATGCAAGCTGGATACGTGATACAGAAATTTCCGAAGATATTGTTTCCAAGACTTAGCGAAGCAAAGATAAAAGAATGTATGAATGCTTTAAACCATAGATGTGCAGCTAGTACTCTTTTGAGTCATCGTGTTTTCACACCGATAGTAGCTTGATCGTTTTTTCACACCAACATGTCCGAAAGCTTGCTGCTTGTTTACCGATTCAAAGTCAGTTGCTGTTCTGCATTCACACTACACTTAAAAAATAACTTTTAATTGTCATGGACGAATATAAAGAAATTTTTATGTTTGTAAATGGCAAAAATCATAAATGGAAATAATCATTGGAGATGTTGATATTTGATTTTTTTTTAAGATTTAGTTTTAATTTTTAATTTTTTTAATTTTAATTTTTTACTCAGTGTACTACTTTTGTTTTCTCTGCTTTTGTTCTGCTTGCTCCGTTCAACTTAACACAGTCGCAAAATTCGTAAAACTGATTTGAAATGCGTTTGTGTCAGTTTGCACATGTCTGCTTTAAACTTTAATTTTTGTCATTGGTTTCATACAAATTACATTTTATAGATTGTGTTTTCATTATAACTGGTGTTATGTTGGGCCGGCCATATGAAAATTTGTGCAAAGCGCTGAATTTGGCCAGGGTAAATAATCAATTGTTTATTACTGTAAGTGATAATTATTTGAGATTTTAACTCATATTAGTTTATTATATATTTTGTTTACTACATGCAAAGAAAATACTCGTTCCTCCCAAACGAAATCTCAGATAACTGAAGTTCGTTTGGAGACTGTAGTTGGGAGAAACGAACTTCTGTTAATCCATACATGTCATTTCTTTTGGGAGAACCGAAAAATGTTTGCAACTGTAAATGTTTTGTAACTGTCTACTAGAAACCTGCATGAGCATACATTTTCACACATTCAAATACATTCATGTTTTTTGAATGTGTTAATGTTCTCATTCTACTGGTTAGAATACGATACATACAACCATTCTTCTCAGCGTGTTGCATTGGGTACGAAACACAATGAAACAGAGCATAGAGAGTTCTTGTATGAAGGAGTATTAACTAGATTGAGTAAAAGGTCTTTAGAGACAAGCAGAATTATTCGAATAATAAGATGTGTTCATGAAACATTTTAAAAAAAGTGTAACTAAAGCAAATAATGTTTTGGTATGATTTCCAGTTATAATTTCTTTGGAATAAAGAATATGATTAAAATCAAGTCAATTTTAGAAATTTTGCACTTATGCCTCACTAGGCAGTGTTTGAATGTACTCAGCGAAAACGACTCAAATCACAAACAATTTTGATCTTTTCTGGATTTGGATTAGCACATTTTTGTAAATCATAATCTGTCGCTGAGTACTCAAAAAAATACAAATGAGTTCATGTTAGAGCAGCGATCCAAATCCATTTTCCGTTTGATTTTGCTCAAGTAGAAAATAAAAGGACGATGCTCTAGCTCTGAGTCGGAGAATAAAAACAACGAACAGAGGCCAAAAAAAAAACGACGTACGACAATACGATTGTATGTTTATCTCTGCTAGAGTAAAGAACCAATGAAACCGATGCTCGTGACTCAAAGAAAATCACAGTTTTTGCCACCATAGGCGAAGGTTGCAAAATTTTATTTTATGAAATGGATAAATAGAAAATGATGCATTGGGCTTAAGCGATAAATTCATTTATTTTAACAAAACAAATAAGTACATACAATGTAAAATCAAAAATACATACATAAATAAAAATGCATTTAACTTAAAAAAATACATATAATATAAATCCAAAAATGCATAAATAATAAATAATTTCAAATTAAAACAAATATTTGTTTTTCATTGTTTTTTCCCACGCAAAATCCATGAAACGAAATTTCTTCTCTTCTCTTCACTATTTCAAATTTTGTGTTTTTTTTTGCTTTACACTCATAATGTGGTTTTTTCGACTCAAACTCAAAGCACGAAGACTGTCGTCATATTTTTCTTTTGCTTGTGCGAAAAGAAACACGATTGCCTGTGGTTTCTCTGTGATCAACTCACATTGTTTTCGTATATTACTCAAAAATGGTAATGCAATTTCTAAAATTTATAAATACAACTTAAAAGAAATCCAAGTAATCCAAACTCATTGCTGAGTCGATCTTCGTGGATTTTGGATTTCTATGTCGATGATCAAACTAAGATAAATATGAAATTGGATTTTGTGAGTAAATTCAAACACTGTCACTAGGTTTGATGTCGAAGTTGAATGTTTCAAAATTTGTTTGCAGTTTTGCAACTGACATATTTTATTTCTTAGCCATCTCCATCCAAAATTAACGAAGCAACTTCCCAAACTTTGCTGCGGCTTTTTTTCTCCTTCAAAACGAGTTCACCCTCTGAAATTCGCGAAACTACATACATATTTTTAATGTTTAATAAATTATTTTTAAAATAATTTACTTCATCAATTTCCATTTTCTAATATATAAGTTAAACAAATTAATTATCTCGAAGATAAAAAAATTTATTTTTAGGAGGTGTCAACCTCTTTATTTGAATTCATTATTCGAACTGATTTTTCATAATACAAAATGATAACTTAAAGTAAACTGCAAGTGATTATTTTGCTGCGTTAGCTATTCCTGTGTTATTTAGTTCTTCGTAATTAACAGCAACATTTCGCAATCCCACGGTGGAATCAGGTATGTAGAGTTTCCTCGGAAGTCTGTATTAAGTCGCGCGTGTGTTGTGTCAGCAACATGTTTTGTTTTATGTTTTGCAATTCCTCGGAAGTCTGCATTAAGTTGCGCGTGTTTATTCGTTAAGAGGGAAGTTTAATAATTTGTCGTCTTAACTCCTCCCCCTTCAAGTCCAAACGTCCGCGTTTGGTTGAGGTCACTGTATATAGCTTCATTTATTTGTTGCGGAGATGTTGTCTCCGAAATCTCGGGATGCTGGGAGCTTTCTGATTTGCTTCGATAATGCATTTTGCTCACAATTTCAAATTTATTATTTCTCTTTATTAGTGTTTTGATTATTCCATATATTATCGTAAGTAATAGCAATGTCCCGAAACTCCAATTTGAAATTGACGTTAGTTGACCTTCGGTATTTATGCGCTTGATTAGTTTGGTGTTATTAACCTGGAGCTCATTTATTAATTCTAGAGATAAGATTTCCTCTGTTAGTTTTTCTTGCTTAGTGGGTTGTAGTAGCGCTGGTAATGGATTATATATAGATGTTTCGTGATAGCTGTATGATCTGCCATCAATTGATAATGTTGAGTTATAGAATTTAATTATGAAGGATCCATCTAAAGTAATGTTGTCGTTGTCAATACTCATTGGTCCTCTGTACTGGTTTAGGAACATTAGTCCTGGGGTAAGCAGTTCTACAGCGGGTATGTGCTGGTTGTTGATAGTTGTGCAATCTGTAGTTTGACTTCGGAGTAGCTTAGGGATGCAAGTTGTACCACTTAAATCTATTACATTATTTGTATTACATATTGATAAGTTGTTGATGTTTTTACAATTGTTTTTAGTCCATAAATTTTATTTTTACAACTCAAAATCTTATTATAGGGTAGTTTAATAGCTATATTCCCACTTTTAATAGATCTTAACATTAACATATTACATTTTTCTGTGCTTATTAGTGGAAAATTAATCATGTAGAGAATTGAGTTATTATTGCTGGCTATTTTAATGTTTGAAAATTCTAAGGCCTCATCCACGTTCATAAAAGGAATATCATTTCTAGACATTAGTTTTTCTATTTCAATAATTTCTTCATGATTCAAAAGATGGGAGTTCGCAATATTTGCCTTCGCCCAATTAATTGCATTTTCTATACCTCTTGTTTCTTCATTTAATATGTCTAGTTTGTATTTATAAGTTAAAAATAGATCTTCATTTATTTCTTCTTTACTTTGCATTAATTTCATTATTTTATTTGTCATTCTCGTTATTTCATTTACTTTTTCTTCTGTTAATTTGTTGATTATAACTTGGTTATTTGTATTTTGTAGAACATCATTTAATTTATCATTTAATATTTGGAAGTCATCATGGTCAGGACTGCCTGCTATCCATTTCCATGCAGTCCCAATTGAATTTAATGAACGTTCTGTGCTTTATCTGAATTCTGTATAAGTTATTTTTTATTGAATTTATTTCTTGGGATAGGAAAGGGTATAGGATATGGTTTGTGTTCATGTGTTCTGATATATGGGACTCTAGTTGTTGTAGCAATTCACCGTATTTATCGATCTCGATTATGTGAACTATTTTAAATGTCCCTGTCTGGATACTAGCTGTCCCGGTATCAATGGCAATCATCCTCGAATTCGTGTAGTCAAATATCTGCGTCTCTGCCATCGTGCAGACCATTAGGATTGGCGCTACTATAATTATCGGCAACATTTTTTCACTTAGATTTTTATAATCTTACAGTTTAACAATTATTTGTTTTTTCCTCTTTATATTGTTTACAATACTTCTTTATTGACTTAATGTATGATTAGTTTGCAACCAATACATTTTTTATTCACTTTTGTTCTGAATTAGAATTCTTTTTATAATATTCTTCCTTTGTTTACTTTATTTTCTTAATTTAACTCTTAATCTATACTTGTAATTTAATTTTCTTTTGTCTTCTTTTTTTCACATTTACTTTGCAACCAATACATTTTTTATTCACTTTTGTTTTGAATTAGAATTCTTTTTATAATATTCTTCCTTTGTTTACTTTATTTTCTTAATTTAACTCTTAATCTATATTTGTAATTTAATTTTCTGTTGTCTTCTTTTTTTTCACATTTACTTTCTTAGTATTTAATTCACTTTTATCCACTTAGTTTAACACTTAAACAAAACTTAATTAATTAACGTTTCCCACGCGTTGATTTGGAGAATTCCTTTTTACGTTCCCGCTACTGAGGTTCCGCTTCAAACATCCGATGGGTTGTGTCCTTCTACTGAATAGACACGGTAATCTTCGAACGCGTACTGCTTAAGGACTTTTGTTACGAAGTTACCACGTTGGGCGCCAGTTAAACAAATTAATTATTTCGAAGATAAAAAAATTTATTTTTAGGAGGTGTCAACCTCTTTATTTGAATTCATTATTCGAACTGATTTTTCATAATACAAAATGATAACTTAAAGTAAACTGCAAGTGATTATTTTGCTGCGTTAGCTATTCCTGTGTTATTTAGTTCTTCGTAATTAACAGCAACATTTCGCAATCCCACGGTGGAATCAGGTATGTAGAGTTTCATCGGAAGTCTGTATTAAGTCGCGCGTGTGTTGTGTCAGCAACATGTTTTGTTTTATGTTTTGCAATTCCTCGGAAGTCTGCATTAAGTTGCGCGTGTTTATTCGTTAAGAGGGAAGTTTAATAATTTGTCGTCTTAACTTATATTTTAGCAGTTAAGCGCATAAAAAACGAATATTTATTTCTTTAGTCTTCACACAACGTTGCTGATCTTCTCATCGACGAGAAAGCAAATGAGACCAATCAATAACCACTCATAATTTACCGTTTTTTCATTCGAATAGTTCATATGTATTCGAATGGATTATACATTCACGAACATTTATTGAGTAAAATGCTGTGTTGTCGTAACAGAATTGAGACGAACAGAGTAATTAACAGAGCAGAGATTCATACAACATTCATTCCAAGAGCACAGGAACGTATCGTTTCATTTCGTTGTTTACACTATTCGGACCGTTGGTATTAGTACAGTGCAGTGATGGAAAATTATGGTACAATGTGCCATTTTTGGCCCTATTTAATCTTTTGTGGCCCCGTGGCACAGTCTACTCTGTTTTGGCACTATTTAACAACAGTTAAACCCTTTTCTCATTAGGGCCTAACTTAATAGCGAATAAAGAGAATTATCGAAAAGAACTGAATTCAAAAAGTTAATGAATCGCGGTGTCCAATATTATAAACAGTTTAAATTAACCAGTATTCAAAACCATGCATGTAGTATATTGTAGTAGGAGCCTTTTCTATTTCACACTTCTGAAAGTTTTGAACGATGTTTTCCGTCCAAAATAAGTCGTTGAAATCAAAATTATGATATAGTTTTTGAACACAAACTAATTTTAATGATACATATGAAAGAATTTGTATCTTAATTTATGAACTCAAAAAAGTAAATTTTTTTTTAAATGAATATTTAATTTTTTTTCCTTACATTTATATAAGTAGCAATTTTTTTACTAAATAAATTTGTATTTAAATAAATAATATAATAGTATTTTTTGGTTAAAAATTACTTTGGCCTAGGGACAGACTACAAAATATTACACTGATTTTTTATAGGAACAAATCAAAACAATACCTTAAGTCGTTGAAATCAAAATTATGATATAGTTTTTGAACACAAACAAATTTTAATGATACATATGAAAGAATTTGTATCTTAATTTATGAACTCAAAAAAGTAAATTTTTTTTTAAATGAATATTTAATTTTTATTCCTTACATTTATATAAGTAAAAAGTTTTTACTAAATAAATTTGTATTTAAATAAATAATATAATAGTATTTTTTGGTTAAAAATTACTTTGGCCCTTTCGAAGTCGTTATTATTAATAATTTAATAATAATAGAATAATTTATTTATGTTTAAATTTTTCAATATTTAATTTTTCGTTTTGTTAAACTGAATTCTAAATAAATTTTAATTTTAAAACTTAAAACTTTCTCGAACTTCCGTTAAAACTATGGGGATTTTAGTTTTTTTTGGGTGTTTTCGGGGATTAAAAATAACAATTTGGGGATTTCGCCTAAAAAAAAGCTGGCGACCCTGTGGATAAGACTGTGTATACAGTCGACAGAATGAGAGAAATTTACGTTCTTCGTAATCTGTGCTCTCATTAGAAAAATTGCAAGGTTTAAAACGTTTTTTAAATTGCTCCAAATGTAATTTTGAACACGTTTGGCGCAAACGAGTGTCATATTGAAGTTAATTGCTATTATTTCGAATTTGAATTTTCAACCGTTGTTGCATGGATTAAGCGGCATGCTTGGTATGCCATTCGTTTAAGACGGGCTAGTAACTCGCCGGACGGGGGGATCTTTCCGCTTAATCCTCGCGTAAACAATTAGCCTCATAACACTGAAATTACATACCAAGTCGTGATACCAATACTGGTCGAAAGACAAAAAAAGAAACGGAGCCCGAACTATATTTTCAATAGTAAACCCAAACGAAAATGCACAATTATGAATCCAAAAGAGGGATTTCGTGATCGGGCTGGAGAAAAATATTGTCAACAGGAAATATTTTTATCTCGCCTGAGATGGACTGACAGATGTTATGGTCAGTCTTTACCCACCCGCTTGAAACTTCCTGTTGTTTCACCATGACTGTGTTTCTCTTCTCAGCGTCCCAAAAGACAACGTTGCCCCAGAAAACTTACCGTTGACTTACCCCTACACTACCATGATTGTCTACAGAACCATATTCATTACGCGCAAAATCGACTACAATCGTTATAAAATTTTATTTCGGCCTATCAATGAGGCTCTTAGAATGCAGTATGTGGTTTACTTAACTTACCAACAATTTCATTCTTAATGTGTATAGCAAAACTTACATTAGGGTGCCACATGGGCGAAGCGCTACGTTAATCAAATCAAAACAATATTCACGAATCTTATGGAGTACCTGATAACAAATCCACTCCATGGATATAATCTTAACTTTAATATGCCTTTGAAACAGTAAGCAGGAAAACCTACAGGTGAAAAAGTTTAAGCCACGACTTATAACTTTGGCATGACAAAACGATTTTTAAGATCAGTAGAAATAAGCTATAAATATATATGGATATGAGATTCTCTACAGCATGGCCACGTTGATTTATATATTAGGAGTGAAAAAATGTGTATATACATATATGACATCAAAAGAATAAAAATACATTAATATTTAAAATACAGTCAGTACATCACTCCATCGTGCTCACTCCTAATCTGCTTTAATTCATCTTTTTTTTTCTTTAGAAGCCCAGGACGGGCCTTAGACTTTTTTCTCAAATTAGAATTTTCCTTGTGCTCTTATTTCTAATTTTCTTTTCTTCTTTCTTATTATTCCTTACACTATCACTTTAGCACTTTAAATCTTACAACATATTATTTAATAAATGCTATTATCTTAATTTTTCTATAGAGTTCACAATTTAGCATTTATATTTTATTCGCAAAAATTTCAAATTTAAATTTCCGCACAAAAATAATTAAATTCAAAATGGATTATATTCATTTACCCTTATTTGTTCAAACTTCTCTTGGAATTTTAAAAAAATAAAGCGCTTTTTGCATGTTGTATTCAAAAAATGATTACAACTGTTTCAACAATTAAACAATTGCAATCTCACGAATTTCCAAACTTTATGTTTTTCTTTAACTTAGCACTAATGAGTTCAATTTTAATTAGCACTTATATCTCCATGGTGCCTTTGTGTTTAAAGTGATAAAGCTCTTATAAATTAGCTTTAAAATTAATTTTACATTAAAAAGATTCCAAATTTAGCTTATTCATCTGAAATTCGGAGCATCTTTTAGGCGGTTTTCTCAAAAATTGTAATTATAAGAATATACTTTTCACTCTATTTCAAATTTTTAGTCTGCAATAACTATATTATTTTAACATTTCAATTATTAACTCAACTTTTTACTTATTTTTGCTATTTATTTTAACTCTTTAAGGGTGTATTTTTCAACTAGGATTTTGCAACCCTATCAGATTTACGTTATTTAATTTTGAATTTAATTACATTTTGTTATTTTATAATAACACTTTTAGTTACCCTATCCTCTAGGCACTGAAAGTATACTTTTGGGATAACTTAGTGGTTTCACTTGCAGATGCCCTACTCTAAATCCGGTCCATACGTAATTGGGAGTCCAAAAAAGGAAAACTGGACTTACCGCCGAATACTTTAATGGACGGGGACTGTTGTTGTTGTTTTTGTTGTCACCTACTCTGCTGTGGCTCCACTGATGGTGTGTGGGCTGAGGTTGTGTTGGCCGTGATGACAGACGTTGAGGGATGCTGGTGTGCTGTTTCTGGATGTTATGATGACAGACGGCTACACTTGAGTACTGATGGATGGTACGGCGGATGATGATTTCTGGTAATTCCATTTATGGAGGATGTTGTCGGTGATGGTGGTGTCCTGGTTTAGGTGCGATGGGTATGCAGCGGATTTAATCGTGGTACCCGACTACAACACGTTGCGACCAATGTCGACTGGCCGGTTAGCGTTCCTAGCCCCACTTCTGGACGCGTATTACCCGGAGTAACCCGGACAGTACTGCCTGTTCCAACAGGGACAACCTCTGCAGTACTACTAGAGCCTCCAAGACAACCAAACAAACGTCTAACCGACAATGATGACTCCATGCTGGTTGCGGCGTGTGTGCAAACGAAATCCGCGCAACGAAAGTACACAATTTGTTGGACTCCCTCTCTCTATTGTATAAAGGAAATTGTTAGGCACGGACAAGCTGGTTCCCACGTCGAAACTTACCACTGTTGGAGGTTAGGTTAGGCGTAGGGGTTTCCCTGGGGATTCCTTGGTGGAATTTTTCTTGTCTATGCAAGACGCCCTCTTCCCGGGGACTTAAATCTTCGAAAGCTTAGATTTAGAACTGTCAAAAGTTAAATTAATTATCACAAAGTACACTGCGCAATTTCGTTGTTAGACAATTTTCCAAAGGCGGTGGATTTTCCAAGAGATTGGCCGAATGTTCGATTTTTGCTCACTGGTATTTACTTTGGCTGTTTGACGACGAATGAATTTCAAAAATGGCTGTGGCTTTCAGATAGACGCCGTTTTAATTATGCCAGATTGCCGTTGTTTCGTTTTCTTACTTTTTTTTCAGCCGTCCCTACGTGATTTCTCGAATATTCAGTGGAAAGTTGCCGTTTTGCCAGATAATTTGGCGATGTTGTTTACTTTTGTTTTTCAGAAATGTCATGATGCATTTCCCATAGGTGGTGCATGCCAAGTTCTGTGGTGGTGTAATTAAACAGATGGTTGCCAGATTATGCGGCCGCCGGCAGATGGTTACTATGGCTCCGCCACAAACCCGGAAATCCTGATGACAGGTCTGGCGAAGGATGGCAGGGAAACTTTCTCCCGTCTGCGCCTGATCATGGGGTGTGGTCTTCGATGAACCCCCGCCTGAATAGTCCGCTACCGCTCCTAGGATTGATGTGGTTTCTACCCGGTGGTGAGGTTCTTATATGTTCGTTGGTATCCTGGGACTCAGATGTTGTGTCCTTCGGTTGCTGGTGTCAGGGTTCGATGTTTTAGCGAGGGGTCGCTCTTGCTCCTGAAGTCGATGGCAGCCGGTTTAGCACTGCCTGTAGCTGATCATCCGTCTCAACTTCACAATAATAATCTGATCTTCCGCTAGCCGAATCGTCCGGATCCCCTTTCTAACCAACTCTCGACTTGTCACGGTCTTATAAAGCCCGGAGACCACCTCGCGGTCCTTAACTTCCAGTCTTTGAAGGGCTGCCCTGCCGGTGTGCTGCAGGCGTTCGAACCGGTTCAGAATCTCAAACGTGAGCTCGGGAACTTTAACTTCCAGCCCCACATAGTATTCGGTGGGTGCGACGATCAGGGGAGCACACGCCCGTATAACCAGATCTTCGGGCCGGTACGTGCTGTCCAAACGCTCCAATAGCTTCCGAATTTTCTCGGTTGTGTACTGCTCGATGAGTGAAGGGAAGTATCGGATGAACAATCGGCTCGCTGCGTACCCGGGCGTCTTCGGTTTTGCTGTAGTCTCCCTTTGTCGTGCCTTGGCCATCTCTTGCTCTCGCGTGAGGTCCTCGTTCCGTCGGCGCAGATCGCGTACTTCGACTTCCAGATCCAAATGGTTGGACATCCTCTCCTGCAGTGCACGGTTTTCAGCCTGGCTGACCTCCCATTGCGCCTGCATCTGCTCCACATCGCGCATCAGAGTCGCGACTTGTCGGCTGTGTCGAGCCTGGGTAGCGTCCATCTCTGCCCGCAAGGTCTGCTAGTCCTGGTTGGGTTGACTACGCAATCGATTATTTTCCTGCCGAAGGTGCCTTATCTCTTCTTGGGCCGCGTCCACGTCGCGCATGAGAGACCTAAGGTGGTGGCGATGCTGCTGGTTCTGCTGATCATTATTACTGAGCAGTTCCGCCACTTGTGCCTCTGCCGCCTCGTACCTCTCTTCGGCAGTGCGGAGTTCCCGACGGAGCGTGTTGATTTGCTCCTGGCCTTCGACTGGTTCATCTATTATGAACCGTAAATGAGTGGATGCGTTGTATAATTCGGCCGCCGACAAACGGGACAATCGGTCCGGTCCTGCTCAGCCCAAGTACGGTGGCATCTTATGTGAAACACGTGTCCACATTCCGACGAACATATACCGCCATCCGCCTCCGTCGTCGTCCCTAGACACACATTAAATTCGACGCTGCTAGCCATCGCCGAGGAATCTACCTACTTAAGGGATCTATCTACTCGGGGGGTCTTGCTTAATGCTAACTGTAATGACAACAACAGAAAACTCTCTTCAATACAAAGAACATCGTCAAAGGGGAACTATATATCTGCGCGGGTCCTACTTATAGATATCTAACCTTTTCGCAAGCTGTTGACTAACAGTTCATCGGTTTATTTTTCATTCAGATCGCATAGACGTTTGCTAGCTCCATTCAGACTCTACCCCAAAACCTTTTCATCGCTCAGGGATGGTGAGGTTAGCCTATCGGCTACCCGCATCTCCCAAGCTCCGAGTAGCCTTGAGATAGACATTCTGAACGGAAGGTTCATTTAACCCGTTGCCTCAGCCTTGTTCAACCATACCTTACGCCGTTCGCAATGTAACAGGTTTACCGGTATTATACCTGCTATTAACTCCATTAGTTGACTTCAGGAAAAAGAAAAAATAAAGCTCCGAGTCTCACGCACCCGAATCTACGCCCTTTCTTCCGACGCAACTTTGATCTCTCATTATCGAAAAGCGCCTGAATGGGCTTTTCACAGACTCACATTTACCGCTTTCGTTTAAGAGCTCTACGTGGATTATTGTTTTAAATCCTTTGCATGGAATACCCCCAGGGGTTTACCCTGCGTGTCTTCGATCTCGTACAGGCTGTTTCCTATGGGCTTCAGTATGCGACACTTTAGGAACTTCCGCGACAGTTTGGCGTTAATATTATCCTTGAAGCTGCTTTGTTGGAAATTACGCCGATATACTTCCTGTCCGGGTATATATTTGACCTGCCTACACCGCGTATTATACGATCGCTCGTTCTTTTCGTAGTCCTTGTGCAAGCTATCCCTGATTTTCGTACGTATCATATCCTGTGCTACCGATTTTGGGACTTGGTCACTTTCAAGATCGGTTAAATTTTTCAGGCGTCTTGCCAACCGATACATGCTACCGTGAGTAACCATGTTGACGCCGAATAAAGCGAAATATGGAGTTACTCCGTTTGCGCTGTGTATCGTTGACCGAAGTGAGCATTCTATTTCCGACAGATGCCTATCCCACTCGCGGTGGTCTTCCTTCATGTAGGATCTGATTGCCGCTAGGACGGATTGATTTTCATGCTCCGATGCATTAGCCTGCGGAGAATGTACTGCGGTGCGATAGTGTTTAATTCCGAAGTTTGTTACAAAATCGATAAATTCTCGACTAACAAATTGCTTGTCGTTGTCCGAGACTATGGTCTCCGGCACGCCAAACTTGTGACAGATTTCAATCACAAGAAAACGAATAACACTCTTGCTACTAGCCTTCGGCATGTCCTTCAACAACACGAACTCGTCAAGTGATCGAGGACAATAAAAATATAACTATTTCCATTCGTGGAACGTGGATACGGGCCCAAGAAGTCCACAAAGATCCTTTGAATGGGCCTCTGACTAATTATCTCTTTGCCCATCGGTGGTCGTAACGTTACATTAGCCGCTTTGGCCTCTCGACACACTTGGCAAGCATCTACAAAACTTTTTATCTGAGCGTTCATGCAAGGCCAGTAAAAATACTCCTTGATCCGCTTCATAGTTTTGTAGAAGCCTCCATGGGCCACATATAGTGGGTCATGTGACTTCTCGATGATGCCTTGCGTCAATTCATTCGGCACCCACATCTTCGACGCGAAATCCTCATGGAGAGGTATTCTATCGTATGGCATAGTTCTCTTGTATACCACTCCATCAATCACTCGCAAATCTGGTAGCCTATCCGCATTTTCCTTCACGGTCGGAACTCTGAAAAGCCTTATCGTCTAGATCGATTAGCCTTAGCACATCCAAGGCTATTTCCTCCATCTCGTATCTAGATAGAGTATCCGGTACGACGTTGAGCTTACCTTTGCGGTGTTCAATTACGAAGTCGAACGACTGGTAGGCTCCATCGAGCTAACCGCCCACTGAGATCACGGTGAGACATCAACCACTTAAGGCTGCTGTGGTCCGTGATCACAGTGAAGGCCATCAACTCGATGAAAGGCCTAAACTTCTTTATAGCTAGAACCACCGCTAGGCATTCTCGCTCAGTGACTGTATAGTTCCGCTGGGCGGACGTAAGTTTGTGCGAAAAATAGGCTATCGGGTGTTCCTCATTATTGTCATCCTGTTGGAAGCCTGAGGCATCACATTGTACAAAGAATCGCCTTGAAAAGTCTGGGTGAACTAACACGGGGCTAGTCACCAAAGCGTCTTTCAATTGGTCAAAAGCGTTCTTGGCCTCCTCTGGGAATTCAAACGATTTATCCATTTTCAGAGTATCAAAAATTGGGGCCGCTATGGTGGCGTAATCGGATATAAATTTCCGGTACCAACCAGTGGCTCCTAAGAAGCTCCTCACCTGTTTAAGGGTTCTTGGATACTTGTAATTAACAATGGATTTCACTTTCGCTGGATCGGGTTTAACTTGGCCGCATCCGACAAGGTAGCCTAGATAACGCAATTCTTTGAAACAGAACTTAGATTTTTCCACATTAATCGTGAGACCTACATCTTCAAGACAACGTGCGACTTGTCGCAACAGGTCCATATGGGTCTGAAAGTCTGGTGATACCACCAGAAGATCATCCAGGTAGACGAAGACACGATCACGGAGAGCGGAAGGTATCACCCTATCCATTAAACGGCAAAGCCTTTCAGCTGCATTGCATAACCCAAAAGGCATTACCTTAAAATGGTAGAGTGGCCTTCCGGGTACCGTAAGAGCGGTCTTCTCCCCACTGGATGGATCTAATGGTATCTGCCAGAAAGCATCTTTCAGATCCACACTTGAAATGTAATAGCTATCCCCAAGTCTGCTGAGCAAACCTTCTATAAGGGGAGTGAACATGCAAGTTAACAACGAACAAGTTGTGCAAGTATTTCCAACACGCGCATCCAACCTAGACATGGTGTCAGCACATATTTTGGAAAACAGAGTTCTATTTCACAATGAGATTAATTATTTGTCAATGTTCCCACGTCTCCTGGCATGTGCAGCCAGGGCAGCAACATTCTTGATACCCGATCCGGCATGTGCAGCAACGGCAACAGCAGCAGCAACATTCTCGTTACTGTAGTCTAAGCAATTATTAATCAGTACTGTTTTCACTGTTAAATAAAGAAGACGCACTTACAATAGTGCGCAGGTGTTTTTAAAAACATAAATTAATTTGTTTTTATTTAACTGGCGCCCGAGCAAGGACCCCTTCAAGCTCCTTGCGCAAAGTCAAAGAAGGACAATGGGTTAACCCGGATAATTTGAACGGTGTTTAAAAAAACAGTTACTCAAACAAAATTCCAAGGAAACAGTGCGCCCTAGTAATTATATTGAACGGGAGATTTTTAAATGATCAGCGGCCTTGGTAGTAGCTGTAAGACTTAACGTGTAAGAATTTTGAAAAACTAAAGAACAGAACAAAAAGTTAAGTGAAAGTGTAAAAGAAAAACAAATTTTAATATTGACATAATTCTAAGATGAAGACTGAAAAAAATAAAACAAAATAAAAGTTTAATGTTTACGAAAATAAAAAAAGAAATAGAAGTTAAGTGTACGATAAAAATAAAAAGTCTGGAAAATAAAGAACAGAACAAAAAAACTAAGTGAAAATTTAAAAGAAAAACAAATATCCGATATTGACATAATTTCAAGTTGACGAATAAAATTAAACAAAATCAAAGTTAAGTGCTTATGAAAATAAAAAGAAAAACATACAAGACCAAAAAAAATTAATTATTAATTAAAGATTAAAGAAAAAGAGCAGAATCTAAGCTAAGATCAAGTTACGAGAAGTGAAAAAAGTAATAATCAAAAAAATTTTATAAGAAAACAATATTTAAATATACTGATATTGCTAAAGAAATTAAGTGAATAGCAAGAACAAAAATATTTTTTATGAGAAAATTTCCGCAATCTCGAATATTAAACAACAAAATAAAATAAATTTACAATATCGAATATTAAACAACAACAAAATCTAACAACTCAACTATAAAAGCACGAGGAATCCCCTGATAAGAACTGAACGAAACTATCACGACGAGGAATTATCAACTTCAATCATCCCAAATGTGGTCCATCGGCATGGTGTTTTGTATGTAAGTGTAATATAAGTTATATAATTTTGTCTTTGACACATTAAGCGGAAGTTGTAGAGAAAAACAGAAAAGAAAAGTCCGAAAAATAAAGTAATACATTGGTTACGCATCCTTCTGGTATCCCATTTTTTCCCATTTTAACCCATTACAACGTGCTCCACAATTTTGTAGACTTGTCGGACAAATATTTAGAAATGCCGGACATAAACGATCTTACAGACAGGCTGCAGAGGACTCTCGATTTAGGCAGTCAAAGTACCTACACTGCTTCACTTGGACTAACTATAGCCCAGAAAGCCGATATAAGAGCTATTGTGTCCATATATATATTTTCCACCAAGAACCCGCTGAGGAGGGTGTCGATCAACCAATAACACAGGTTAACGTCAGGGAA
The DNA here is from genome assembly GCA_963931995.1 of Phaonia tiefii. Taxonomy (NCBI): domain Eukaryota; kingdom Metazoa; phylum Arthropoda; class Insecta; order Diptera; family Muscidae; genus Phaonia; species Phaonia tiefii. The sequence goes on from OZ008369.1 coordinate 131,463,576, forward strand.
TTGGACTCAATTCCTGACATTGTAAAAAGTCTGAGAGAATTTTCAGGTTCACCTGGCGAATTTAGTTCCTGGCGGAAGTCAGTAGAAAGGACTCTCGATTTATTTGAAAGTATCAAAGGTACAAGTCGCTACTTCGCAATTTTGCATACAATTAGACTTAAAGTAACCGGCGACGCAGATACGGCATTAGAGTCGTATCGCATCCCTCTAAATTGGGGAAAAATAAAGAAATGCCTTATGATGCACTACTCGGAAAGTCGCGATATAGGTACACTCGAGTACCAAATGACCACTTTGTGGCAAGCGAATAGGTCAATAACGGAATTTTATCGGGCAGTATATCTACATCTGTCGCTGATCCTAGATAAAATAGCGTGTCTTGATTACGACAATGCCAGCTTAGTAAATATGACAAATGCGTTCAGAGAAAATTTTCTGCTCCAAAGTCCCTGAATTAGCTAACGTGGGGCGTGAAACCGCCTCTACCCCCTCGGTACCAATATTTGTCTCAAAATGTAAATAATATTGAGATGAGAGTGGATCATCTAACCGAATATCAAAGATCACGGCTAATGGGGATGGTACGGCACTATGAAAATCTTTTTGCTGCTCCAGAGGAAAAATTAACGTACACTACAAAGGTAGTGGGCGAGATTCGCACGACCACCGATTTACCTTACACAAGGAATTATCCATATCCAAAGGCTTTGAAGGAAATAGTCGACGAGGAAATTTGTAAGCTTTTAAAGGACGAGATAATAAGAATATCGATGATATAATAATATTTAGCAAGGATGTACAGTCCCATTTCCGTGATTTAGAGGAAATATTTAAAACACTAGACTCTGCCAACATGAAGGTACAACTGAGTAAGTGCAATTTCTTCAAAAACGTGGTCGAATTCCTAGGATTCGTTGTATCGGATACTGGCACAAGGGCAATCCAAAAGAGGGTGGAAGCAATAGCAAATATCCCGTATCCCAAAACTCTAAGGCAATTGAGATCGTATTTGGGACTTTGTAACTATTATAGACGCTTCATTAAGGGATATGCCGATATGGCCAAACCACTAACTTCCATCTTAAGAGGCCCTAATGGTAAAATTCCACGGTCGGAGTCGAGCAAAATTAAAATATCCCTCAGGGATGCGGAAAGGAAAGCCATAGATGATCTGAAAAATGCGTTGTTATCCAGAGAAGTAATCCTTTACTATCCAGATTACAAGAAGGAATTTCACTTAACTACTGATGCATCAAATGTTGCGCTCGGTGCAGTACTCAGCCAAGACGGAAGACCAATAACTTTCATCTCGAGAGTCTTATCCGAAACGGAGGAGAACTACGCAACCAATGAGAGGGAAATGTTGGTCATAATATGGGCATTGGACACTCTCAGAAACTACCTATATGGTACAGCGAAGGTTGTAATTCATACGGATCATCAGCCCCTTACATATGCACTAAGCAACAAAAATAGCAACACAAAGATGAAAAGCGATTCTGGAAGAATACAATTACGAAATTAAGTATCAACCTGGAAGGACCAATGTAGTGGCAGATGCCCTTTCTAGATCCCATGTCACAAACATAAATTCGTTATCCGACACAGTGCACAGTCACGAGAGTTCGGCGGATGACCTAATTTCGAGTGTGGAAGCGCCTAAAAACGCCTTTAAGAACCAGATTTTTCTTACCACGGACGAAATTCCATCGTATCAGTTTAAGATTGTTTTCCCTGGGTATCATAGACACCTAATTGTTGAAAGGGAATATACGGCGAATAACATAATTTCCATACTAAAAAGATATCTGAATCCTTCGGTGGTGAATTGCATAAAAGCTCCGGAATCAATTATGGGTCAAATTCAGGAAATATATCCTGACCATTTCCGAAATTTCAAGACACGATTTTCACAGAAGATCGTAGAGGACATTATTTCAGAAGCCCACCAGGAGAATAGGTATTATACTCGACACACACGCAAGAGCCCACCGTAAAACAGCAGAAAATAAAACCCAAATCTTGGAAAAATATTACTTTCCTGGGATGTTTGGTAAAATAAAGAGGATAGTCAAGCTCTGTGCGATTTGCAAGAAAAATAAGTACGACAGACACCCTAATGAACCAAAGATAAACACAACTCCTATTCCATCCTATCCGGGACAAGTGGTCCATATTGTCATATTCTCTACGGACAGAAAATATGCCCAGGTTAGGGTCCCCAAGGGAAAGTCTACGGAAGATGTTAGGAAACCTTTACGGGAAATATTGTTCTTCTTCGGTGTACCGAAAGTGGTTGTTATTGATAATGAAAGAGCGCTCAATTCTGCATCCTTACTGTTTATGGTGAAGGATGAGCTAAATATCGAGTTATTTACCACACCACCGTATAGAAGCGAGGCAAATGGACAAGTTGAACGCTTTCATTCCACTCTCGCGGAAATACTAAGGTGCATTAAAGCTGAAGGGGTGTGTAGAGACTTTGACGAACTATTGGAGAAAGGGGTAAACGAATATAATCACTCGGTACATTCAACCATTGACCGGAGACCTGTTGATATTTTCTTTGGACGCACTGTAGAATTATCACCTGATAGCTACGATCGAACGCGACAGACAAATATGGAAAAATTGCAGGAAAAACAGAGGAAAGACTTGAATTACCACAACAGGGGGAAATTAGAGCCTAAAGAGTATATGCCGGGGCAGACAGTATTTAAATTAACAGAAAGATATAAGGAAGACGTGGTCAAAGAGAACAGAAACTTTACTATATTAACGGAAAGTGGACGAATAGTCCATAAGCGGCATATACGAAATTAATGAAATCTCTCTACATTTGCAGCATATTATTCCTTTTTGCGATGAGCATGGAGAAATTCAGATTCTCGATTACTCTAGAATCGAATAAAAATCAGACATGGCAGAGGCGAATAAATATCAGACATGGCAGAGGCCTCAGCCAATGGATGTGGACCAGTCCGTTCAATTAAAACATGTTAATTATATGAATCGTCCTGAATTAAACCCAGCATTTAAACGACCGGCTGGAGGATCCTTCCAAGGACCATCGACTAAATTCCAGAGAAACTTACACTTAAACACAACTGGAACTTCTGAGCCACGAAATATTCAAACTGACGACACGCATATGTCCACGATCATCAATCACTCGAAGGGGCCATCGGCGGTTCCCATGAGATTGAAGAATATAGCGAACAATTGGATAGAGAGGAGGTTGAAGAGTTCTTAAACCCCTATGATTATGGAAATGACGACAAAAATGAGGAACAAGAATACACCTTGCAAGAACTAAATAAGGATCTAAATTTTTTTGGATAAATAGTTCCTCGTTACCATACTTCATTATCGAAACGGGGAACGGACACACAATTAAAATATTAATAGATACGGGTAGCAATAAAAATTACATTAAGGCAAATTTGGTCGGCGAAAGCCATATCTGGTAACGTCTCGGTTACACACCATACGAACATGAAATTATTCGGAAAGGATACCGAACCCATTAAATTTTATATTTTACAAGGATTGAATACATTCGACGCAATTTTAGGAAACGATACCTTAAAGGAATTATCAGCAGTAATTTATTCAGCGGAAAATTACTTTAGAATTAAAAGCGGGAGGAAGATACCAATATACCAATATTTGTCTCAAAATGTAAATAATATTGAGATGAGAGTGGATCATCTAACCGAATATCAAAGATCACGGCTAATGGGGATGGTACGGCACTATGAAAATCTTTTTGCTGCTCCAGAGGAAAAATTAACGTACACTACAAAGGTAGTGGGCGAGATTCGCACGACCACCGATTTACCTTACACAAGGAATTATCCATATCCAATGGCTTTGAAGGAAATAGTCGACGAGGAAATTTGTAAGCTTTTAAAGGACGAGATAATAAGAATATCGATGATATAATAATATTTAGCAAGGATGTACAGTCCCATTTCCGTGATTTAGAGGAAATATTTAAAACACTAGACTCTGCCAACATGAAGGTACAACTGAATAAGTGCAATTTCTTCAAAAACGTGGTCGAATTCCTAGGATTCGTTGTATCGGATACTGGCACAAGGGCAATCCAAAAGAGGGTGGAAGCAATAGCAAATATCCCGTATCCCAAAACTCTAAGGCAATTGAGATCGTATTTGGGACTTTGTAACTATTATAGACGCTTCATTAAGGGATATGCCGATATGGCCAAACCACTAACTTCCATCTTAAGAGGCCCTAATGGTAAAATTCCACGGTCGGAGACGAGCAAAATTAAAATATCCCTCAGGGATGCGGAAAGGAAAGCCATAGATGATCTGAAAAATGCGTTGTTATCCAGAGAAGTAATCCTTTACTATCCAGATTACAAGAAGGAATTTCATTTAACTACTGATGCATCAAATGTTGCGCTCGGTGCAGTACTCAGCCAAGACGGAAGACCAATAACTTTCATCTCGAGAGTCTTATCCGAAACGGAGGAGAACTACGCAACCAATGAGAGGGAAATGTTGGTCATAATATGGGCATTGGACACTCTCAGAAACTACCTATATGGTACAGCGAAGGTTGTAATTCATACGGATCATCAGCCCCTTACATATGCACTAAGCAACAAAAATAGCAACACAAAGATGAAAAGCGATTCTGGAAGAATACAATTACGAAATTAAGTATCAACCTGGAAGGACCAATGTAGTGGCAGATGCCCTTTCTAGATCCCATGTCACAAACATAAATTCGTTATCCGACACAGTGCACAGTCACGAGAGTTCGGCGGATGACCTAATTTCGAGTGTGGAAGCGCCTATAAACGCCTTTAAGAACCAGATTTTTCTTACCACGGACGAAATTCCATCGTATCAGTTTAAGATTGTTTTCCCTGGGTATCATAGACACCTAATTGTTGAAAGGGAATATACGGCGAATAACATAATTTCCATACTAAAAAGATATCTGAATCCTTCGGTGGTGAATTGTATAAAAGCTCCGGAATCAATTATGGGTCAAATTCAGGAAATATATCCTGACCATTTCCGAAATTTCAAGACACGATTTTCACAGAAGATCGTAGAGGACATTATTTCAGAAGCCCACCAGGAGAATAGGTATTATACTCGACACACACGCAAGAGCCAACCGTAAAACAGCAGAAAATAAAACCCAAATCTTGGAAAAATATTACTTTCCTGGGATGTTTGGTAAAATAAAGAGGATAGTCAAGCTCTGTGCGATTTGCAAGAAAAATAAGTACGACAGACACCCTAATGAACCAAAGATAAACACAACTCCTATTCCATCCTATCCGGGACAAGTGGTCCATATTGTCATATTCTCTACGGACAGAAAATATGCCCAGGTTAGGGTCCCCAAGGGAAAGTCTACGGAAGATGTTAGGAAACCTTTACGGGAAATATTGTTCTTCTTCGGTGTACCGAAAGTGGTTGTTATTGATAATGAAAGAGCGCTCAATTCTGCATCCTTACTGTTTATGGTGAAGGATGAGCTAAATATCGAGTTATTTACCACACCACCGTATAGAAGCGAGGCAAATGGACAAGTTGAACGCTTTCATTCCACTCTCGCGGAAATACTAAGGTGCATTAAAGCTGAAGGGGTGTGTAGAGACTTTGACGAACTATTGGAGAAAGGGGTAAACGAATATAATCACTCGGTACATTCAACCATTGACCGGAGACCTGTTGATATTTTCTTTGGACGCACTGTAGAATTATCACCTGATAGCTACGATCGAACGCGACAGACAAATATGGAAAAATTGCAGGAAAAACAGAGGAAAGACTTGAATTACCACAACAGGGGGAAATTAGAGCCTAAAGAGTATATGCCGGGGCAGACAGTATTTAAATTAACAGAAAGATATAAGGAAGACGTGGTCAAAGAGAACAGAAACTTTACTATATTAACGGAAAGTGGACGAATAGTCCATAAGCGGCATATACGAAATTAATGAAATCTCTCTACATTTGCAGCATATTATTCCTTTTTGCGATGAGCATGGAGAAATTCAGATTCTCGATTACTCTAGAATCGAATAAAAATCAGACATGGCAGAGGCGAATAAATATCAGACATGGCAGAGGCCTCAGCCAATGGATGTGGACCAGTCCGTTCTATTAAAACATGTTAATTATATGAATCGTCCTGAATTAAACCCAGCATTTAAACGACCGGCTGGAGGATCCTTCCAAGGACCATCGACTAAATTCCAGAGAAACTTACACTTAAACACAACTGGAACTTCTGAGCCACGAAATATTCAAACTGACGACACGCATATGTCCACGATCATCAATCACTCGAAGGGGCCATCGGCGGTTCCCATGAGATTGAAGAATATAGCGAACAATTGGATAGAGAGGAGGTTGAAGAGTTCTTAAACCCCTATGATTATGGAAATGACGACAAAAATGAGGAACAAGAATACACCTTGCAAGAACTAAATAAGGATCTAAATTTTTTTGGATAAATAGTTCCTCGTTACCATACTTCATTATCGAAACGGGGAACGGACACACAATTAAAATATTAATAGATACGGGTAGCAATAAAAATTACATTAAGGCAAATTTGGTCGGCGAAAGCCATATCTGGTAACGTCTCGGTTACACACCATACGAACATGAAATTATTCGGAAAGGATACCGAACCCATTAAATTTTATATTTTACAAGGATTGAATACATTCGACGCAATTTTAGGAAACGATACCTTAAAGGAATTATCAGCAGTAATTTATTCAGCGGAAAATTACTTTAGAATTAAAAGCGGGAGGAAGATACCAATATACCAATATTTGTCTCAAAATGTAAATAATATTGAGATGAGAGTGGATCATCTAACCCAGCGATAGTCAACCTGGTCCCTACCGCCCACTAGTGGGCAATACGGACTTTTTGGTGGGCGGTAGGATTTTCCTAAGTATATTATATATTTTAACTATCTTATTGCTTTTAGTTTTATTTAAAAGACAACGTGCTGTAAATGTAGAAGCTTATAACGCAAATTCATTTTTTTACTATTTACACACACAGACGATGTATTGAGTAGATAGGTTATTTGAAGTTGTTTGTTGTATTTGTACCACAACAAAATGGCAGCGTCCCTCTGGTAAATCACATACAAACTCTACCTCCATCTAGATTTTTTATTGACACATCCAATATCATAGTTGCCAGATCACCAAAAGCATAAATTTGTTTTCTTTACTTTTTCCATTGCCACTGTGGCAATACTTTTTAGCACAACACTGTTGCAAACGAAATTGAGAACTGTTGTCACTCCTCCTGCAACGGTTTGTTGGGATTTCCCCTTTTTTTTGAATGGTCCATTTAGTGTTGCGAATGTGTCACAGTCGGTCATTTCATTTACAGCAGCATTTTAAAAAACATTACAAAATGTCCCAAAAAAATAAATACGCTCGTGGTTATTCACCGGAATATTTGAAGTTTGGTTTCATTGAAAGCATCGTAACTAAACAAACCCTAATGTGTTTAATATGTAATAAAACACTATCAAATGAGGCAATGAAGCCAAGTAGATTGCGAGAACACCTGTCTACAAAACATCCAAATGATAAGAACAAGCCGATGGAATATTTTCAAGAATTGCATAAAAAATTGCTAGATCGGCCAACAATCGTTGCATCATTTAAAAAACAAAGTGCAGCGAATGAAGATGGTTTACTAGCCTCTTATCGCATATCGCAATTAATTGCAAAAAGTGGTAAAAGTTATAATATTGGAGAAACATTAATAATACCGTCGATAAAAGAATTCATCACCACTGTCGTGCATCAAAATTTACCTCAAGCTTTAAAAACAATGCCATTAAGCGATACAACAGTGAAGCGAAGAATTGAAGATATGGCAGTAAACGTGGAAAATAAACTGATTAGTATTCTCCAACAATGTCAATTTTCCATGCAATTGGATGAGTCTACCATTGCAGACAATAACGCTCTATTGATGTCCTATGTACGTTATTTTGATGAAAACAACACGTTACAAGAAGAAATGCTATTCGCAATAAACCTTACTACAGATACAACTGGATTATAAATATTTACTACTGTGAAATCATATCTTACCAAAAATAATATTCCTTTGCATAATATTGTTGCTTGCGCTACCGATGGAGCACCAGCAATGGTAGGTCGCTATCGTGGATTTGTTGCTTTTTTGAAGGCTGAAGTACAAAATGTTTTATGTATCCATTGTGTAGTGCACAGACAACATCTTGTTGCAAAAAATTTAGGTGAAAGTCTCCATTCGTCATTAAATATAGTAGTTCGAGCTATAAATAAAATTAAATCTAATGCCAAAAATGATAGAATGTTTCGGCTGCTATGTCAAGATAATAATGAAGAATATATAAGACTTCTTTTGCACACAGAAGTACGATGGCTGTCAAAAGGTGCGTGTTTAAATCGTTTTGTTGCATTATATAGCACTATTATGCAATTTTTTGAAAGGAGCTCTGAAACCACTCTCTGCCAACAATTAGCAGTTGTTAAAAAGGATGCATTTTATTTTGCAGATATTTTCAAAAGATTTAATGACGTTAATTTACAACTCCAAGGCACAAATAAAACTCTAATAAGCTGCCAAAGTATTGTGTCATTATTTATTGACAAACTGGAACTTTTCCGTCATAATCTGTTAAATGGAGAGCTTTGTCAGTTTCCTGAATTATCATCTATAAAAGATGAAGTAACTCCAAAGGATATTGATAAGTTTTGCAGCCACCTTAGTGAACTTAAGTCTGACATGAAAAAACGATTTGAAGACATTTTGAACTTAAAGGTGTACCAATGGATGAAAAATCCATTTACAGCTAATGCTAAGGAAGCTGATACAAAGTATCAAGAAGAACTATTAGAAATAAAATATGATGAAGATTGTAAACAGAGTTTCGAAAATGGCGGATATGAAAAGTTGTGGCAACATAAAAAAATACCTCTTTTATATCCAAATATGTGGAAAGAGGTATTCAAATTATTAATACCTTTTCCTACTTCATATTTAGTCGAATCAGGATTTAGTGCTGTTAACCACATCATGAACAAAGAAAGAAACCGCCTTAATATTTCTGAAAGAGGAGACCTTCGCTTGTTTTTGACGAAAATAGAACCAGATATTAAATATTTATTATTAAAGCATTTATATTAAAAGCATCAGCCTCAGGGATCCCATTAAATACTCAATATTTCACTATACTTAATTAAAATTACTTAATAAAATGTAAAAACCTAATAAATAAAAGCAGTTTATCAATAAACAACACTGTGGATTAGGTGGGCGGTAAGAATATTTTTCTATCACTCGAGGTGAAAAAGTGGGCGGTAAGTAAAAAAAGGTTGACTACCCCTGATCTAACCGAATATCAAAGATCACGGCTAATGGGGATGGTACGGCACTATGAAAATCTTTTTGCTGCTCCAGAGGAAAAATTAACGTACACTACAAAGGTAGTGGGCGAGATTCGCACGACCACCGATTTACCTTACACAAGGAATTATCCATATCCAATGGCTTTGAAGGAAATAGTCGACGAGGAAATTTGTAAGCTTTTAAAGGACGAGATAATAAGAATATCGATGATATAATAATATTTAGCAAGGATGTACAGTCCCATTTCCGTGATTTAGAGGAAATATTTAAAACACTAGACTCTGCCAACATGAAGGTACAACTGAATAAGTGCAATTTCTTCAAAAACGTGGTCGAATTCCTAGGATTCGTTGTATCGGATACTGGCACAAGGGCAATCCAAAAGAGGGTGGAAGCAATAGCAAATATCCCGTATCCCAAAACTCTAAGGCAATTGAGATCGTATTTGGGACTTTGTAACTATTATAGACGCTTCATTAAGGGATATGCCGATATGGCCAAACCACTAACTTCCATCTTAAGAGGCCCTAATGGTAAAATTCCACGGTCGGAGACGAGCAAAATTAAAATATCCCTCAGGGATGCGGAAAGGAAAGCCATAGATGATCTGAAAAATGCGTTGTTATCCAGAGAAGTAATCCTTTACTATCCAGATTACAGGAAGGAATTTCATTTAACTACTGATGCATCAAATGTTGCGCTCGGTGCAGTACTCAGCCAAGACGGAAGACCAATAACTTTCATCTCGAGAGTCTTATCCGAAACGGAGGAGAACTACGCAACCAATGAGAGGGAAATGTTGGTCATAATATGGGCATTGGACACTCTCAGAAACTACCTATATGGTACAGCGAAGGTTGTAATTCATACGGATCATCAGCCCCTTACATATGCACTAAGCAACAAAAATAGCAACACAAAGATGAAAAGCGATTCTGGAAGAATACAATTACGAAATTAAGTATCAACCTGGAAGGACCAATGTAGTGGCAGATGCCCTTTCTAGATCCCATGTCACGAACATAAATTCGTTATCCGACACAGTGCATAGTCACGAGAGTTCGGCGGATGACCTAATTTCGAGTGTGGAAGCGCCTATAAACGCCTTTAAGAACCAGATTTTTCTTACCACGGACGAAATTCCATCGTATCAGTTTAAGATTGTTTTCCCTGGGTATCATAGACACCTAATTGTTGAAAGGGAATATACGGCGAATAACATAATTTCCATACTAAAAAGATATCTGAATCCTTCGGTGGTGAATTGTATAAAAGCTCCGGAATCAATTATGGGTCAAATTCAGGAAATATATCCTGACCATTTCCGAAATTTCAAGACACGATTTTCACAGAAGATCGTAGAGGACATTATTTCAGAAGCCCACCAGGAGAATAGGTATTATACTCGACACACACGCAAGAGCCAACCGTAAAACAGCAGAAAATAAAACCCAAATCTTGGAAAAATATTACTTTCCTGGGATGTTTGGTAAAATAAAGAGGATAGTCAAGCTCTGTGCGATTTGCAAGAAAAATAAGTACGACAGACACCCTAATGAACCAAAGATAAACACAACTCCTATTCCATCCTATCCGGGACAAGTGGTCCATATTGTCATATTCTCTACGGACAGAAAATATGCCCAGGTTAGGGTCCCCAAGGGAAAGTCTACGGAAGATGTTAGGAAACCTTTACGGGAAATATTGTTCTTCTTCGGTGTACCGAAAGTGGTTGTTATTGATAATGAAAGAGCGCTCAATTCTGCATCCTTACTGTTTATGGTGAAGGATGAGCTAAATATCGAGTTATTTACCACACCACCGTATAGAAGCGAGGCAAATGGACAAGTTGAACGCTTTCATTCCACTCTCGCGGAAATACTAAGGTGCATTAAAGCTGAAGGGGTGTGTAGAGACTTTGACGAACTATTGGAGAAAGGGGTAAACGAATATAATCACTCGGTACATTCAACCATTGACCGGAGACCTGTTGATATTTTCTTTGGACGCACTGTAGAATTATCACCTGATAGCTACGATCGAACGCGACAGACAAATATGGAAAAATTGCAGGAAAAACAGAGGAAAGACTTGAATTACCACAACAGGGGGAAATTAGAGCCTAAAGAGTATATGCCGGGGCAGACAGTATTTAAATTAACAGAAAGATATAAGGAAGACGTGGTCAAAGAGAACAGAAACTTTACTATATTAACGGAAAGTGGACGAATAGTCCATAAGCGGCATATACGAAATTAATGAAATCTCTCTACATTTGCAGCATATTATTCCTTTTTGCGATGAGCATGGAGAAATTCAGATTCTCGATTACTCTAGAATCGAATAAAAATCAGACATGGCAGAGGCCTCAGCCAATGGATGTGGACCAGTCCGTTCAATTAAAACATGTTAATTATATGAATCGTCCTGAATTAAACCCAGCATTTAAACGACCGGCTGGAGGATCCTTCCAAGGACCATCGACTAAATTCCAGAGAAACTTACACTTAAACACAACTGGAACTTCAGAGCCACGAAATATTCAAACTGACGACACGCATATGTCCACGATCATCAAACACTCGAAGGGGCCACCTCGCAAGAACTTAATAAGGATCTAAATTTTTTTGGATAAATAGTTCCTCGTTTCCATACTTCATTATCGAAACGGGGAACGGACACACAATTAAAATATTAATAGATACGGGTAGCAATAAAAATTACATTAAGGCAAATTTGGTCGGCGAAAGCCATATCTGGTAACGTCTCGGTTACACACCATACGAACATGAAATTATTCGGAAAGGATACCGAACCCATTAAATTTTATATTTTACAAGGATTGAATACATTCGACGCAATTTTAGGAAACGATACCTTAAAGGAATTATCAGCAGTAATTTATTCAGCGGAAAATTACTTTAGAATTAAAAGCGGGAGGAAGATACCAATATACCAATATTTGTCTCAAAATGTAAATAATATTGAGATGAGAGTGGATCATCTAACCGAATATCAAAGATCACGGCTAATGGGGATGGTACGGCACTATGAAAATCTTTTTGCTGCTCCAGAGGAAAAATTAACGTACACTACAAAGGTAGTGGGCGAGATTCGCACGACCACCGATTTACCTTACACAAGGAATTATCCATATCCAATGGCTTTGAAGGAAATAGTCGACGAGGAAATTTGTAAGCTTTTAAAGGACGAGATAATAAGAATATCGATGATATAATAATATTTAGCAAGGATGTACAGTCCCATTTCCGTGATTTAGAGGAAATATTTAAAACACTAGACTCTGCCAACATGAAGGTACAACTGAATAAGTGCAATTTCTTCAAAAACGTGGTCGAATTCCTAGGATTCGTTGTATCGGACACTGGCACAAGGGCAATCCAAAAGAGGGTGGAAGCAATAGCAAATATCCCGTATCCCAAAACTCTAAGGCAATTGAGATCGTATTTGGGACTTTGTAACTATTATAGACGCTTCATTAAGGGATATGCCGATATGGCCAAACCACTAACTTCCATCTTAAGAGGCCCTAATGGTAAAATTCCACGGTCGGAGACGAGCAAAATTAAAATATCCCTCAGGGATGCGGAAAGGAAAGCCATAGATGATCTGAAAAATGCGTTGTTATCCAGAGAAGTAATCCTTTACTATCCAGATTACAAGAAGGAATTTCACTTAACTACTGATGCATCAAATGTTGCGCTCGGTGCATTACTCAGCCAAGACGGAAGACCAATAACTTTCATCTCGAGAGTCTTATCCGAAACGGAGGAGAACTACGCAACCAATGAGAGGGAAATGTTGGTCATAATATGGGCATTGGACACTCTCAGAAACTACCTATATGGTACAGCGAAGGTTGTAATTCATACGGATCATCAGCCCCTTACATATGCACTAAGCAACAAAAATAGCAACACAAAGATGAAAAGCGATTCTGGAAGAATACAATTACGAAATTAAGTATCAACCTGGAAGGACCAATGTAGTGGCAGATGCCCTTTCTAGATCCCATGTCACGAACATAAATTCGTTATCCGACACAGTGCATAGTCACGAGAGTTCGGCGGATGACCTAATTTCGAGTGTGGAAGCGCCTATAAACGCCTTTAAGAACCAGATTTTTCTTACCACGGACGAAATTCCATCGTATCAGTTTAAGATTGTTTTCCCTGGGTATCATAGACACCTAATTGTTGAAAGGGAATATACGGCGAATAACATAATTTCCATACTAAAAAGATATCTGAATCCTTCGGTGGTGAATTGTATAAAAGCTCCGGAATCAATTATAGGTCAAATTCAGGAAATATATCCTGACCATTTCCGAAATTTCAAGACACGATTTTCACAGAAGATCGTAGAGGACATTATTTCAGAAGCCCACCAGGAGAATAGGTATTATACTCGACACACACGCAAGAGCCCACCGTAAAACAGCAGAAAATAAAACCCAAATCTTGGAAAAATATTACTTTCCTGGGATGTTTGGTAAAATAAAGAGGATAGTCAAGCTCTGTGCGATTTGCAAGAAAAATAAGTACGACAGACACCCTAATGAACCAAAGATAAACACAACTCCTATTCCATCCTATCCAGGACAAGTGGTCCATATTGTCATATTCTCTAGGGACAGAAAACTTGTTCTAACAGCCGTGGACAAATTTTCTAAATATGGCCAGGTTAGGGTCCTCAAGGGAAAGTCTACGGAAGATGTTAGGAAACCTTTACGGGAAATATTATTCTTCTTCGGTGTACCGAAAGTGGTTGTTATTGATAATGAAAGAGCCCTCAATCCTGCATCCTTACTGTTTATGGTGAAGGATGAGCTAAATATCGAGTTATTTACCACACCACCGTATAGAAGCGAGGCAACTGGACCAGTACGAAATACTACTCTCGCGGAAATACTAAGGTGCATTAAAGCTGAAGGGGTGTGTAGAGACTTTGACGAACTATTGGAGAAAGGGGTAAACGAATATAATCACTCGGTACATTCAACCATTGACCGGAGACCTGTTGATATTTTCTTTGGACGCACTGTAGAATTATCACCTGATAGCTACGATCGAACGCGACAGACAAATATGGAAAAATTGCAGGAAAAACAGAGGAAAGACTTGAATTACCACAACAGGGGGAAATTAGAGCCTAAAAAGTATATGCCGGGGCAGACAGTATTTAAATTAACAGAAAGATATAAGGAAGACGTGGTCAAAGAGAACAGAAACTTTACTATATTAACGGAAAGTGGACGAATAGTCCATAAGCGGCATATACGAAATTAATGAAATCTCTCTACATTTGCAGCATATTATTCCTTTTGCGATGAGCATGGAGAAATTCAGATTCTCGATTACTCTAGAATCGAATAAAAATCAGACATGGCAGAGGCCTCAGCCAATGGATGTGGACCAGTCCGTTCAATTAAAACATGTTAATTGTATGAATCGTCCTGAATTAAACCCAGCATTTAAACGACCGGCTGGAGGATCCTTCCAAGGACCATCGACTAAATTCCAGAGAAACTTACACTTAAACACAACTGGAACTTCAGAGCCACGAAATATTCAAACTGACGACACGCATATGTCCACGATCATCAAACACTCGAAGGGGCCACCTCGCAAGAACTTAATAAGGATCTAAATTTTTTTGGATAAATAGTTCCTCGTTTCCATACTTCATTATCGAAACGGGGAACGGACACACAATTAAAATATTAATAGATACGGGTAGCAATAAAAATTACATTAAGGCAAATTTGGTCGGCGAAAGCCATATCTGGTAACGTCTCGGTTACACACCATACGAACATGAAATTATTCGGAAAGGATACCGAACCCATTAAATTTTATATTTTACAAGGATTGAATACATTCGACGCAATTTTAGGAAACAATACCTTAAAGGAATTATCAGCAGTAATTTATTCAGCGGAAAATTACTTTAGAATTAAAAGCGGGAGGAAGATACCAATATACCAATATTTGTCTCAAAATGTAAATAATATTGAGATGAGAGTGGATCATCTAACCGAATATCAAAGATCACGGCTAATGGGGATGGTACGGCACTATGAAAATCTTTTTGCTGCTCCAGAGGAAAAATTAACGTACACTACAAAGGTAGTGGGCGAGATTCGCACGACCACCGATTTACCTTACACAAGGAATTATCCATATCCAATGGCTTTGAAGGAAATAGTCGACGAGGAAATTTGTAAGCTTTTAAAGGACGAGATAATAAGAATATCGATGATATAATAATATTTAGCAAGGATGAACAGTCCCATTTCCGTGATTTAGAGGAAATATTTAAAACACTAGACTCTGCCAACATGAAGGTACAACTGAATAAGTGCAATTTCTTCAAAAACGTGGTCGAATTCCTAGGATTCGTTGTATCGGACACTGGCACAAGGGCAATCCAAAAGAGGGTGGAAGCAATAGCAAATATCCCGTATCCCAAAACTCTAAGGCAATTGAGATCGTATTTGGGACTTTGTAACTATTATAGACGCTTCATTAAGGGATATGCCGATATGGCCAAACCACTAACTTCCATCTTAAGAGGCCCTAATGGTAAAATTCCACGGTCGGAGACGAGCAAAATTAAAATATCCCTCAGGGATGCGGAAAGGAAAGCCATAGATGATCTGAAAAATGCGTTGTTATCCAGAGAAGTAATCCTTTACTATCCAGATTACAAGAAGGAATTTCACTTAACTACTGATGCATCAAATGTTGCGCTCGGTGCATTACTCAGCCAAGACGGAAGACCAATAACTTTCATCTCGAGAGTCTTATCCGAAACGGAGGAGAACTACGCAACCAATGAGAGGGAAATGTTGGTCATAATATGGGCATTGGACACTCTCAGAAACTACCTATATGGTACAGCGAAGGTTGTAATTCATACGGATCATCAGCCCCTTACATATGCACTAAGCAACAAAAATAGCAACACAAAGATGAAAAGCGATTCTGGAAGAATACAATTACGAAATTAAGTATCAACCTGGAAGGACCAATGTAGTGGCAGATGCCCTTTCTAGATCCCATGTCACGAACATAAATTCGTTATCCGACACAGTGCATAGTCACGAGAGTTCGGCGGATGACCTAATTTCGAGTGTGGAAGCGCCTATAAACGCCTTTAAGAACCAGATTTTTCTTACCACGGACGAAATTCCATCGTATCAGTTTAAGATTGTTTTCCCTGGGTATCATAGACACCTAATTGTTGAAAGGGAATATACGGCGAATAACATAATTTCCATACTAAAAAGATATATGAATCCTTCGGTGGTGAATTGTATAAAAGCTCCGGAATCAATTATAGGTCAAATTCAGGAAATATATCCTGACCATTTCCGAAATTTCAAGACACGATTTTCACAGAAGATCGTAGAGGACATTATTTCAGAAGCCCACCAGGAGAATAGGTATTATACTCGACACACACGCAAGAGCCCACCGTAAAACAGCAGAAAATAAAACCCAAATCTTGGAAAAATATTACTTTCCTGGGATGTTTGGTAAAATAAAGAGGATAGTCAAGCTCTGTGCGATTTGCAAGAAAAATAAGTACGACAGACACCCTAATGAACCAAAGATAAACACAACTCCTATTCCATCCTATCCAGGACAAGTGGTCCATATTGTCATATTCTCTAGGGACAGAAAACTTGTTCTAACAGCCGTGGACAAATTTTCTAAATATGGCCAGGTTAGGGTCCTCAAGGGAAAGTCTACGGAAGATGTTAGGAAACCTTTACGGGAAATATTATTCTTCTTCGGTGTACCGAAAGTGGTTGTTATTGATAATGAAAGAGCCCTCAATCCTGCATCCTTACTGTTTATGGTGAAGGATGAGCTAAATATCGAGTTATTTACCACACCACCGTATAGAAGCGAGGCAACTGGACCAGTACGAAATACTACTCTCGCGGAAATACTAAGGTGCATTAAAGCTGAAGGGGTGTGTAGAGACTTTGACGAACTATTGGAGAAAGGGGTAAACGAATATAATCACTCGGTACATTCAACCATTGACCGGAGACCTGTTGATATTTTCTTTGGACGCACTGTAGAATTATCACCTGATAGCTACGATCGAACGCGACAGACAAATATGGAAAAATTGCAGGAAAAACAGAGGAAAGACTTGAATTACCACAACAGGGGGAAATTAGAGCCTAAAAAGTATATGCCGGGGCAGACAGTATTTAAATTAACAGAAAGATATAAGGAAGACGTGGTCAAAGAGAACAGAAACTTTACTATATTAACGGAAAGTGGACGAATAGTCCATAAGCGGCATATACGAAATTAATGAAATCTCTCTACATTTGCAGCATATTATTCCTTTTGCGATGAGCATGGAGAAATTCAGATTCTCGATTACTCTAGAATCGAATAAAAATCAGACATGGCAGAGGCCTCAGCCAATGGATGTGGACCAGTCCGTTCAATTAAAACATGTTAATTATATGAATCGTCCTGAATTAAACCCAGCATTTAAACGACCGGCTGGAGGATCCTTCCAAGGACCATCGACTAAATTCCAGAGAAACTTACACTTAAACACAACTGGAACTTCAGAGCCACGAAATATTCAAACTGACGACACGCATATGTCCACGATCATCAAACACTCGAAGGGGCCACCTCGCAAGAACTTAATAAGGATCTAAATTTTTTTGGATAAATAGTTCCTCGTTTCCATACTTCATTATCGAAACGGGGAACGGACACACAATTAAAATATTAATAGATACGGGTAGCAATAAAAATTACATTAAGGCAAATTTGGTCGGCGAAAGCCATATCTGGTAACGTCTCGGTTACACACCATACGAACATGAAATTATTCGGAAAGGATACCGAACCCATTAAATTTTATATTTTACAAGGATTGAATACATTCGACGCAATTTTAGGAAACGATACCTTAAAGGAATTATCAGCAGTAATTTATTCAGCGGAAAATTACTTTAGAATTAAAAGCGGGAGGAAGATACCAATATACCAATATTTGTCTCAAAATGTAAATAATATTGAGATGAGAGTGGATCATCTAACCGAATATCAAAGATCACGGCTAATGGGGATGGTACGGCACTATGAAAATCTTTTTGCTGCTCCAGAGGAAAAATTAACGTACACTACAAAGGTAGTGGGCGAGATTCGCACGACCACCGATTTACCTTACACAAGGAATTATCCATATCCAATGGCTTTGAAGGAAATAGTCGACGAGGAAATTTGTAAGCTTTTAAAGGACGAGATAATAAGAATATCGATGATATAATAATATTTAGCAAGGATGTACAGTCCCATTTCCGTGATTTAGAGGAAATATTTAAAACACTAGACTCTGCCAACATGAAGGTACAACTGAATAAGTGCAATTTCTTCAAAAACGTGGTCGAATTCCTAGGATTCGTTGTATCGGATACTGGCACAAGGGCAATCCAAAAGAGGGTGGAAGCAATAGCAAATATCCCGTATCCCAAAACTCTAAGGCAATTGAGATCGTATTTGGGACTTTGTAACTATTATAGACGCTTCATTAAGGGATATGCCGATATGGCCAAACCACTAACTTCCATCTTAAGAGGCCCTAATGGTAAAATTCCACGGTCGGAGACGAGCAAAATTAAAATATCCCTCAGGGATGCGGAAAGGAAAGCCATAGATGATCTGAAAAATGCGTTGTTATCCAGAGAAGTAATCCTTTACTATCCAGATTACAAGAAGGAATTTCATTTAACTACTGATGCATCAAATGTTGCGCTCGGTGCAGTACTCAGCCAAGACGGAAGACCAATAACTTTCATCTCGAGAGTCTAATCCGAAACGGAGGAGAACTACGCAACCAATGAGAGGGAAATGTTGGTCATAATATGGGCATTGGACACTCTCAGAAACTACCTATATGGTACAGCGAAGGTTGTAATTCATACGGATCATCAGCCCCTTACATATGCACTAAGCAACAAAAATAGCAACACAAAGATGAAAAGCGATTCTGGAAGAATACAATTACGAAATTAAGTATCAACCTGGAAGGACCAATGTAGTGGCAGATGCCCTTTCTAGATCCCATGTCACAAACATAAATTCGTTATCCGACACAGTGCACAGTCACGAGAGTTCGGCGGATGACCTAATTTCGAGTGTGGAAGCGCCTATAAACGCCTTTAAGAACCAGATTTTTCTTACCACGGACGAAATTCCATCGTATCAGTTTAAGATTGTTTTCCCTGGGTATCATAGACACCTAATTGTTGAAAGGGAATATACGGCGAATAACATAATTTCCATACTAAAAAGATATCTGAATCCTTCGGTGGTGAATTGTATGAAAGCTCCGGAATCAATTATGGGTCAAATTCAGGAAATATATCCTGACCATTTCCGAAATTTCAAGACACGATTTTCACAGAAGATCGTAGAGGACATTATTTCAGAAGCCCACCAGGAGAATAGGTATTATACTCGACACACACGCAAGAGCCCACCGTAAAACAGCAGAAAATAAAACCCAAATCTTGGAAAAATATTACTTTCCTGGGATGTTTGGTAAAATAAAGAGGATAGTCAAGCTCTGTGCGATTTGCAAGAAAAATAAGTACGACAGACACCCTAATGAACCAAAGATAAACACAACTCCTATTCCATCCTATCCGGGACAAGTGGTCCATATTGTCATATTCTCTACGGACAGAAAATATGCCCAGGTTAGGGTCCCCAAGGGAAAGTCTACGGAAGATGTTAGGAAACCTTTACGGGAAATATTGTTCTTCTTCGGTGTACCGAAAGTGGTTGTTATTGATAATGAAAGAGCGCTCAATTCTGCATCCTTACTGTTTATGGTGAAGGATGAGCTAAATATCGAGTTATTTACCACACCACCGTATAGAAGCGAGGCAAATGGACAAGTTGAACGCTTTCATTCCACTCTCGCGGAAATACTAAGGTGCATTAAAGCTGAAGGGGTGTGTAGAGACTTTGACGAACTATTGGAGAAAGGGGTAAACGAATATAATCACTCGGTACATTCAACCATTGACCGGAGACCTGTTGATATTTTCTTTGGACGCACTGTAGAATTATCACCTGATAGCTACGATCGAACGCGACAGACAAATATGGAAAAATTGCAGGAAAAACAGAGGAAAGACTTGAATTACCACAACAGGGGGAAATTAGAGCCTAAAGAGTATATGCCGGGGCAGACAGTATTTAAATTAACAGAAAGATATAAGGAAGACGTGGTCAAAGAGAACAGAAACTTTACTATATTAACGGAAAGTGGACGAATAGTCCATAAGCGGCATATACGAAATTAATGAAATCTCTCTACATTTGCAGCATATTATTCCTTTTTGCGATGAGCATGGAGAAATTCAGATTCTCGATTACTCTAGAATCGAATAAAAATCAGACATGGCAGAGGCGAATAAATATCAGACATGGCAGAGGCCTCAGCCAATGGATGTGGACCAGTCCGTTCAATTAAAACATGTTAATTATATGAATCGTCCTGAATTAAACCCAGTATTTAAACGACCGGCTGGAGGATCCTTCCAAGGACCATCGACTAAATTCCAGAGAAACTTACACTTAAACACAACTGGAACTTCAGAGCCACGAAATATTCAAACTGACGACACGCATATGTCCACGATCATCAAACACTCGAAGGGGCCATCGGCGGTTCCCATGAGATTGAAGAATATAGCGAACAATTGGATAGAGAGGAGGTTGGAGAGTTCTTAAACCCCTATGATTATGGAAATGATGACAAAAATGAGAAACAAGAATACACCTTGCAAGAACTAAATAAGGATCTAAATTTTTTTGGATAAATAGTTCCTCGTTTCCATACTTCATTATCGAAACGGGGAACGGACACACAATTAAAATATTAATAGATACGGGTAGCAATAAAAATTACATTAAGGCAAATTTGGTCGGCGAAAGCCATATCTGGTAACGTCTCGGTTACACACCATACGAACATGAAATTATTCGGAAAGGATACCGAACCCATTAAATTTTATATTTTACAAGGATTGAATACATTCGACGCAATTTTAGGAAACAATACCTTAAAGGAATTATCAGCAGTAATTTATTCAGCGGAAAATTACTTTAGAATTAAAAGCGGGAGGAAGATACCAATATACCAATATTTGTCTCAAAATGTAAATAATATTGAGATGAGAGTGGATCATCTAACCGAATATCAAAGATCACGGCTAATGGGGATGGTACGGCACTATGAAAATCTTTTTGCTGCTCCAGAGGAAAAATTAACGTACACTACAAAGGTAGTGGGCGAGATTCGCACGACCACCGATTTACCTTACACAAGGAATTATCCATATCCAATGGCTTTGAAGGAAATAGTCGACGAGGAAATTTGTAAGCTTTTAAAGGACGAGATAATAAGAATATCGATGATATAATAATATTTAGCAAGGATGTACAGTCCCATTTCCGTGATTTAGAGGAAATATTTAAAACACTAGACTCTGCCAACATGAAGGTACAACTGAATAAGTGCAATTTCTTCAAAAACGTGGTCGAATTCCTAGGATTCGTTGTATCGGACACTGGCACAAGGGCAATCCAAAAGAGGGTGGAAGCAATAGCAAATATCCCGTATCCCAAAACTCTAAGGCAATTGAGATCGTATTTGGGACTTTGTAACTATTATAGACGCTTCATTAAGGGATATGCCGATATGGCCAAACCACTAACTTCCATCTTAAGAGGCCCTAATGGTAAAATTCCACGGTCGGAGTCGAGCAAAATTAAAATATGAAAGCCATAGATGATCTGAAAAATGCGTTGTTATCCAGAGAAGTAATCCTTTACTATCCAGATTACAAGAAGGAATTTCACTTAACTACTGATGCATCAAATGTTGCGCTCGGTGCAGTACTCAGCCAAGACGGAAGACCAATAACTTTCATCTCGAGAGTCTTATCCGAAACGGAGGAGAACTACGCAACCAATGAGAGGGAAATGTTGGTCATAATATGGGCATTGGACACTCAGAAACTACCTATATGGTACAGCGAAGGTTGTAATTCATACGGATCATCAGCCCCTTACATATGCACTAAGCAACAAAAATAGCAACACAAAGATGAAAAGGTGGAAAGCGATTCTGGAAGAATACAATTACGAAATTAAGTATCAACCTGGAAGGACCAATGTAGTGGCAGATGCCCTTTCTAGATCCCATTCACAGACATAAATTCGTTATCCGGCTCAGTGCATAGTCACGAGAGTTCGGCGGATGACCTAATTTCGAGTGTGAAAGCGCCTATAAACGCCTTTAAGAACCAGATTTTTCTTACCACGGACGAAATTCCATCGTATCAGTTTAAGATTGTTTTCCCTGTGATTCATAGACACCTAATTGTTGAAAGGGAATATACGGCGAATAACATAATTTCCATACTAAAAAGATATCTGAATCCTTCGGCGGTGAATTGTATAAAAACTCCGGAATCAATTATGGGTCAAATTCAGGAAATATATCCTGACCATTTCCGAAATTTCAAGACACGATTTTCACAGAAGATCGTAGGGGACATTATTTCAGAAGCCGACCAGGAGAATATTATACTCGACACACACGCAAGAGCCCACCGTAACACAGCAGAAAATAAAACCCAAATCTTGGAAAAATATTACTTTCCTCGGATATTTGATAAAATAAAGAGGATAGTCAAGCTCTGTGCGATTTGCAAGAAAAATAAGTACGACAGACACCCTAATGAACCAAAGATAAACACAACTCCTATTCCATCCTATCCGGGACAAGTGGTCCATATTGTCATATTCTCTACGGACAGAAAACTTGTTCTAACAGCCGTGGACAAATTTTCTAAATATGCCCAGGTTAGGGTCCTCAAGGGAAAGTCTACGGAAGATGTTAGGAAACCTTTACGGGAAATATTATTCTTCTTCGGTGTACCGAAAGTGGTTGTTATTGATAATGAAAGAGCGCTCAATTCTGCATCCTTACTGTTTATGGTGAAGGATGAGCTAAATATCGAGTTATTTACCACACCACCGTATAGAAGCGAGGCAAATGGACAAGTTGAACGCTTTCATTCCACTCTCGCGGAAATACTAAGGTGCATTAAAGCTGAAGGGGTGTGTAGAGACTTTGACGAACTATTGGAGAAAGGGGTAAACGAATATAATCACTCGGTACATTCAACCATTGACCGGAGACCTGTTGATATTTTCTTTGGACGCACTGTAGAATTATCACCTGATAGCTACGATCGAACGCGACAGACAAATATGGAAAAATTGCAGGAAAAACAGAGGAAAGACTTGAATTACCACAACAGGGGGAAATTAGAGCCTAAAGAGTATATGCCGGGCAGACAGTATTTAAATTAACAGAAAGATATAAGGAAGACGTGGTCAAAGAGAACAGAAACTTTACTATCTTAACGGAAAGTGGACGAATAGTCCATAAGCGGCATATACGAAATTAATGAAATCTCTACATTTGCAGCATATTATTCCTTTTTGCGATGAGCATGGGGGAAATTCAGATTCTGGATTACTTTAATTCGAAACTGGTAGCCATGCACACAGGATTGGCAAAAATCCAATCTGGCCCGTTTAAGATAATCCACACTATCGACCTTCAGAGTTATGTAATATCGTTAGCGAATTGGAAAAAACC
Source organism: Phaonia tiefii (assembly GCA_963931995.1). Lineage (NCBI taxonomy): Eukaryota > Metazoa > Arthropoda > Insecta > Diptera > Muscidae > Phaonia > Phaonia tiefii. The sequence goes on from OZ008369.1 coordinate 131,487,761, forward strand.
ATGCAGACAACTACAACAGCTCACCCTTTGATCCCATACCTATCCCTCACCATATCCCAAATAAAATCCCACATTTCCAGACTCAAACCCAAATCCCGATCTAAACGTACCCTGGACATTCTCGGAAGCGCTTGGAAATGGTTGGCAGGAAGCCCGGACCATCATGACTTCGAGATAATTCGGAGGAAAATGAGTGATGTCCTTGAAAACAATAGTAACCAAGTAGTGATTAACCGTTTATCGATTGAAAAAATTAATAACTTAACAAATGTTACAAATGAGATAATAAAGATCCTAAAAGATTCCGATCGTACTCAAGATGACAGAATATCTAAATTGAAATACAAGCTAGAAATTATAAAAGACGAAGTCGCCAACATTGAATTTGCAATCCATCTGGCTAAAGTTAACGTCGTAAATTCATTTATCCTGTCATCTCTCGAGTTACAAATCTTAGATGAAGTTTTTCATAAGAATAACATACCTTTCTCAAGTATTGATGAATTGTTACGTTTCTCTAAAATTAAAATTGCTTCAGAAGGACAGAATATTATTTATATTATAAGTATACCAACTACGGATACAGATAATTGTAAAATAATACTAATCAAACATTGTAAACATTGTAAACAAAATTGATTTTAATTATGTCTTGAACTGTAATCATAAAATTTTTGGCCTAATTGTGAATTTTATAATAGTATAACCATCTTGATTGTAGATTGTAGACATTTCCGAAACAGAATGCATACCGAAACTGCTAGCCAGCCGAACATCAAAATGCACAACCACTAACAATGAGCACGTGTCAACAGTCAAAGAAATAGAAGAGGGAATACTGCTGCTAAACCAATTCATTGAGACAGATAATTCAACAATATGGCTAAATGGATCCTACGTGATACACCACTATAACTCCACTAAAAAAATTGACAATAAATCATATCGCACCATGCCAATCTCAGGCACCAAACCGTTACCTGCACTAGTACAACCAATGAAAACTGACACAGAGGAAAGAACATTATCACATGAACTTATAAATGAGATGAACGCCAACAATACCCAACTAATAGATGGCTTGGAATCTAGGATCCTACTAAATTATCTTAAGAAGCAAAAGATAAGTCAAAAATCGAGAAGCAAACAACCATAGACAAGCAACCACTTGAAGATCCCATCGAAGCCCAGAAACAGATTAATTCTAAGACCACACACAGCATCTCTGAAGATTGTCCCGACTCACAACAAATGGGGAAATCTAAAAGTATCCATAGACTTCCATTTTTTTCTTAACCCATACGAGGACGTATGGACTTAAAAGGGGGAGGAGTTAACAACGAACAAGTTGTGCAAGTATTTCCAACACGCGCATCCAACCTTGACATGGTGTCAGCACATATTTTGGAAAACAGAGTTCTATTTCACAATGAGAATAATTATTTGTCAATGTTCCCACGTCTCCTGGCATGTGCAGCCAGGGCAGCAACATTCATGATACCCGATCCGGCATGTGCAGCAACGGCAACAGCAGCAGCAACATTCTCGTTAGGGTAGTCTAAGCAATTATTAATCAGTACTGTTTTCACTGTTAAATAAAGAAGACGCGCTTACAATAGTGCGCAGGTGTTTTTAAAAACATAATGTTTAGTTTTAGTTTAACTTTATAATCACACTTTGTCCGTTACTAAATAAGACATTAATTACTTCCACATTTGCATGTAACTATAACACACACACATACAACTAATTTAATTACATTTAACAATTTCACAATGTCACTAGTATTTTTATTAAATGCCATTAACACTATAAATATAATGATTTAGCATAAACAATAAACAGTGTTATTCACCTGTTGCTTAATGCATATTTGCTGACCATACACTTACCAGTCTCTTTACCATTTAGTGCAAGTAAGCAATACTTATTAATGGAATTATGTATTTAAGCAAGAGAAATTAACAAATAAAGTCAGTTAGTTATCAATAGTAAATGAATGAATGAACCAAGTCTTTTCTTTTACTCTAACTCAATCATTGTTCACTCCAGTTACAAGTGCTGGAAGGGAATTTTAACAATCTCAATTTAGTAGCTTATTCAGGTTTATGTGCCTGAATTAGCAACAACTAAAGAGACTACAAACACAAACACACAACATACAAACATTTTGGTGACCCCAAACAGCTTTGAACTTCAAGTTTCCCCCCACCAGTGGTAAGGAACTTGCAAGCAACCATTGCTGGATTTAACACGCGACCACACCGGGAGCTAAATTCAATTCGCTTAATATTGGCAAATACATCGGGACATCAGTCCAAGCATCAAGTACCAAACAAACATTTTGGTCAATCAAAAATACATTCAGCAAGGTGGTAGAAAGTACTATTATAGTCACCACTTCAACATTCGTGGAAACAAGCCCTGCAACTTCATATAATTAAAGATCAACCAGGCGATCGTCTCAAAAAAAAAAATTGCAAATACCAACAATGGCGTCATTTGAAGAATTAACTGAAAAACAAATGGAAACCGGGAAAAGAACCGAGCAAATTATTCGAAACTTCAAAAAAGACTCAGCATCCAGAAAAGATGAAAACTACCTACGGGAAAGATTGAGAAGGCTGGATGAAGAGTGGTTGCAATTCGTCACCCCAGATACCGAGATACGCCAGCGACAAAACTTACCGTTGGAACATGACTATTTCCGAAATGACTACTACCAAGTCACGTCGGATGCTGTTCAAGAATACAGGGAAATAATCAGGCGTTTACTAGTGGAATCTACTCAAATGTCCATGAGAGAGCACAAAGTAACTGATCAAAATCAACAAGGCGCAAAAGAAAGTCAGCCCCAGCATAACACGGTAGAAGGACAAAACAGTCTAGCTCCTCAATTAGTAAAGCTGAATCGTACACAAGGGGCCATGATGGCATCGTTGGAACGGCTGCTAAATGATGAATTTTCGCAACACGATGTCCCAACAGCAAACAAACTTTGGGAAAATATTGAAAGCATTCATTTTCAAATTTGCGAAATGTATGATGATCCCACTGAAACCGGTTACAATATGAATCGATTCATATGTTTAGAAGGTGTCGTGAGAGAAACCTTCAAAAACAACAGCCCCTCTACTCAGCAAAATGCAAGGCATGAAAATAATTACACGGAATCGATGACATTGCCAAAAATCAATATACTAAAATTTGATGGTAACTATCTGAAGTGGCAAGAATTCTATGATCTCTTTTCGCAACTCGTAGTAAATCAATCTGTACCAAAGGTCCACAAGATATGGTATTTAAAAACGCACCTAGTGGGAGAAGCAGCAAACTTGATTCAACACTTTTCATCAACTGAAGAAAATTTTGATGGAGCTTGGGCTATGTTGGTGGATCGCTATAATAATAAACGGTTATTGGTCAGCAAATTAATACATGAGCTAGTGGATACTCCGGGCAATGCATGCAGTAACAATTTCAAGAAATCACACGATCGAACTCAAGAGTGCCTATTAGCGCTTAAAAATCTTACCATTGATACATCATCTTGGAACCCAATTCTGCTTCATTTGCTGTTGAAAAAATTAGATGCTGCAACTCGTCTTCGGTATGAGCAATGTCTGTCGAACCCAAGAGAGGTGCCAAAGGTCCAAGAATTTTTGGAGTTTTTGGAAAGACACTTCCAAACATTTGAGGCAATGGGAGCCAAGGAAAAATTTACGCACTCAAAGTCAAATGTGTGCACATCAGTAACGGTAGAAGAGGGATCTTGTTCACTGTGTAGTAACGGGAAGCACCCATTATTTTTCTGCAAACAATTTCTTCAACTTTCGCCGCAAGACCGCCTTCAGTTTGTCCAAAAGAATAAACTGTGCTGCAATTGCATGAAGGGTGGCCATCGGACAAAAGATTGCAGTTCTCGAAGTTGCATGAAATTTAATAAAAAACATAACACATTACTGCATTTAAGCTCAAACATACAACAGGGCTCAAACATACAGCCAAACACAAATGTGTCAGCCAACACCTCAAAAGTGACTGTCACATCAGCAGCAGCAAACAATTTGCCGTCGCGCCAGGACTATGTTTTACTTGCAACAGCAAGAGTAAGAATAACAGCACCTAATGGAAATTCAGGAGAATTTAAGGCAATATTGGATTCTGGTGCTCAAGTAAACCTGGTGTCTGAACGTGTCGTCAAGAGATTGTCCATGTCTACATCCGAGGCATCATTGTCCATCAATGGTATTGGTAATGCACAAAAAAGGACCACAAAACGAATAAATGTTAAACTGCAAGCCAGAAACAACAATTTTACAACAAACTTGGAAGCATTTGTTCTTCCAACAATCATACCTCCACAACCGAATCAACATATTGACGTTTCGAAATGGAAAATTCCAAATATAGAATTGGCTGACCCATATTTCTATCAGCCAGGCAAGGTGGACATTCTGCTAGGCGCCGAATACTACTTCAGGCTTATAAGAGATGGAAAAATAGAGCTATCCAATAATCTTCTAATACTATTAAATACATCATTAGGCTGGATTGTTAGTGGCAGGACGTCCCTAAATCAAGACTCAGCTGACATTGCAACATGTGCAATTTCTACTACTGACTCAGGATTATTCGACAATTATTTATTAAATGATGTCATTGAACGATTATGGAAAATGGAGGATAATGGCTCATATGGAAAGGGTCAGTCACAAGATGAACAACAATGTGAAGCTCATTTCGCACAAAATACCCTGACTCACCATGATGGTCGTTTCGTTTTTTTGTCAATACTTGTCCGTTTCCGATTACCACGATATGTTTTCACCACTGATATCGAAAAGATGTATCGACAAATCTTAATACATCAAGGCGATAAAAGATACCAGATTATTTTATGGAGAGCGGATCCTTCATCTCCCATAAGATATTATCAACTGAAAACAGTGCCCTACAGAACTCGAGCTGCTCCATATCTGACTACAAAATGTCTTCAGAAAATCCCCAACGAAAATCAAATTGATCATCCGCTAGGTGCCCAGATTTTAAAGGACTGTTTTTACGTAGATGATGGACTTGGTGAATCAAACAGTTTAACTACAGCTATTGAATCACAACTACAGTTAATTCACATTTTAAGAAAACATGGATTTAATTGCCGAAAATGGAGTGCAAATCACACTAAACTTCTACAAAACATTCCACAAGATCATCGTGAAGTAAACTTTGATTTCAACAGCAACGATAAGGACTCTATTAAAACTCTGGGTTTAATATGGCTACCTAAAGCTGACCACCTTTGCGTTAAGGTAAAGGTAGAACCAGTAAATGTTATCACAAAACGCACAGTAGTCTCAGACTTGGCAAAACTCTTCGATCCACTTGGACTTTTGGCTCCGGTCATAGTTAAGGCAAAAATATTTATTCAACATCTGTGGCAGCTAAAATTAACATGGGATGAAGGTCTGCCAGCAGATATCAATTCAACCTGGACTAGTTTTCGTGAGAATTTAGTCGCATTGAACAATCTGAAAATAACGCGACACATATTCAAGGATAATATACCAGTGACCACTCAACTGCATATCTTCTCGGATTCTTCCGAAAAGGCGTTTGGAGCTGCAGCATACATTCGAGCTACATTTAAAGATGGCAAGGTTATGGCGCGTTAATTATGTTCAAAATCCCGTATAACACCTCTCAAAAAACAAACATTGCCGAGATTGGAATTATGCGCAGCACTATTAGCTGCTGAGCTATCTCATCGTCTTCGAAGGCATATGCAAATAAAGGATTTGCCAATATTCCTATGGACGGATTCCGAGATTGTATTATCATGGATAAACTCACAATCGTCATCTTACCAGACTTTTGTTGGCAATAGAATATCGCAGATACGAACAGTACCTTCACCAGAACAATGGCGGTATGTCAACTCAAAGGATAACCCAGCAGACGTCTTGTCACGAGGACTTACAGCAAGGGCCTTGTCCGAATGTCATTTATGGTTTTTGGGACCACTGTTTCTTCTTGGAAAACAAGAGTGCTGGCCTGCAAAATTCCTGCCAAATCTTCAAGATTCCACTGATCTTGAGCGAAAAAAGAATACAACCATAGTACTGCCAATCGCAAATAACCACGAATTCCTCTACAACATTGACCACAAGGGCTCGTTTAAGAAACTACAGCGGATAGTATCGTATGTTCGTCGCTTTATTCAAAATTGCTCTGCCGGAAGATCAGTGAGATCAGAACTGAAGGCCCTTTCACCTGAAGAACTTGATGCAGGTATTGTGAGAATTATTCGTGGCATCCAAGGCATTGATTTTCAAGACGAGTTAAAGAAATTGATGAATCAATAAGAGATAGGGAAACAAAGCTCCATATCCAGTTTATCTCCGTTTATTGACAACAATGGTGAACATCATCCAACGGAAGTCCAAACTAACACATCGTTAGATGAAATTAAAAATCAAAATACTCCGACCGCAACTAAAAAGATGCGGTTATCAGAAAACACCTTATGTTTAACACTGCTGGCGATGCTGCTTATACTTCCAATTGCTCTGGCGACCCCAATTAATAATGAGAAGTTCAGCTCCAAGCTAGGAATTCATTTTGAGGAAATAGGTTCAACTTCTATATCTACGAGTCAGTGGCATTTAGTTGTATACTATGACCTTGCCACATATTGGACTGACACTGCATTCTTACTTAATCGAACCAGGTCTGTGCGACAGCTTTGTATGAGAATGATACACAACTCATCATGTCTCAACGTAATAGAGCATTTCCAGCATATTGAAGCTGACTTAAGTTTGGACAACAGGCTGCTATATATAAGTCACGAAACAAAATAGGAGCTGTTGACCTCGTAGGAAACTTAGCACACTCATTATTTGGCATAAAAGATTCCGATTATGCAGAGAAAATGTCATCAACAATCACAAACTTGCAGGAAAATGACTCATTCATGCTGAGACTGCTAAAGGATCAAACGTCAGTTGTAAATTCTACAATGAACATCGTCAAACATGGTCTGACAGCCGCTAAACTGAACTTCGATACTCTCCAAGGAAGAATAAACGAAATAAACAGAAATGAACAGGCTCTAAATGACGAATTATATCAGACGAAATTAACTCAACTATTCAACTCAGGCGTTATGCAACTCTCTCTCATTGCAAACAAGTTACAAAAAATACAAACCTGCATTTTGGATGTATTAACTGACACTCACCATGGAAAAATTAACCCGTTGTTACTGACCCCAACACAATTGGAAGCAGAAATCAAACAAATTGAAATTCATATGCCTCAGTCTTTGGCATTACCTGTTCCTGAAGATGATCTATTGGAACTATAAAAACTGATGAAAGTAAAAGGTGGACTTACTCAAGATCGTGTGGTATTCAGCATAACGTTGCCATTAATAGAGCATGACCATTTTCAGCTGTACAACTTAATTCCCGTCCCTAATCGCATAAATAACACTATGGTGACAATTAAAACCTGCAGTCCTTTATTAGCCATAAACAAATATCGAGAACATTACTTCCTACTTTCAACATCTCAACTTAAAACTTGTGATGTCATCAGCCAAAATCTATTTATGTGCTACAACGTACAATTGCGATACAATTTTGGCGCAGAAACATGTTCATGTGAAATCAATTTGTTCAACAATTATACAACAGCAAAGTGTCTCTTACGGACCCTCTCAACAAATGTAACCTGGATACCTTTGACTCATGAAAATCAGTGGATATATGCAACCTTAGCATCTACACAAGCAACAGCAGTATGGGCCTGTTCGTAAATGCATCACTGCGCTGCATAACATGATTATTATGCGATGACTTTGCTAATCAGCTGTGCATGATGTTTTCATTTGCGCATTTGATTGTTTGCATTTACGAACGATAGAAGTGAAGAAATGGAAAAGTTTTTAATAAATTTAATTTGTGAATTAGATGAGAAACCAAATGATGTGCGATTATGTAGTTTATACAAAAGAAAAAATTGTAAAAGTAAACAAAGAAAGATTTTATTAAAAACTTTTATGATTAACAAGAAAAGGCGCATTCCAAAGGTTTTGGAATATTTCAATATTATCAAAAAATACCCCGAAGACATCTTTTTTGATCATTTTCGAATGGGCCGCTCCACATTTAAAGTAAGTGAACCACTGTATACTGTGTGGAGGTATCTAGTAATAAATTGAAAATTTCAGGCTTTGCTACGAGAACTAAAACCTTTCTGGCCTACATTTAAAAAGGGTCGTTTCCCTTATAGCTTGGAGCAATGCATGTACATCACGCTATGGAAGCTGAGTAATAATGGTGTTACCTTCCGCCAATTAAGTGACCGCTTCAATGTTGCAAAGGGTACTGTGCACAAAATATTTTACAAAGGAGTAGAAGTCATTTGCCAATTAAAAAGAGAAATAGCTTGGCCATCTGTGTTGCAACAAAAAATTGTTATGGAAAGATTTCAGAATAGCAGAGAAAATCCGTTTCCCTTTGTAATAGGATGCGTCGATGGGACGCATGTGAAAATACCAAAGCCAAAAACCGATCCAATAAGTTATTACAACAGAAAGGGTTTCTATTCCATTAATATGCAAGTGAGTAGATTACTTTATGTAATAATTTCATTTACAATTTCAATGAACATTTTCAGGCTATATGCGACAGTAAATTTCGATTTTTGGATGTTTTTATTGGATTTCCTGGTAGCTGTCACGATGCCAATGTATGGAGTAATAGTCCAATTTATAGGTCCATTGTAGGCGGCCAAATTCCACTTGCTCCAAATGCCATACTCTTAGGAGATTCGGCATATCCCATTTCTAAGTTCTTATTGACTCCATACAGGGACAACGGACATCTAACACGGGAACAAAAGAAATTCAATTTCTGTCTCAGCTCCACGCGTGTGACGATTGAACAAGCATTTGGAATTTTAAAAAATAAATTTCGTATTTTGGAGTATTTGGATACAGAAAGTCTAAGGAATGGTTCTAAAATCATATTAGCGTGTGCTATTCTTCATAATTTTATTATTAATAGAGGAAATCCTTCGGAATACCTAACGTGTGACATTGCTGCACCGGAGATTGATGTTCAAAACACGGTTGGAAATGATACATTAACACACGAAGATGAGGATGGAGCTATCTTGAGAAATAATTTAACAATGCTATTTTCAAGTTAAATTTATTAAACGTACTCATACATATTCATATGGGGTTGGGTATAAAATTCTGTTCGACGAATTTTTCAACTAATTTCTTATGTAACTGAAAATGCAATTACAAACACATACATAAAAACAAAACAATTTGCAATAAAATACTATTTTTTTTGAAAATGTGCACTATTTTCTTTCATATATTTTGAATCACTTAACTAATCTAAAATTCAATTATACATCTTTGTTCGTCATCTCAATACCTTTAATTTGAGTACAGGGAACGGTATTATCTGACGTTTCTAGCTCGAGATATGATCTGTTAAGTCCGAAAAGGTAAAAAAATAAAAATGTAATGGTATCTCAAAAACCTTTCCATAAAAATAAAAAATTAACCTTGATTGTTTTATTTGAACGTTTGCGGGCAACAGACGAAGGCATCTCACTAACACATATAAATTGCTTGATTGCTTTTTTGATAGTTTCCAGGGCACTTTAGACAGAATTTCGGAAAACAGAATTTTGTGGCTATCCCATTCATATGTACAGAAATATAATAAAAACAAAACATTTATTCTATGTAAAAAAAACATAACAAAAACAATATAATCCTTTTATAAAGATATTTAGGTACTTCTCATTAAAACAAAACAAAAAAGTAAAAGTAAATCGGTTGTTTTTCAAATTTGAGTAAGCGGCCCTGTTCCAAAAAACAATTAGATGTGAATACAGAGCATAAACGGTTCAAAGGCCTTTAAAAGATCTGTTTTCAGATCTAATTGTTTTCCGGAACAGGGCCGCTTACTCAAATTTGAAAAACAATTTCAAAAACAACAACGTGCCGAAGGACGCACTTCACTTGTTGGCAACAGTTTTTTCTAATAATTCCTTCAGCTCGAGCATGGCATTTATGCGTCTTTCTTCTACTTGTAACTTCCTTTCTTCGATTGCCAAAATTTCATCGTGACGTTTTTACTCTCTCTTCGATTCTTCAGCCAGATACTCCAGCACATCATTTTGACTTCGGCATCTCTTCTTTTTGGGGGGAGGAGATTCTTCGGAATCTTGAGAATCGTCACAATGTAGCGAATCGTCCGAATTCCCACTTTTGTCCAACGAAGAGATCAGGTTAGCTTCAGGTGGGGTTATTGAGTGTCTGCTTCCATAAATTTCGTCAAAATCGTCATAAAAATGCCATGCTACAGCACTTCTGCCGGACTCCTTGTTTCGGGCTTTAATTCTTTTGTAGGTAGTCCTTAAATTTAGGAACTTCCTTGTTATTTGTTCCTTTGTTTGGGTGAAATTTGGATACTTCTCTTTCATTTTCAGCAGTACCTGGCCCCATAAAACAGATTTGTTTTTTCTTCCGGAAATAAATTCTTCTTCCATATCCAACCTGGTGGAGATTAAAAGTTTGGACATCTTTCCTTCATCCAGTTCGAATCTAAACACATAAAAATTAATAAAATACAAAATAATTGAAATTGTAAATACTTACTCTTCCATTGCATCAGACATTTTTATGATTTGTATTTGCTTTCGTTTGCGCGTCATATACTGCTGTGTTGCATTTTCGAACATGTGACAGCTGCAGTGTTGCCACTGTTTGGATTTTTGAACATACTGCACATCATATGCAGCGCAGTGATGCATTTACGAACAGGCCCTATGTGAAAAGGAGATATTACCATTAAGGTTCGAAGGTTCTGGCTTATTGACCATTAAGCCAGACTGCATTCTTAAACATGACTTTATCTATGTGTCAGGCCAACAATCTATATCAACAACGCTAATATCATCCTACACAAGTCTTGCAGACGTATCTGAATTATCAGAACAACAGCTTACGAAGGATAAACTAATTACAACCACCAATTTGTCGTCACTGCCAGATCAATATGAAAAACAAATCACTGAACTGACATCACTACAACATAAATTGGAATCAATTAAAACATCTGAAATTCAACATCATATAAACTCAACATATGGGACTAGTATTGCATATTCCGCATTAATCATCAGCGTGACGGCAATAATAATCTTGTGTACAACTGTGTTTCGCAAAAGAGGACGCACGGTTCAAATAACTGACATGCCACAACATGAATCAACCAATCAGCACAGTCAACCAACCAATGATGGATCAACACCTGTGCAAGGTCAAATTTTGTAACAGTAATTGATAATCATATAAACAAAATGACATTAAATAGTAGAGATAAATTTACAATAAATAAAGTGAATAATAGTCTAAAGTTTCTTAAACAAAATAGGGAAATAATGATTTTAAACGCAGATAAGGGAAACACGACTGTAGCAATTAATAAAAAAAGACTACATATCTAGAATTCAAAATATTTTAAGCGATAGTACAACTTTTCAAGTATTGGATAAGGATCCAACAAGCAGATTTCAGAAACTTAACAATAATTTTATTGAGGAACTTGTAGCATTACTTTATTTCGTTTATGCCTGCATAGTATTGCTGCACTAAATTCAAAGGAATATCAAGTTACACATGTTTCACATGCATCGCAAGCGGCAAGCAATACTTGACATTGCAGTCATTAACAGCGATGTATGATTCCCGTCGTTGTTGTTATTAGACACTGGCGCACTCCCCTTTTCAGTAAATTAATGTTTATATAGAAATGCTACATAAACAAATATTGTAAATAAATAGGTAGTAATGAACCTAAATACATAAAGGCCTTGAATGGCATTGTATATTAATATTTTATATTGTAATTCTTAATTATGTTAAGTAAGCAAAATATTAGTATAAATAACCCAAAATTTAATCAATAAAACACAGAATTGACTTGTGAATACAAGTAAGCGTATACCATCCGCTTGTTTCATTTCTGAAAAAGTATTCTTTCTCTACATGGCGATCCTGCCAGCTTAAAGGAACTAACGATTTAAATCAAAAATCGATCCAGACAGCTTAAAGGAAAAAACGCACCTCAAGGAGGCTCAAAGTGATATTTGCTTTGAGTTGTTCTTTGTTGAAATGGAGTTAAAAGTGGGACCTTGAAAACTCACAATGGAAGAATACCGCCAACGCCAGGCGAATGCAACTAAAAGGCAGCCAGAACATCCACCAATTCCATCTACTCCAAGACCAAAGAAGCGAGGAGGATACATGAGAAAAACTTAGAGGAGAGCGAGCTATACTGATACGGTTGTATCATATATATATATATTGTAAATATTGTTGGAAAATATATATATATTGTAAATACAACACATACAATTTTGTAGCAACATTAAAAACGTGCGCACATAATATACGCACTTTTAGGGGGTAGAAAGCGATTTCGCTGTTACCTAAAAATATGCAATATACTTATACACAAATAAAACTAGGAAGATAAGATAATTATAAGGAAATAATAAAAAAAAAAAAATAATAAAACATAATATATGTACTTAAACCTGTAAAGATACAAAATTTTTTACAATGGGTGGAAACCCAACAAAACTGAGCGATCCGAAAGCCAATGTAATAAATAATGTGGAGATAGTTGATCATACTCCCCATATAAACTCCTTGTGGCTCTTAATCTTGATCTCCGTGATTTTACAAGCATTAAACTTATTACTTAAGTTATACTTGATGCACAAGAGATCAATGAAGAAAAAATACATAAGTCGTGGAAACGACTTGGACAAAATTTAGATTGTAAATGGACTGGGAAAAATTAGTTACACAGCTAAGAGAGATAAAGGAACAGTTTGACAAATCACATAAATGCCTCAATACAAATAGACCATCAAGCCAAGAGACAGCTGATAAACACTTTAGGAACCTTTTTGATTGTCTCGAACGAATCAGGGTTACTATAAATGTAAATTACGATAGATTCACGGTTGGACATAAAAGTGCAGCCGAAGCATTCTACTCAGATGTTAGGAATAAACTGCTAAGCGTAGCGGCGAGAAAGGGAATAACGGTAGAAATACCACAAACACATCATAGCGAAATACATATTCCACTAAGTGTATATGAGACAGAACAGGAAATGTCACAAACAGTGGTAGAGTTTCTTAATACAGCATCAAGGCTGATCCCAGACTTTGATGGTAGATATGAGAACTTACGCTCATTTCAGGACGCGCTAAGTTTAGTAAATACATTTAAAGGTACTCACGAAACAGTGGCGATAAATCTGATCAAGACCAAACTAAAAGGGAATGCCAGAAATCTTATCGACAATGAGTCGACGATCGATAGTATAATAACAAAACTATCACGGTCTGTGAAGGGTGAATCAGTTGAGGTTCTTTCGGCCAAAATACTGAACATCCGCCAGAACAATAAGTCTGCCAACACTTACTGTGAAGAGATTGAGACACTAACCAGACACTTGGAGAGCGCATATATCTCCGACGGACTGCCAAATGAAATAGCAGCAAAATACTCCACTCAGGTTGCCGTCAAGGCAATGACAAAGAACTGCACCATAGATAAGGTCAAACTTATCATGGAAGCAGGTCAGTTTGGAAGTATGAATGAGGCTATAGGGAAGTTTGTCAGTAGCTGTACTGAAGCTACAGGGCAGCAAAACTCGATCTTGCACTTCACAGGTAAACCCAACTACAACAACAACCGCCGGGGTAGAGGAAACTCCCGGGGTGGAAACAGATACGGTGGAAATAGAAATTTCAATAACAACCACAACAACGGCAACACAAATTCTTATAACAATTGGAACCGCCGTGGTCAAGGCCGCAACTGGCACAATAACCGCAACGGACACAATAGTGACCGAGGTAATAACAATGTTAGGACGACAAACACGGAGCATAGCAATTCGGAAAACCCGAACGGACCCCTAAGATCAAATCAATAAACAGTAAAGTGTATAATCTTAACCTTAACCTGAGTGCCTTTATACAAGTCAAAATAGGTCAGACTAACACAACACTTACACTATTAGTGGATACAGGAGCAGACGTTTCATTAATAAAAATAGCTAACTTTTCTTATAATCAGATAAATACAAATACAATAACTAACATAAGTGGTATAGGACCAGGAAAAATCAAGTCAATCGGAACTACACACTTTGATATGAAATTTAAGAACTTCCTAATTCCCCATACTTATCATGTTGTACCTAATGATTTCCAAATACCGTGTGACGGAATAATAGGAATGGATTTTATGAAAAAATATAATTGTGTATTGGATTTTAATGACGATTTGGATTACCTCATCTTACGACCATTTAACTTTCCACAACAAATAGAAATTCCAATTACGAATACATGCCATAATGCTTTAACATTGCCTGCGAGATCAGAAGTCATACGCCAAATATCTTTTGTAACTTCAGAACAAGAAGTCCTTGTCCCAAATCAAGAACCCTATCCAGGCGTTTTTATAGCAAGTACTTTAGTGAAATCTGATAAAGCATATATTCGTATATTGAATACAAACACTAACACAGTAATACTGGAAAATCCACAAATTCTTACTGAAGATATCAATGACTATGAAGTAATCACCAATACAAAGGGTGAGAAAAGTAGAAAATCGGAAATTTTGAAAATTTTAAAGAAAAATTTTCCAAAGAAATTTGACAAAACTTTAACAAATCTTTGTTCAGAATTCAGTGATATTTTCGGTTTAGAAACAGAAACAATCTCGACAAACAACTTTTATGAGCAACAGTTAAGGGTTAAAGACAAACAACCGGTATATATTAAAAATTACCGCATACCACATACACACAAAGACGAAATCGATAGGCAAGTGGAAAAATTGGTAGACGATGGAATAGTTGAACCATCGCAATCTGAATATAACAGTCCAATCTTGTTAGTACCGAAGAAATCACTTCCCGGTTCTAACGAGAAGAGATGGAGACTCGTGGTAGACTACCGACAGATAAACAAAAAACTGGTAGCTGACAAATTCCCACTACCCAGAATAGATGATATTCTCGACCAACTTGGTAGAGCTAAGTACTTTTCATGCTTAGACTTAATGTCTGGATTCCATCAAATTGGATTAGAAAGGAAATCAAGAGATCTCACATCATTTTCAACCGCCAATGGAACATACAGATTTAATAGATTACCCTATGGTTTGAAGATAGCACCAAATTCCTTCCAGAGAATGATGACATTTGCTTTCAGTGGGTTAAAACCTGATCAAGCTTTTCTGTATATGGACGACTTGGTAGTATTAGGATGTTCCGAGAAACATATGCTTTCGAACTTAACAGATGTTTTTTCACTCTGTCGTGAACGCAATCTTAAATTACATCCAGGAAAATGTTCATTTTTTATGACGGAAGTAACATATCTGGGACACAAATGTACAGATAAAGGAATACTCCCGGATGATACCAAATACTCGGTAATTGAGAATTATCCTACGCCTGAAGATGCTGATGGAGCAAGGAGATTTGTAGCTTTTTGCAACTATTACCGAAGGTTCATCAAAAACTTCTCCGAGTATTCAAGACATCTTACGAGACTGTCAAAGAAGGGTGTGCAGTTTGAATGGACTGAAGATTGCGACATTGCATTCAGATATCTGAAAAAGGCCTTGATGAGTCCTACACTACTACAGTACCCAGACTTTGGGAAACAATACTGTATAACTACAGACGCTAGCAAATACGCATGCGGTGCTGTTTTAAGTCAGGAACATGAAGGGAGACAATTACCAGTCGCATACGCATCTAGAACGTTTACGAAAGGCGAAAGCAATAAATCAACCATCGAGCAGGAATTGACTGCGATTCATTGGGCTATTACTCATTTCAGACCGTACATCTACGGACAACATTTTCTTGTCCGTACGGATCATAGACCACTGACTTATTTATTCTCTATGAAGAACCCGAGTTCAAAACTAACAAGAATAAGACTTGACCTAGAGGAATATGATTTCACTGTTGAATATCTTAGGGGGAAAGATAATTACGTAGCTGACGCTCTATCGCGGATAACGATACATGATCTTAGGGAAATGACTGAGACGATATCATGCGTACTCAGAGTCACGACACGATCGATGACAACAGGAAAGGACAAAAATAGTAACTTGAAAAAGCAGCATAATGAATACGAAAGGCCCAGTATATACGTTCCTATAAAAAACACTGACGTCAGAAAATATTGTAAATTAAAGATTACTCCCGGGAGATGTTACATCAAACGGGGAAAATCTATAATTGCGTATATACCTATCAATGATTTGGTTACTAATGGGAAATTTGACCTAGGACAATTTTTCCCAAGGCTCGAAGAAGTGGCCGGTAAGCACAACATTGACAAATTGCAAGTGGCACCGAATGAGAAAATTTTCGAATTTATCTCAATAAATGATTTTAAAAATATGGGCAATAGAGAATTGATAAAAATTAAAGTAGCGCTACTGAACAAGGTGACCCAAATTAATGATGAAAATGCTAAAGCTATTCAAGAGATTATGATAAAATACCATGATGACCCAATCGAGGGAGGTCACTGTGGAATTTTCAGGACAATTGAGAAAATTAAAAGATACTACTACTGGAAGAATATGACAAAGGACATAACAAAATATGTGAAGTCATGCCATAAATGTCAGACGGCAAAGACCATGAAACATCTTAAAAGTCCGCTGACTGTGACACCGACACCGGTACAGGCTTTCGATACGGTATTCGTGGATACCATCGGCCCATTTCCGAGGTCAATTTACGGAAATGAATATGCAGTCACAATGATATGTGACTTGACTAAGTACCTAATAACTATACCGATTCCAGACAAGAACGCCAAGACAATTGCAAAAGCGATATTTGAGAATTTTATTCTCACCTTTGGTCCAATGAAGACGTTCATTTCGGACATGGGTACTGAAAATAAAAACTCAATACTAGAGGAACTTTGTAAATTACTAAAAATAGGGAAATTAACGTCAACAGCGCACCATCATCAGAATCTCGGTACTGTCGAAAGAAGTCACCGAACCTTTAATGAATACGTACGTTCTTATATATCCATTGACAGAACAGACTGGGATGAGTGGCTACGATACTTTACGTATTGTTTCAATACGACACCCTCAACGGTACACGGCTATTGTCCGTATGAATTAATCTTTGCGAAGTTACCGAACATCTTTGCACAATTTAAGGAGACAGATAAAATTACTCCATTGTATAATATAGATAATTACGTTAAGGAAATAAAGTTTAGATTAGAAGTAGCTCATAAAAGAGCACATCAATTATTGGACAAGCATAAGTTAAGACAGAAAATATCATACGATAGGAATACAATAGACCATAATTTTAACATAGGAGATCTAGTTTTATTAAAACATGAAGCTGGCCATAAATTGGAACAAAAATACAAAGGTCCATTTAAGATTAAGGAACTACTTCTAAGGGATAATGTACACATAATAGACATTAAGACAAATAAAAAACAAATTGTCCATAAAAATAGAATTAAATTATACAATAAATAACTATAATAGAAATCTGATAACAACACTCGAGTGTATGATAATGATATATGAGAATATTCAACTAATGTAAAATAGTAAGAATTAATAGTATTTAACTAATGTAAAAGAATGTCCATAAAACTTCAGTTCTATGAACATTCTTCTGAAAAAGGGAGGTGTAGCATTACTTTATTTCGTTTATGCCTGCATAGTATTGCTGCACTAAATTCAAAGGAAAATCAAGTTACACATGTTTCACATGCATCGCAAGCGGCAAGCAATACTTGACATTGCAGTCATTAACAGCGATGTATGATTCCCGTCGTTGTTGTTATTAGACACTGGCGCACTCCCCTTTTCAGTAAATTAATGTTTATATAGAAATGCTACATAAACAAATATTGTAAATAAATAGGTAGTAATGAACCTAAATACATAAAGGCCTTGAATGGCATTGTATATTAATATTTTATATTGTAATTCTTAATTATGTTAAGTAAGCAAAATATTAGTATAAATAACCCAAAATTTAATCAATAAAACACAGAATTGACTTGTGAATACAAGTAAGCGTATACCATCCGCTTGTTTCATTTCTGAAAAAGTATTCTTTCTCTACATGGCGATCCTGCCAGCTTAAAGGAACTAACGATTTAAATCAAAAATCGATCCAGACAGCTTAAAGGAAAAAACGCACCTCAAGGAGGCTCAAAGTGATATTTGCTTTGAGTTGTTCTTTGTTGAAATGGAGTTAAAAGTGGGACCTTGAAAACTCACAATGGAAGAATACCGCCAACGCCAGGCGAATGCAACTAAAAGGCAGCCAGAACATCCACCAATTCCATCTACTCCAAGACCAAAGAAGCGAGGAGGATACATGAGAAAAACTTAGAGGAGAGCGAGCTATACTGATACGGTTGTATCATATATATATATATTGTAAATATTGTTGGAAAATATATATATATTGTAAATACAACACATACAATTTTGTAGCAACATTAAAAACGTGCGCACATAATATACGCACTTTTAGGGGGTAGAAAGCGATTTCGCTGTTACCTAAAAATATGCAATATACTTATACACAAATAAAACTAGGAAGATAAGATAATTATAAGGAAATAATAAAAAAAAAAAAAATAATAAAACATAATATATGTACTTAAACCTGTAAAGATACAAAATTTTTTACAATGGGTGGAAACCCAACAAAACTGAGCGATCCGAAAGCCAATGTAATAAATAATGTGGAGATAGTTGATCATACTCCCCATATAAACTCCTTGTGGCTCTTAATCTTGATCTCCGTGATTTTACAAGCATTAAACTTATTACTTAAGTTATACTTGATGCACAAGAGATCAATGAAGAAAAAATACATAAGTCGTGGAAACGACTTGGACAAAATTTAGATTATAAATGGACTGGGAAAAATTAGTTACACAGCTAAGAGAGATAAAGGAACAGTTTGACAAATCACATAAATGCCTCAATACAGATAGACCATCAAGCCAAGAGACAGCTGATAAACACTTTAGGAACCTTTTTGATTGTCTCGAACGAATCAGGGTTACTATAAATGTAAATTACGATAGATTCACGGTTGGACATAAAAGTGCAGCCGAAGCATTCTACTCAGATGTTAGGAATAAACTGCTAAGCGTAGCGGCGAGAAAGGGAATAACGGTAGAAATACCACAAACACATCATAGCGAAATACATATTCCACTAAGTGTATATGAGACAGAACAGGAAATGTCACAAACAGTGGTAGAGTTTCTTAATACAGCATCAAGGCTGATCCCAGACTTTGATGGTAGATATGAGAACTTACGCTCATTTCAGGACGCGCTAAGTTTAGTAAATACATTTAAAGGTACTCACGAAACAGTGGCGATAAATCTGATCAAGACCAAACTAAAAGGGAATGCCAGAAATCTTATCGACAATGAGTCGACGATCGATAGTATAATAACAAAACTATCACGGTCTGTGAAGGGTGAATCAGTTGAGGTTCTTTCGGCCAAAATACTGAACATCCGCCAGAACAATAAGTCTGCCAACACTTACTGTGAAGAGATTGAGACACTAACCAGACACTTGGAGAGCGCATATATCTCCGACGGACTGCCAAATGAAATAGCAGCAAAATACTCCACTCAGGTTGCCGTCAAGGCAATGACAAAGAACTGCACCATAGATAAGGTCAAACTTATCATGGAAGCAGGTCAGTTTGGAAGTATGAATGAGGCTATAGGGAAGTTTGTCAGTAGCTGTACTGAAGCTACAGGGCAGCAAAACTCGATCTTGCACTTCACAGGTAAACCCAACTACAACAACAACCGCCGGGGTAGAGGAAACTCCCGGGGTGGAAACAGATACGGTGGAAATAGAAATTTCAATAACAACCACAACAACGGCAACACAAATTCTTATAACAATTGGAACCGCCGTGGTCAAGGCCGCAACTGGCACAATAACCGCAACGGACACAATAGTGACCGAGGTAATAACAATGTTAGGACGACAAACACGGAGCATAGCAATTCGGAAAACCCGAACGGACCCCTAAGATCAAATCAATAAACAGTAAAGTGTATAATCTTAACCTTAACCTGAGTGCCTTTATACAAGTCAAAATAGGTCAGACTAACACAACACTTACACTATTAGTGGATACAGGAGCAGACGTTTCATTAATAAAAATAGCTAACTTTTCTTATAATCAGATAAATACAAATACAATAACTAACATAAGTGGTATAGGACCAGGAAAAATCAAGTCAATCGGAACTACACACTTTGATATGAAATTTAAGAACTTCCTAATTCCCCATACTTATCATGTTGTACCTAATGATTTCCAAATACCGTGTGACGGAATAATAGGAATGGATTTTATGAAAAAATATAATTGTGTATTGGATTTTAATGACGATTTGGATTACCTCATCTTACGACCATTTAACTTTCCACAACAAATAGAAATTCCAATTACGAATACATGCCATAATGCTTTAACATTGCCTGCGAGATCAGAAGTCATACGCCAAATATCTTTTGTAACTTCAGAACAAGAAGTCCTTGTCCCAAATCAAGAACCCTATCCAGGCGTTTTTATAGCAAGTACTTTAGTGAAATCTGATAAAGCATATATTCGTATATTGAATACAAACACTAACACAGTAATACTGGAAAATCCACAAATTCTTACTGAAGATATCAATGACTATGAAGTAATCACCAATACAAAGGGTGAGAAAAGTAGAAAATCGGAAATTTTGAAAATTTTAAAGAAAAATTTTCCAAAGAAATTTGACAAAACTTTAACAAATCTTTGTTCAGAATTCAGTGATATTTTCGGTTTAGAAACAGAAACAATCTCGACAAACAACTTTTATGAGCAACAGTTAAGGGTTAAAGACAAACAACCGGTATATATTAAAAATTACCGCATACCACATACACACAAAGACGAAATCGATAGGCAAGTGGAAAAATTGGTAGACGATGGAATAGTTGAACCATCGCAATCTGAATATAACAGTCCAATCTTGTTAGTACCGAAGAAATCACTTCCCGGTTCTAACGAGAAGAGATGGAGACTCGTGGTAGACTACCGACAGATAAACAAAAAACTGGTAGCTGACAAATTCCCACTACCCAGAATAGATGATATTCTCGACCAACTTGGTAGAGCTAAGTACTTTTCATGCTTAGACTTAATGTCTGGATTCCATCAAATTGGATTAGAAAGGAAATCAAGAGATCTCACATCATTTTCAACCGCCAATGGAACATACAGATTTAATAGATTACCCTATGGTTTGAAGATAGCACCAAATTCCTTCCAGAGAATGATGACATTTGCTTTCAGTGGGTTAAAACCTGATCAAGCTTTTCTGTATATGGACGACTTGGTAGTATTAGGATGTTCTGAGAAACATATGCTTTCGAACTTAACAGATGTTTTTTCACTCTGTCGTGAACGCAATCTTAAATTACATCCAGGAAAATGTTCATTTTTTATGACGGAAGTAACATATCTGGGACACAAATGTACAGATAAAGGAATACTCCCGGATGATACCAAATACTCGGTAATTGAGAATTATCCTACGCCTGAAGATGCTGATGGAGCAAGGAGATTTGTAGCTTTTTGCAACTATTACCGAAGGTTCATCAAAAACTTCTCCGAGTATTCAAGACATCTTACGAGACTGTCAAAGAAGGGTGTGCAGTTTGAATGGACTGAAGATTGCGACATTGCATTCAGATATCTGAAAAAGGCCTTGATGAGTCCTACACTACTACAGTACCCAGACTTTGGGAAACAATACTGTATAACTACAGACGCTAGCAAATACGCATGCGGTGCTGTTTTAAGTCAGGAACATGAAGGGAGACAATTACCAGTCGCATACGCATCTAGAACGTTTACGAAAGGCGAAAGCAATAAATCAACCATCGAGCAGGAATTGACTGCGATTCATTGGGCTATTACTCATTTCAGACCGTACATCTACGGACAACATTTTCTTGTCCGTACGGATCATAGACCACTGACTTATTTATTCTCTATGAAGAACCCGAGTTCAAAACTAACAAGAATAAGACTTGACCTAGAGGAATATGATTTCACTGTTGAATATCTTAGGGGGAAAGATAATTACGTAGCTGACGCTCTATCGCGGATAACGATACATGATCTTAGGGAAATGACTGAGACGATATCATGCGTACTCAGAGTCACGACACGATCGATGACAACAGGAAAGGACAAAAATAGTAACTTGAAAAAGCAGCATAATGAATACGAAAGGCCCAGTATATACGTTCCTATAAAAAACACTGACGTCAGAAAATATTGTAAATTAAAGATTACTCCCGGGAGATGTTACATCAAACGGGGAAAATCTATAATTGCGTATATACCTATCAATGATTTGGTTACTAATGGGAAATTTGACCTAGGACAATTTTTCCCAAGGCTCGAAGAAGTGGCCGGTAAGCACAACATTGACAAATTGCAAGTGGCACCGAATGAGAAAATTTTCGAATTTATCTCAATAAATGATTTTAAAAATATGGGCAATAGAGAATTGATAAAAATTAAAGTAGCGCTACTGAACAAGGTGACCCAAATTAATGATGAAAATGCTAAAGCTATTCAAGAGATTATGATAAAATACCATGATGACCCAATCGAGGGAGGTCACTGTGGAATTTTCAGGACAATTGAGAAAATTAAAAGATACTACTACTGGAAGAATATGACAAAGGACATAACAAAATATGTGAAGTCATGCCATAAATGTCAGACGGCAAAGACCATGAAACATCTTAAAAGTCCGCTGACTGTGACACCGACACCGGTACAGGCTTTCGATACGGTATTCGTGGATACCATCGGCCCATTTCCGAGGTCAATTTACGGAAATGAATATGCAGTCACAATGATATGTGACTTGACTAAGTACCTAATAACTATACCGATTCCAGACAAGAACGCCAAGACAATTGCAAAAGCGATATTTGAGAATTTTATTCTCACCTTTGGTCCAATGAAGACGTTCATTTCGGACATGGGTACTGAAAATAAAAACTCAATACTAGAGGAACTTTGTAAATTACTAAAAATAGGGAAATTAACGTCAACAGCGCACCATCATCAGAATCTCGGTACTGTCGAAAGAAGTCACCGAACCTTTAATGAATACGTACGTTCTTATATATCCATTGACAGAACAGACTGGGATGAGTGGCTACGATACTTTACGTATTGTTTCAATACGACACCCTCAACGGTACACGGCTATTGTCCGTATGAATTAATCTTTGCGAAGTTACCGAACATCTTTGCACAATTTAAGGAGACAGATAAAATTACTCCATTGTATAATATAGATAATTACGTTAAGGAAATAAAGTTTAGATTAGAAGTAGCTCATAAAAGAGCACATCAATTATTGGACAAGCATAAGTTAAGACAGAAAATATCATACGATAGGAATACAATAGACCATAATTTTAACATAGGAGATCTAGTTTTATTAAAACATGAAGCTGGCCATAAATTGGAACAAAAATACAAAGGTCCATTTAAGATTAAGGAACTACTTCTAAGGGATAATGTACACATAATAGACATTAAGACAAATAAAAAACAAATTGTCCATAAAAATAGAATTAAATTATACAATAAATAACTATAATAGAAATCTGATAACAACACTCGAGTGTATGATAATGATATATGAGAATATTCAACTAATGTAAAATAGTAAGAATTAATAGTATTTAACTAATGTAAAAGAATGTCCATAAAACTTCAGTTCTATGAACATTCTTCTGAAAAAGGGAGGTGTAGCATTACTTTATTTCGTTTATGCCTGCATAGTATTGCTGCACTAAATTCAAAGGAATATCAAGTTACACATGTTTCACATGCATCGCAAGCGGCAAGCAATACTTGACATTGCAGTCATTAACAGCGATGTATGATTCCCGTCGTTGTTGTTATTAGACACTGGCGCACTCCCCTTTTCAGTAAATTAATGTTTATATAGAAATGCTACATAAACAAATATTGTAAATAAATAGGTAGTAATGAACCTAAATACATAAAGGCCTTGAATGGCATTGTATATTAATATTTTATATTGTAATTCTTAATTATGTTAAGTAAGCAAAATATTAGTATAAATAACCCAAAATTTAATCAATAAAACACAGAATTGACTTGTGAATACAAGTAAGCGTATACCATCCGCTTGTTTCATTTCTGAAAAAGTATTCTTTCTCTACAAACTTTTTAAATTAAATATAATAACATCAGTGGATAAAGTGAGACTAAAAACTTCAGTAGCGGTTGTACCAAGATTATATGGTTTACCTAAAATACATAAAGAAAATTTTCCATTACGACCAATTTGTTCATCAATAAATTCACCTTCATACAATTTATGTAAATACATAGTAAATTTTCTTAGAAAATTAACAGAAAATTCTAAATATAATGTTAGCAATTCAATACAATTTAAAGATAAATTAAAGGGCCTTTCGATTGAAAATAATGAAAAATTAATATCGCTTGATGTTGTGTCGTTATTTCCTAGTATTCCAGTTGATTTGGCCATTACAATTATAGAAGAAAATTGGAACAAGATTTCAGAGTTAACAAATATGAATGAAAATTTATTCATGCAAATTATAAAATTCTGCATTGTTGATAATAGATATTTTCAATATGATAAAAAAATATATACACAACTAAAAGGACTTCCTATGGGTTCTCCAGCATCTCCAATAATAGCAGATATCGTATTGGAAAAATTATTAGATACATGTTTGGAAAAATTGACAGTAAAACCTAAAATAATAATAAAATATGTAGATGACTTATTTTGTATAGTGAAAGAGAATGAGATTGACATTTTGTTAACAACTCTAAACTCATTTGATCAAAGCATCAAGTTTACTATTGAAAAAGAAGTGAATTCTTCAATTTCATATTTGGACACATTGGTGATAAGGAAAGGAAATAAATTATTAACAGATTGGTATCAAAAACCAACTTCCTCAGGTAGAATTATAAATTATTTTTCAAAACACCCGAAAAGAATTATTATTAACACAGCCAAAAATCTAATAGATAGAGTATTAAAAATAAGTGATAATAGATTCCACAAGAAAAATAAAGAAATAATTAGAAATATATTAATAGATAATAGTTTTCCTAATAAACTCATTTGCAAATTAATAAGACAATACAATATTAGAAAATCCCGCAATGGGGATGAAATTATAGAACCGAAAGTTTATAAATCATTAACTTACGTATCTGGGTTTTCGGAAAGGATAGAAAACTCAAACATATATGACAAAGGGAAATATAAAATGGCACATAAGATAAATAATAATGTTGGTAGATTATTTACAAAAACTAAAGATAGAATAAAAAAATCAGATATGTCAAATTTAGTATATAAAATACCATGTGGTGGTAATGATATTGCACAATGTGAGAAAGTATATGTAGGAACAACAGGAACTAAATTAAAAACGAGAATAGCAGGACATAGACATGACCAAAAGTATAGGAATTATAATTCAACAACGAAAACAGCGTTATCAACTCACTGTAGAGATTTCAATCACTATCCAGATTTCGAAAATACATCTATTCTAAACACAGAGAATAATAAAAAACGTAGATATATGTTAGAAATGTTACAGATTAATAATGTTCCATTTGAAAAAAGAATAAATTTTAAAGTGGACACGGATAAGTTAGCTCAAAATTATAGATGTTTATTAAATAAAAATAATAAAAATGTTAATAATAGGAGAAATTAGAACAAAGGCCGCGAATTTTTGCGGCCTCGCGGTTTTATTTTTATTTTTAACAATTTAGGAAATTTTAGGGCTTTGGAGATTTTTAATTAATAATGGAAATCGTAGTCATAATGGGGTTGGCAATGTATTGCGGATTTTCGCGAATTTGGCGGTTTTTAATAGAGTTTTCGCCATTTCTTTTGGTTATAGTGATTATTAGGTAATTTTGTAACTTGTTTAAATGTCGGTAATTTTTCGCAAGTTTTTATCAGTTTTCGCAGTTTAATAGGAAAGTAGATACATACTTATAACTTCACTAAAAATGGTAGAATCTTAATTAATAAGAACAAATAGGTTAATAATAGGATAAATTAACACAAATGTCTTAAAATATTTTAAAATTTTGTTCAATTTAATATTTCTACTTTATGTAAACTATACTGTATTATAATATGTATAAATAGTATTACTTTTCACAATTTGTCAAAAATTTTCATTTTAATTTGTATTGATGTTTGTTTGTTATTATTAATATTAAAATTTTCCTGAAGAAGATTTCCAAAGGAAATCGAAATATCGAAAAAAACCGAAAAGTTTTATGAAATCTTGAGAGACCTTGAGCTGGAATAATTAGCCGAGAATAATTAATAAACAATAAACAGTGTTATTCACCTGTTGCTTAATGCATATTTGCTGACCATACACTTACCAGTCTCTTTACCATTTAGTGCAAGTAAGCAATACTTATTAATGAAATTATGTATTTAAGCAAGAGAAATTAACAAATAAAGTCAGTTAGTTATCAATAGTAAATGAATGAATGAACCAAGTCTTTTCTTTTACTCTAACTCAATCATTGTCCACTCCAGTTACAAGTGCTGGAAGGGAATTTTAACAATCTCAATTTAGTAGCTTATTCAGGTTTATGTGCCTGAATTAGCAACAACTAAAGAGACTACAAACACAAATACACAACATACAAACACATAAATTAATTTGTTTTTATTTAACTTGCATCCTTGACCGTCAAAGCATTGAGCTTGCGGGCGTCCAAGCACAACCTATTCTTGGGCCCCTTGCGGACCAAAGTCACGGGGTGGCACCACGGACTCTCGCTGGGCTCAATGACTCCTAGGTCAAGCATCCTATCCACCTCTGCATACAGAAGTGTTTGAAGAGCTGGCGAAATAGGGTAATAGCGGTCCTTAACTGGGACTGCGTCTCCTGTATCAGTGGAATGGGTCTTTAATTGCGTCTTGCTGAGGCCTTTCCTTGTATAACAAGGGCACAACCGAACCACGGCTTCCAAAACTTGGCTCTGTTGTGGCGACATAGTATGGGTTTTGACCTCCTCAGGGGCTTGGACTTCCCCACATAAGTCTACCCCTTGAGTGGTAAGACTCTCTATATTCGCAAACAACTTAAAACTCCTCATAAAGTCCACGGCCAAATAGAGCGCGCGTTCAAGAGTCGGAACTAGATAGATGTCAATTTCCTCCGACTTTTTATCGAATTCAATTTTCACTCGAACTCTACCTAGAATTCGGTGGGCACTTCCATCAGCCGTCTTTACCGACGAGCCGAACCGGAATATCCGTAACTCAGCTCGTTCGATCAGCTCCTCGAATTCCTTACCTAAGCAAGTTACAGATGCTCCGCTGTTTATGAGTCCTTCGACTTCAATGCCTCCGATATTCACCTTGGTGTAGAATCGATTATCGTCACCTTCGAACAGAGTAGCGGCGGCGATCTCTCGTCGGATCAGCCGTCGTTTCTTATAACGTACTGGTGTTCGTTCTATCCGATCAGATACCCCAAAAATTCTAGCGCGAGCTTCACGATATTCTGCCACTCGCTGATGCAGCGGCTTAAGCTGCCTGAGAACTGGCAGTGAAGGTGTTTCTTCCACTCGGCTGGTGTTCTTCAGAATGGTAATGGTGGTATCATCATCCGGTAATTGTATCGCAGAAGTGGTATCAGCTAATGTCATGTTAGAGTCTGTGTTAGCAACATCAGGTTGGTCAGGGCCCATGTTGGTAGAATCAATGTTGTCACGGGTTGGGTTGGTAACATCCGCGATGTCAATGTCTGGGTTGGTAATTTCTGGGTTTAACATCGATGGACCTCACCTCCCCAGTCTGAGGTGTGGACCTTAGCTGGTTTCCATGGCAGACAGGACATTTGGGAGTAACGGTGTTCTCTCTCCCACACTTATAACAGAATATCTTCCTATAAGTCGCTGGACAATCTCTGAAAGTATGCCCTATGGTCCTGCAGTTCCAGCAGGTTACTTTATTCGAGCTGCCTATGGCATCCACCTCAACTACTGTTACTTGACCAACGGCATCATCTTCGAAAGTAAGTTCATGTACACGCGGTTGAGATATCTGCCGCGAAGGAAGTTGCTGCCGCTGCATTGACAACAAAGTTTCCGCTCTTCTCACCTCTCGTGAGAATTCACTAAGAGAATTTGCCGGAATCGGAAACATTATTTGGGCTAGGGCTGGTTTCAAATTGCCCTTCATATTTCTGCCAATTGTGCCTCGGAGTAATGAACCCTCTGCTGGTGCCGCAATATCATGATGGTATTGTAGAAATCCTCAAAAGACTCCTGTGACTGCTGTCGTCTGCTGAGGTTCTGCACCTGAATTTGGAACTAGTTGTCAAAGCGCTGGAACTGTACCAGCATCGCTCGCCGTAGCTCGTTCCAGCTTAGGACGGGCGTTAATCTCCGATAGCTCCAATAATATTCGAGCGCCGGACCTTCCAATAGGTGGTGCAAGTCCTTCGGCAACTCTGCCTCTGTGCATTCTTTGTCCTCGCATGTTACGCTTACCCGGTAGAGGAACTCCTGGACATTCATTTTTTTTTGGTGTGCCATCAAATTTGACACCCCACTCACTCAAGTCTGCCTTACGTCCATTTCGGTTAAATGTTTCGACACGCCCTCCAGAGCTCTGATGACGATGCTGATATCCATCGGCTCTCGGTACTCTGTTTCCTGGGGGTGGTGTTGATCCCCTCGTTGGCCAGAACGGCCGTGAAGGTGCCTGGAAATTCTCCGAAGGCCGCTGGTATCCTACTGTCGCCGCTATATCCACCATTAAAACCATTTGCGGCCTGTCATATCTCGATGAATGTTCAGCTTCGGTCGGTCATCTAAAATCTTCGGCTGGTACTAGCTCTCTCGCATTCCTAAGAGCTTGCATCGGATAACTCAACATATCGGGTCGCCGAAACTGTCATCGGCTGGTGGTCCACCTGAGTAGGTACTAGTGGTGGTGGTAGTTGCGCCTCTGACTGGCTTCCCATGCTGCTGGCTAACGACTGTCGAGTCGCTTCCACAATGACCGGAAGAATCCGTCGCACCAATGCTTCGTCTTCTCTCTGGCGGTCGGCTTCAGTTACATAGCTAGCCTGTCTTCCCGGATGATTTCTGGGGTGACGCGTCATAACGCCCTTGGGCGTTATGTCACACCTAAAATGGACATAAAGCCCATGGGCATAATGTCGCGCCTAAAATGGACATAAAGCCCATGACCGGTGTGACATAAAGCCCGTGGGCGTTATGACCATTCTAGGTGCGACATAACGTCCACAACTTTGTAAATATGGTCTACATGTAAAAGGACCATTCTGGACCTAAGATGGACATAAAGTCCATGACCGGTGTGACACAAAGCCTTTATGCCCATTTTAGGTGTGGGCGATATGACGCGTCATCGATTTCTGGATGCTGCTTCGAACGCTGATGGTGTCGCGTCTGCCATTCGTCGTCGACCTGCTAGTGCTCGGCGGGCTGTCAGCATGCTGAAATCTGGAGACTCTGGAGTTCCTTCTTGATCAGAAGTACCTTGATCTCCTGTGAGTTGGTCCAGACTCACCGGATATATTCTGCCACCCGGATTACTGGCTGGTACTGCAGCTGATGTTATGGCCGTTACTGCCGATCCTGCTGCGGTAGTATACGTCAGCGTCGCAGACGCTGCCTGCGTGAAAAACACACCTACAGTGGACTCTTGAGACGGGTCGTCCCCACATGTTCCTTCTGCAAGTGGTGTACGCCACAACCGAAATCCGAAAGAAAGTGAAAAGGTAAAACTTTTCTTCCCCTTAACCCATTCCTGCCTACTGGGTATTTAAATACCCAAGAAAGTGGTGTCACTAAATAAATTCTAGCTCGGGCTAGGAAAGATATATCGAAGTTTAATTTTTTTATTGAAGAGGAAGAATGGGCCTTAAAAAATAAAATTATGTCAGTATATTGTTTTTTTTTAAAGGAAAATGCTTAGGAAAAGCACTCCCAAATATAGGGAAATGGGAAAAACGAAAAAAGCTCACCTTACCAGATAGCTTCAGGTGTCCTTCATGCAATGAAAAAAAGCTATAGAGATATCTTAACACACCTGGCCGTTACACCTGGTTAAATGAAAATGGGTGTTTAAATACCCGACAGTCCAATGTGTGTACACAAAAAGTCTTTTCTTTCCTATATGGAAACATTTAATTTGCAGTGAATAAAACGCATAATTAAATAGGATTTTTTTATTTTACTGAGAAATTATTATATTTATAAGAAATAGATTACTTAGCCTTGGCAATCTTTTCTTATCTGGTTCAACGCCGTTGTGGTAATCCAGAAAGCAAGGAGCGGGATGCAAGTTCACTTGGCACTTCAAGCAACCATATTCAGTTTTGCCACCGCATTGCGGACAACGATGACGAGTATTAAGTTTGCCGATGAAATGATCCATACGGTCGTAACGCATTGCCAGTTGTGCCCCGGAAGCCGACGTTCTACCCGGATGATGATAACTGGACTTGATCATAATCGATTCACACACCTCCACTCGAAATTCATATTGAGACATCGGTGGCTTCTTGTCATACTTGCGACAGGAGCAATGTAACTTCCATGCATTTATCATAGCCGCGTCAAACGCATTTGTTATTAATGGCCAATACCACTTTTTTCCCCGAATCCGAATTCGATAATTATTCATTGCATTGTCAAAAAGGTCCACACCTCCCATAAGATGATTGTATTCGTTGACCAAATGCGGCTGCTCAATAGTAACCATTTTCCGTTGCTTTCGATCATACCGTTTCGCGCGGACCATTGGTGTATGGGTTAGGAAATTCGATAATAAGGTCACGACCTGAAAAGATAAGAATGAATGAAGAACACATCAACGATGGTCGTAAAGATCAAAATGAACCGATAGTCAAATTGAAATGTTTCTTTGCACATATAACTTACCGCATTATCATTTCAACGCACCGACAAAATAGAATTGTTCGTGTCGAAACGAAAGTCAGACGTCCCGTGAGGCTTCTTTTTCATTTCCTTGATGTCCATTAATGGGGCATGATTGGTCCGATTAACACGAACAGTTCCCAAAGCGAAGAATCCATCGTTCGACAAACGAGTCATTAGTTTGTGACTTGTAAAAAAGTTGTCAAAAGTAACCGTGTGCTTGGCGCGGGAGATATGTTAGGTGGAAACCCGGGATGGAAAAATAAGACACGACTTGTTCTTTTCACTAGTTGTAACAATCTGATTTTATTTGTGATGATGATCTTAAAAGTAACTTAGCTTAACAAAGAAAAGTATATTTAGGTTAAAAATATGAAAATGCAATTTAGAATTCTCAAGAATCGATACAAACAAAAATTAGTTGGCCTCAAATTAATGTCACAATGGTTTATTAACTACATGTGTGAGTAAAAAGGTTTCATAAGAAAATATGAATGCGGATATATATTAAAGATAAAAGAAAGTGCTAAATGCTAAACGTCACAATAGTTTATGACCTACATGTGTATGTAAGTGGAGTAAAAAGGTTTCGTAAGAAAATATGAATGCGGATATATATTAAAGATAAAAGAAAGTGAATTTGGTATTTCTTGGAATTGGTTAGTCTATACTTATTAATATGGCGTATTGATTGATATGGGTGAGTACTTATGAGAATGTGTCATTGATATGGGTTAGTATTTATGAGTTAGTGTGTATGTTTAGAGAATGTATTATTGGCATAGGTTAGTACTTATGAATAAACTATATATAAAAGAATTTGTGATTGTTCAGCATTATGCCCTCTGTGATAGCGTAGTGGTGGTTGTTGTTGTGATGGTTGTCGTAGCTGCATTATGCCCTCGGTGGTGGTTGCGTTGTTGTTGTTGGTGAGACGGATGTCGTAACTCGGGCCTCCAGATGTGAAAGAAGTGATAGCACAACACGTTCTCACAGTCCGAAACCTGGGTCCTCCTGTTCTGATGCACCAGCGTATGGAAGTAGTTGATACAAGTAGCCTTCTCACGAAGCCAAACACCAATACTTGTACCCGAAACGAATTGGTTTTCCCTTGATGAACATTTTGCACGAATGTCGGCCGTAGTAGGCAATCATTTGTTCATCAATGGAAAGGTTGTGAGAGGAAACACCAAATTGAAGAAATTGTTGGTTCAATAAGTCATCCAATGGTGCGACTTTTGCAAATTTGTTTTTCATATCCAATGCTGAGTTGTCACACACGTGAAAGAACTGTTTGATTCGTTTGAATCTGTCTCTTGAAATACATTCTTTTATTAGCGCGCATCCTAATGATTCCCGATTTTACCAATAACTATGTATTTGCGGCAATGTATGGTAACCGGTTATATACAACTCGCCCAAAAACGTCTACATTTCGCTAATTGGTGTTATGAACGAAGGACAATTGTTGGTCGCAGCATATTGGTTGGTTGAAGTAACCAACAGGTTCAACACATCCTCATCGATGAACATTTCCCAAAGCTGCACTGGATTCATGTCACCAATTTTCTCATACAACGCTTTGTGTGAAGTGGCCGAATCATCGAATGGAATCTTAGTGAATTGATAATTTTGCGACCGAGACCATTTTGGTTTCATGCCCTCTTCGATTCTTGGTCCCTTAGGTGGCTTACTTGATTTAAGCGTTGATTTGCGACCACGACCACTAGATGTCGAGGCCACCGGTGTATCATCTTCTTCTTCTTGTTCAAAATCGGGTTCATTTACGGTATCACCATCACAACCCGATGGCAAGTGCTCGTTGCTGTCATCGTAAACGCATTGAATTTCAAATTGCCCGGGTCATCGCGCAACAATTGAATATTGTCGTCCAATTTCTCATTGTCACTCAGATTATTGACGACATCGGGTGGCGTTATGATAATATCAACGGCGTCTGCGTGTTGGACAAAGTTATCCTCTCCATCACTATCTCCATCAGACCAACTATCTAAAATAGCTTGCAGCTCGATAGCAGTGAGAAGTTTCTGCCGACGAATCATTCTGAATATTCTCTAATATATTGAGACATATATTTATAATTATACATAAAATATAACGAAAAAAGATCATGTGTACTTACAATTGTTTATAATCAGCCAATTTATTTCTTATCACTTTTTTCTTGTTTATTTTACCTTTTTATATCACTATAAGTTTTTTTTTTACATGTGGGATGATGGTGCATAAAAAACATTTGGCAAATGTCAATAATGCACAAAACGTCAAAACAATAGCCAATGGTGTTTTTTTTTGAGTTATTTCAAAGTTAATGTTAATGCCTGTCGGGTATTTAAATACCCATGTCATATCTAAGGTGTGTTCGCAAGTAAAATTTTTTTCCTATCAACTTCTATGGTCTCCCAGGCACATATTTAAAAATTTCATCAAAATCGTTCCAGCGGGTCTATGGGCAGGCATTAATGGGTTAAATGGGGGTACAATGCGAACCAAGAGTAACTAAAAATTTAGTAAAACTAGAAGATTATCGAATGGTGTACACGAGACAACAGCTTCCGAAAAGTTAGCTTAACCTCCCACAAAAAAACAAAATTTACTAATATGCTGAAAAAATACAAGCTGGTATTTGAATGAAAGGTTGAATACAAGGTTGAATTAAATGGTATAAAATGTCAAATAATATAATGTGCAAATAAGAAATGTAAATCAAAAGGTAAATGTTTGTAAAATTTCTAAGATTATCTCTCATTCCAGTATGTTATATTATTCAATTATCAGGCAGTGATAACTGAATAATAAAAATCATGGATGAAACAAAAACTTAAGTCAACACTCAAAAAAAAACTCGGAAAATCAGAAACAAAAATCAAAAGTCATAATCAAAACTCAAACATCAATAAACCAAACTAAAACAAACCGCAACGCAAATAAATCATAAACTCAAAACCGAAATCTAAAATCCGTATCGTAAAATGTGGTAATTATGGGTAAGCTTAGGTAAGTTCATTGGGCAACTTTAGGCAAGATAAAAAGACAAACAAAAAAATTTCTCCAAAACGACATAAACACGAAATCTGATATAACTCAGAAAGTCTAATCATGGAGGTCTACTGCGAACCAAAAATAGGGCAAACGAAATGGGTCGGCGACCACCTACCGTGACTCTCTCTCCCAGATTCGCCTGAATACTTTCACCCTATTCAGCCTAGGTACTAACATCTAGTAGCAGCCGTAATTTAATACGTAACCGTAAAACTAACTATGGTAGACACTCTTTTTGCCATGGATGCGGTGTAACAGGACGTCGCAACGCGGCTAGACCTGAAGATTTTCACCGGGACTTACGCCTGGCATCACATCAAAGAACAAAACTAATGTTGGGAACCATCAAGTCGTGCTAGATATGCGTCAAACAACGTGTCGCAACGCGGTTAGATAATAAAATCTTCGCGGGACTTACTCTTTGGTTGGCGACATAAACTAGACAGGACGCGAACTATTAACTCTACTAAATTTAAACATGGATCAAGCAAAAAATATCTAAGTCTGTGTCCCACTTGGAGCAATTGCCCCTGACATTACAGCAGAGACAAGACTTCGCAAGCACGAAACACAAAGCAAAATATTACAAAAAGAGTATCATTGCCCCGCGGCTGATCCGTCGCAACGCGTCAAGGACTGAAAACCCGCCTCAATCGGGACTTACAGAACGCGTAGGGACAACTAAATTCTTTACACAAAAAAAAAAACGGCCCACGTTGGGCGCCATTATGTCATATTGAAGTTAATTGCTATTATTTCGGGTTTGAATTTTCAACCGTTGTTGCATGGATTGAGCGGCATGCTTGGTATGCCATGCGTTTAAGCTGGGCTAGTAACTCGCCGGAAGGGGGGGATCTTCCGCTTAATCCTCGCGTAAACAAAATTAACACTGAAATTACATACCAAGTCGTGATACCAATACTGGTCGAAAGGCATAAAAAAAAAGAAACGGAGCTCGAATTATATTTTCAATATATATTTTCAAACGAAAAGGCACAATTATGAATCCAAAAGAGGGATATTTGTGATCGGGCTGGAGAAAAATGTTGTCGACAGGAATTATTTTTATCTCGCCTGAGATGGACTGACAGATGTTATGGTCAGTCTTTACCCACCCGCTTGAAACTTCCTGTTGTTTCACCATGACGGTGTTTCTCTTCTCAGCGTCCCAAAAGACAACGTTGCCCCAGAAAACTTACCGTTGACTTACCCCTACACCACCATGATTGTCTATACAACCATATACCATACGCGCAAAATCGACTACAATCGTCATAAAATTTTATTTCGGCCTATCAATGAGGCTCTTAGAATACAGTATGTGGTTTACTTAACTTACCAACAATTTCATTCTTAATGTGTATAGCAAAACTTACATTAGGGTGCCACATGGGCGAAGCGCTACGTTAATCAAATCAAAACAATATTCACGAATCTTATGGAGTACCTGATAACAAATCCACTCCATGGATATAATCTTAACTTTAATATGCCTTTGAAACAGTAAGCAGGAAAATCTACAGGTGAAAAAGTTTAAGCCACGACATAACTTTGGCATGACAAAACGATTTGTAAGATCTAAAAAAAAACAATCAATAGCAGTGAACACGACAATTCACGTTATCGAACCCCGAGTATAAGTACTTGGCCACCTAACGGGCACTTTTAAACCGGGTAACCCTACTAACCAAATGCTGCAAATGCGGCTCGTGACGGGTTAATGGTAACGAACCGTGTTTGGTCACAAGTAGTTATGTCGATAAACCATAGATAAATTCTGGTTATAATTCCATAGCAGTAGAAATAAGCTATAAATATATATGGATGTGAGATTCTCTACACCATGGCCACGTTGATTTATATATTAGAAGTGAAAAGATGTGTATATATACATATATGACATCAAAAGAATAAAAATACATTAATATTTAAAATACAGTCAGTACGTCACCCTATCGTGCTCACTCCTAATCTGCTTTAATTCATGTTTTTTTTCTTTAGAAGCCCAGGACGGGCCTTACACTTTTTTCTTAAATTAGAATTTTCCTTGTGCTCTTATTTCTAATTTTCTTTTCTTCTTTCTTATTATTTCTTACACTATTACTTTAGCACTTTAAATCTTACAACATATTATTTAATAAATGCTATTCTCTTAATTTTTCTATAGAGTTCACAATTTAGCATTTATATTTCATTCGCAAAAATTTCAAATTTAAATTTCCGCACAAAAATAATTAAATTCAAAATGGATTATATTCATTTACCCTTATTTGTTTAAACTTCTCTTGGAATTTTGAAAAATTAAAGCGCTTTTTGCATGTTGTATTCAAATAATGATTACAACTGTTTCAACAATTGCAATCTCACGATTTTCCAAACTTTATATTTTTCTTTAACTTAGCACTAATGAGTTCAATTTTAATTAGCACTTATAACTCCATGGTGCCTTTGTGTTTAAAGTGCTAAAGCTCTTATAAATTAGCTTTAAAATTCATTTTACATTAAAGATTCCAAATTTCGCTTATTCATCTGAAATTCGGAGCATCTGTTAGGCGGTTTTCTCAAAAATTGTAATTATAAGAATCTACTTTTCACTCTATTTCAAATTTTTAGTTCACCCTTTTTACTTATTTTTGCTATTTATTTTAACTCTTTAAGGGTGTATTTTTGAACTAGGATTTTGCAACCCTATCAGATCTACGTTATTTAATTTTGAATTTAATTACATTTTGTTATTTTATAATGACACTTTTAGTTACCCTATCCTCTAGGCACTGAAAATATACTTTTGGGATAACTTAGTGGTTTCACTTGCAGATGCCCTACTCTAAATCCGGTCCATACGTAATTGGGAGTCCGAAAAAGCAAAACTGGACTTACCGCCGAATACTTCAATGGAAGGGGACTGTTGTTGTTGTTGTTTTTGTTGTCACCTACTCTGTTGCGGCTCCACTGATGGTGTGTGGGCTGAGGTTATGTTGGCCGGTGTTGACAGATGTTGGGGGATGGTGGTATGCTGTTTCTGGATATTATGATGACAGACGGCTACACTTGAGTACTGATGGATGGTACGGCGGGTGATGATTTCTGGTAATTCCAACTATGGAGGATGTTGTCGGTGATGGTGGTGTCCTGGTTTAGGTGCGATGGGTATGCAGCGGATTTAATCGTGGTACCCGACTACAACACGTAGCGACCAATGTCGACTGGCCGGTTAGCGTTCCTAGCCCCACTTCTGGACGCGTATTACCCGGAGTAACCCGGGCAGTACTGCCTGTTCCAACAGGGACAACCTCTGCAGTACTACCAGAGCCTCCAAAAACACGCGACTTCCGTGGGTAACCAAACAAACGTCCAACCGACAATGATAACTCCGTGCTGGTTGCGGCGTGTGTGCAAACGAAATCCGCGCAACGAAAGCACACAATTTGTTGGACTCCCTCTCTCTGTTGTAAAAAGGAAATTGTAATTCACGGAAATGCTGGTATCCCACGTCGGAACTTACCACTGTTGGAGCTTAGGTTAGGCCTAGGGGTTTTCCTGGGGATTCCTGCGTGGAATTATTCTTGTCTATGCAAGACGCCCTCTTCCCGGGGACTTAAATCTTCGAAAGCTTAGATTTAGAACTGTCAAAAGTTAAATTAATTATCACAAAGTACACTGCGCAATTCGTTGTTAGACAATTTTCCAAAGGCGGTGGATTTTCCAGGAGATTGGCCGAATGTTCGATTTTTGCTCACTGGTATTAACTTTGGCTGTTTGACGACGAATGAATTTCAAAAATGGCTGTGGCTTTCAGATAGACGCCGTTTTAATTATGCCAGATTGCCGTTGTTTCGTTTTCTTACTTTTTTTTCAGCCGTCCCTACGTGATTTCTCGAATATTCAGTGGAAAGTTGCCGTTTTGCCAGATAATTTGGCGATGTTGTTTACTTTTGTTTTTCAGAAATGTCATGATGCATTTCCTATAGGTGGTGCATGCCAAGTTCTGTGGTGGTGTAATTAAACAGATGGTTGCCAGATTATGCGGCCGCCGGTAGATGTACTAACCACACGAGAACTCGTTTGCAACAGCATTATACACATTTGCGATATATGAGTTTATTTGGGAGAACTCCAGAAGCGGTTTGTTTCTTTGCGTGTACTGTATTTTGTCAAACATTTGGAGTTAACAAAACAAATGCGTTACTGCAAGGTATCAGTTGTTAAAGCGACGAAACTGGTTTCTATCTAAAACAATTGAGTGTCTGCCTGCCGTCCGTACGGACGTGTTTCTGTTTAATTCCGCGTCCAATAGTATTTTAAATTCCTCTCCGTGTCAATCCGTGTGCAAATCCGTGTTAAACTAAATATGAAAAATAAATAAATAAAAATTAATAAATAACCGTCAACAAACCAAACTAAATAAATTTGCAAAATCGAAACAATAAAATAGAAAAATCCCTATACGATAATACAAACAATAAACTAAACAACAAAATGTGCAAAACGAAAACAAGGAAACAATAACAACATCAACTAAGACTGTTTACGTCAACCACACGAAGGGTTTTTATGCCCCTCTCTGTGTGGTGCATTTGTTGTCCCCCGCTCCCTCTCCTATACAGTACAGCACAGACTGTGTTTTCTTCGTCTTCTCGTTGCTGCTCAGTGCTTAAGGCATAACACTAAGCATTGTGTGGATATCAGCGGGAAGGCGGGGGACTCACTGTTTGTGTTTTCTGCTGTGAATTTGTTCTGTGTGTTTGTATGTCGCAATGGTGTGTAATTTTGTTATTCATTATGGTAACATACGAGGGTTGAGAACGAATTTTTTCGGAGTGTACTCTCATGTTAATATTCATCGGCCTGATGTTCTTGCTCTATGTGAAACCCAGGTGCGCGAGGATTCTGATCCACAGGATTTTCACGTTCCTGGGTACCACACTCTATCCCTTTTATATTTCCCACAGAGGCCTTGTGGTTTATGTAAAAAATGGCATAATGTTTGAAAGTCAGCGCCATTTCGACTCACAAGATCCAGAATTTAACTCTCTTTGGGTAAAATTCAAGGTTGGAACACATGTCCTACATTTCGGATTTCTTTATAGAAGTCCTAATGCGGGAAGGGAGGCATCCTTTAATGGCTTTGACACCCTTTCCGATTCCATTTCTGAGATATTGGGGAATTATCCAGACAGTGAAATCGTTGTTGCTGGTGATTTCAATGTCCATAATTCCTCCTGGTTAACGCATTCGAGCCATACAACTACGGAGGGCCAATACGCTGAGCTCTTCGCCGCTCATAATAACTTAACGCAATTGGTGAATGAACCGACGCACATTCCGTGTGTTCAAGGGCACAACCAAAATTTACTTGACCTCTTCTTAACTTCGCACCCTGAAAAGTACGAAGTTGACATGGTTGCACCTCTGGGTAATTCGGATCACTGTATTATTTCAGCGTCCTTTTCGTATTCAGCTCTTCGTCTCGCTTCAAACACAGTCCCGAAGCGAACAATTTTTATCTACGAAGAGACACGTTGGGCTGAGCTCAACAACTTTTATCAGCATTTTAACTGGAAGATTTGTTTTCTGGACAATGACATAGATGGTGCTGCTGAAATGATCGAGAAGATAATTTTGATTGGTATGAATTCATTCATTCCGACGAAAATTATTTCGGTTAAACCATCGGAAAAAAGTTGGTGTAACCAGACATGCAAGAATGCTGTCAGATCCAAAGAGGACGCGTTCAGAGACTGGCGTTCTAATAAAAACGTTGATACTGAACTGCTACGCAAACAGGCAAGATCCAAGTGTGCCAAAGTACTTCCACGCGAAAAGTTTCGTCACGAACAGCGTATTTGTGCTAAAGTCCTTTCTTTCCCTAGTGGAAGTAAGAACTTTTGATCGTTTGCAAGAAGAATAAAGGATAGTTCTTCCTCTATCCCAACTCTTCTTAAGATGACATAACATTCACTGAACCGGTTGATAAAGTTAACCTCTTGGCTGAAATGTTTGCAAGGAACTCTTCCTTGCCGGATAGCAATCAACCACTCCCCGTGATCAATTACGTATCTTGTTCCATGCCCAAGATATTTTTTCGAACGCGAGGAGTTAAAAAGGTTCTTGCGAATCTCGTCGTAGGTAAGTCCCCGGGCCCGGATGGCATATCTGCACTGGTCTTGAGTAGGTGCTCTTCGACACTGGCGTGTCCACTGCGCAATCTTTTCAACCTTGCATACCGTGCCGGAGTCTTCCCGGCGCGTTGGAAGGTTGCTAATGTCCAGCCAATCCCTAAAAAAGGTGATGCAAGTAACCCTGCAAATTACCGCCCAATTGCAATTTGTTCTGCGCTCTCGAAGGTTATGGAGAGCATGGTTAACCACCATCTAGTGAAGTATCTTGAGTCCAATGACCTTCTTAACGATCGGCAGTATGGCTTCCGTACAATGAGATCTATTGGAGACCTGATGGCGTTCCTTTCGGAACAGGTGGTGAGAGTAAGGTAGTGGCTCTTGATATTTCCAAGGCCTTTGACAGAGTATGGCACGATGCACTCTTGTCAAAGCTCGCTGCTTTTGGTGTCGGTGATAACTTCACTCGATTTATATCGAGTTTTCTGAGCGATCGCACTATACGAGTTGTTGTAGATGGGGTTTCATCCGACGAGCATAAATTGACTGCAGGTGTACCACAGGGCTCTATTATTTCTCCTTCTCGTTTTATTATTTTCATTGACGATCTCCTGGGTCAGACTGTGAATCCAATCTACTATTTTGCCGATGACAGTAATCTCTGCCATTCTTATTCATTCGATCGTAGGCCAAGTCTTCGAGAGATTGAAGTCAAACGCCGGACGATGAATGAAACACTCGACCGCGATCTGGTGTCCATTGTTGAATGGGGTCGAAAGAATAGAGTAGATTTTAATGCGAGTAAGACCCAGTGTTGTTTGTTGTCGCATAAACGTATTGCTGACCAAGGTGTGTCGTCATTGTCTATGGACGGTGTGGATATTGATGAATCAGACGCTCTTGATGTTCTGGGCATGAAAATACAATGTGATGTCCGTTGGGCAAAACATGTATTTGAAGTGTC
This sequence comes from Phaonia tiefii, assembly GCA_963931995.1. NCBI lineage: Eukaryota > Metazoa > Arthropoda > Insecta > Diptera > Muscidae > Phaonia > Phaonia tiefii. The sequence continues at coordinate 131,529,160 of OZ008369.1, forward strand.
GAAAGATGCATTCAAGTGTCTAGGCTTTTTAAAGAGTTGCAAGAAATACTTCACTCCATCTGATCTTCTCAATATCTACACCACCTACATCAGGCCAAAGATGGAGTATAACTCCCATATATGGGCAGGTGCTCCTAGGACTTCTTTGGAGCTTCTCGACCGTGTCCAGAGAGCGACGGTGTTAATAGGGGACAGTAGGGTATCCAACTCTATTGCCTTCCTTGAGCTTCGTCGAAATGTGGGTTGCGTGTCACTGTTCTATCGATATTTCCACGGAATGTGTTCCTCGGACATCCGTCAACTTATGCCGGACGTGAGGATATTTAGCCGAAGTACGCGGCTTTCCAGGAACTCTCATCCGTTTTTTATCGAGTGGCCGATTGACCGCACTACACACTATAGAGAAAATTCGTTCTTCAACCGTACAGTCCGTATGTGGAATAAACTTCCGGCTAGTGTATTTCCCACCAATTGTGTCATACAAACATTCAAGGCAAATGTCAACAGACACTACTCCCCCTTTCCACCCTCTACTACCTCAATTTTCCTTCGCCAACACAATGCACTGCATTTATAGGGGGCATCCCCTGAGTGTTGGTTTGATAAAAAATAAAAATTTGCGTGTACTTCGTAAGTAACTCTGTTTTACACCAATACCTTCGTTTTAGAAACCGTCGTAATCAAATAAACGTGAAATTTTCAGAAATTAAATTACAAATTTTAATTTCTCGACGGAAAAGAAAATATCAATGAGTGATTGATATTGATGTTAGTACAGACATAATTAATATATGGATGATTAAAATTTCAAACCATATGTTTACATCAATAAAACATATTTATCTCAACAATGGAACATAACATCACAGTAATGAAACACATTCGCCGCAATGACGAAGTTTTTCCGGAAAATTAAATAATTTTCGTTGCGGCACTGTATATTCGCATATTATCCATTCTCTGAGTTATTATGTTATATATGGCCTTTGGCGATGCAATGGTAGCGTGCGCGGCTCTTGTACATGAGAACGTGGGTTCGATACTTGCTCAGACCACCTTACATTTCTTTCGACGACGGGCACCTCTCTTAGTGATGGCGACACTAACGAGTACTTAGCCATGAAAACGCTTCTCAAAATACCGTTCGGAACCGATGCAAAACTGTAGGTCAGTGAGTGTAGAAACTAGAAAGCGCACATCTCACTAATTGTGAGAAGCTCTCCCCAATCCCTTCGTGGGATGTTATGTGACACCATTTTTATTTTTTTTACTGTATCAAAAAAGGCTTCTCTTAAGTTTAGTCTGTGAGCCGAGGTGGCGTGTAAAAAGTGTTTCTTAGAGCTAGATGGCTGAAAATTTTTGCATATATATATATATCACTCACGATGGGGAAATCTATTTAAGGCCGAGGTTTTAAAAAAATATTTCGGCCCAAAAAAACGTTTGCCGGTCCAGCTACACCGCCAGAAGCAATAAACAAATTCGCCGTATCCGAATTTAGAGGTTGTCACTACTGTGTAAGAAGTTTCCACAACATACTAGTGGTTTCTTCAACCTAAATTCCATTATTGAGACTTCAGTCGTTACAACCTCAATTCGAATGTGGCAACTGCATTTCGGTAGTAACAGCCGGTTACTACATCCGCTTTTCAAACAATTAGTTCTGTGAGTAAAGTATTTTATAAAAGCCGCCTGCGATTATTTTAAACTTTCAAATATCTTGCCTTTGAAGGGTGAATATATAATTGTATGTATATCTTAAAAGAAGACTTGTTGATAATTTGATTTTCGCAAATACTTATCAAACCTTGCAATTTTTAACAAGAAATTTTAAATTGAACTTCAATTGATTTTCAGCTTCTAAAAATTCAAATACTTCATTTCTAAGCTCAAACAATCTATTAATACAGTTACCTCGGCTTAATCAACGTACATGAGTAAACATTAATAGATAGAAGCATTTGAATTTTTTAGAAATGTCACAAATTTTGTATGAGTCAGTGACTTATGGCCCCCCCTTATCCTATTAATTATCCGCTCAGTAGCCTTCATGACCGGATGCTTGGATATAAATTTAGAAGCAAGAGCAGCCTGGTGTATTATACAATGCAAGGTATAAACCTCTATTTAATTTTTTTCATCTGGCCTACAAATCCATCACGTTCGCCTGTCATAGTGTTCGCACCATCCGCACAAACTCCGGCTAATTTGTTAGAATCAACAACGGAAAGAAGTTTTTCGTTGACGACATCGAACAATAATTTGCCGGTTACATTGCCATAAAATGTTTCAACAGAATATATTGACTCGAAAACATTGTAATCTGAATCAACGCATCGAATGCAGATTACACGTTGACAAAGGTCATTAATATCGGTGCTCTTATCAAGACAGAATGAAAAAAATTCGCAATTTTTTAATTTTTCCCTTAATGCCGATTCCACAATAGCACCCAAATACAGACAACGCCGGGTTATACTATTGCGGGACAAAGGTACTTTTTCAATAAAATTTGTTTTATAATGAAGTTTTCCAACAACTTTACTCAATATATTTTTGACAAATGGCCCATCTGAAAATGGCTTTCCCTTATTTACAATATCTAAACTTATTAAGTTAGATAAACCCATTTTTCAATTCTCCTCCACCATATCTTCATAATTTTCTTTAGAATGATTTACCCATTCCTTCAACTTTTCAATAAAAATTTTCTTATAAATTTTAAATTGTTTTTCTTTTTCTTCCCCCTGCAAATAATTCATGTCTTTATGAACATCTTCAAAATGTTTTTTTAAATTATATTTCTTAGTTTTTTTAAATGTCTTATGACAAATAAGACATTGCATATCATCAAAAGCATTTTGTAACATAAAATACTTTTCGGCTGACATCATTAATATATCGCAATAATTTTAATTTATGTGTTCACTGACAGCAGTCTCGATGACGATTAAAATGTAAAGTAAGACACAGAACATGATACAAATACAAGGTAGTGGCATTAGCATTGATGTAATTTCCATACCCAGTTATTGTCAAAATCAGCTGATAAAAATGTACTCATACATGTGCAATTGTGAACATAGATGAAATCAAAAGAGAACGCACTCACACAAACAACTTTGACATTTACTGGGTACGATGAAATGTAAACAAAGGAAACCATATGGGCTGACGCTACTACCTTGTATTTGTATCATGACACAGAAGTTCTTCAAGTGTAATTTGTCTCTCCCACTCAACATGCTGATTTCCTATTGGTTGATTGACGATCAAACAAAAGAGCGTAAGTATACGTGTGAGTTTAATTTGCTGATATCAGCCACTACTGGACATCTTTAGATCACTTGCATTTTGTACTTCCTACGATAATCATCCAATATGGAAATAAAAGTGGAATTAATTTTATATAATAGAAAGAGTTTGAGTTTTAATTGCTACCTTCCTACATAGTAGCTTTCTCCTTTCCACCATTAATTTTTCTAATTCTAACTTCTCTAATAAAATTCTGGAGTTCTCCACTCTAAAAAACACGTCAACATGATTATTATCCAGCACAGCATTTGTAATTTGCAGTGTTGGTCAATACAGTGTTGGTCAATACAGTGTTTGTCTGCTATGTATATTTGTTATGAACATGGTGGTCAAGCAGGAAGTTCAATGAATTTAACCTATCCGATAATTATTTTGACCTCTGTGCGCTGATGTCCGTGTTGGCTTCTCTCGTTAACGTAGACCGTTCCCGTTTTAGTTTGTTTAACTGTCCTCCTATTCGTTTTGATTTAGGGGTTTTTGGGATGTGAATGTCTCTTGTGGTGGATTAGTGTTGTCGCCTCCGGTACTCTTCTAATGTTATCGGCCGCGGTCCCGCGGTTTTGTCCACTAAACAGCGTTCAATGAGTTATTTTCTTGACATTCTTCCCGCAGCTGACGGATGTTTGACTAACTCGTCAGGACAGAAAATTCTGCGGTACAAACTTGTACTTCTTGAGCACCCGGCCAGGATTTTCGATCGTCTAATTATTTCCTTGTTCGCAATTTGGCAGGATCGCCATGTAGTAAAAGGTTAGTAATTTATTTAATTTTATCCAACGTATTTATTTGTATTTAAGAGCTAACTTGGAGCTCAACTGATCTACTTGTACCAAGGTGCCAACTAGGAGCTGTTTTGGTATCTGAAGACGATTGTATACGGATTGATTTATAAGCAGAAAGGTATGAAGGAAAGTGCTTTATCAACATCACAAAAATCGGATTTATCAAAAGAGGAGGCACTTGCTATTTATAGTTGACCTTGGACTCAGCAGAAACAAATATTTGTTATTGAGATAAGCTTTCAAAGACAAAGGTTGGACTATACTACCCTCGTATGATGCTATACGAAAACGATGCTGCAAATTATACCAACGCTATGCGAAGTAACGAAAACAAAAGCAGTTGCGCTAAACAATTTAATTGAGACTACAGCAACAAGTTTCATGAAAGAACAACTACAAAAATGTAACAATGGAAATGTAGTGCTTATATGTAAATGGAGATGTGATGGCTTATAGTCTCTTCCTGGGTGTAAACAGGCAAACAATGACAAGAGCATATTTCGCTACAAGAGTGTCTTAATGGCATCACTAGTACGGTACTAGTACTACCCTTAAAAATTTGTTTTAATTCTGACCTCCTATGTACATCGCTGCATGTACCACAATCATAAGCTGTATGGGAGAATACGACACCTGGATCAAAACACTTTGCCGGCCTATTTCCGTCGAATACATTAGAGAATCTGTCGCCACTACTACGTAGTAAAGTCTATACAAATGCAAACCACCAATTTAAACCCATTTACAATGAACATAAAAAATTTAAATAACTGTGTTTCTTATCAGTTGTTCGTGACGATGTTCGATGGAAAAGTTGCCAATGCAATAACGGATACAAAGTAATCATGGAAGTGCATAATTTCCAAGGACAGCAAATACATGATGAAGTCTTGGAATACCCCCCTACATACGAGAATACGTTTCTCGTAACATTTCATATGATTTAAAATACAAACCGATTGAAGGCAACCAAATCAAAACTGTGAAAGTTTCTTCAGAGATGGATAATATGAAAAAATAAATAAATGGTTTCCCGTTACATCCCATGAAGGGATTTGGGAGAGTTTATCCCTTTTACACTCACTGATTGGGACCTACAGTTTTTCGTCGGTTCTGAACGGTATTTTGAGAAGCTTTTCATGGCTAAATACTCGTTAGCGAGGTGGCCGCTTAGCAGGGATCGAACCCACGTTCTCATATACAAGAGCCGCGCACACTACAATTGCACCACCGATGGCAGATGGCTAATATGAGGGAAAGTGAAAAGAAACGTATTCAGGACAAGTTTACTAGTAGAACTGGATTAAGTATCGACAAACCATTAGTTGCGTAAACTTCCTTGGACGAGCTAAGCGAAGAAGCTCCAGACGCAAGGAATCGAGACTTCAGGCATATACAAGAATTTTATGCAAGGAAATCTACACTACAGTAACAAACTGTTGCTCTGTATAACAATCAGATGCTATCTTCTCATCCAGTTTTGTCGTTTATTCGAAAGAAATGGGCTTGTTACTCTGCGATAATCAAAGAAAATGAAGAAGAGTATACTGATTTGCTAGATTAATTGAATTCATGACATAAATTGTTTTTCAATTCATATATTTATATTTAAGTAAGATCGGTGTGTGGCATGTACTAACAGGTTTTGATAGATAACAAAATGGAGTGTGTATGAAATATATTATTTTACCCGACCCTATTCTTTCATTGAAAGGGTTAAATATTTCCGATCACTTCAGAATTTACATATGGATAAGTCCCAGCTACTGCCCATCAACCATAAATTTTTCAACTTAATCCAACTTTTTCTTACTGCAACATTAGACTAGATATATAATTTTATGAATATATATAAATAAATTAATTTCGATAATCATTAATACAAAAATGATTACCAAATCCTACCCTACCTCAGGTCTCTTAACCCTAACTTTGGCACTATTTACATACATATGTAAATATGCAAATTTTGATAAGCTGTAACTTCTTTATTTGAAATCCAATTTAAATATCCATTGACTCAGTGACTAATTTCTAAATTCTTTATGCATGCATGCATGCCGAAAAAACTTTGGATTGATTTTTTCCCGTGATCCACTCAAGCTGAAACTTCGCAGGCAAACTAATGGCGACAACAAAAATGAAGTATATGGGCGGGATTTGGCAAAGGGGCGTGGTACCTACCATATAAATCACAAATTAATAATACATTATTTCTGCTTTTGTTAAGGGTTATTGCAAAATTGGTTATGTTGGTTAGGTTTACATTAGACCATTTCACAAAAAACTGTTTTTTCGAAATGTGAATGGGATAAATTATTTTCTAATTCTACTTAAAAAAAATTTTGGTGTATAAAACTTGAAAATTGATCGACGTTTAGGGTCGCGCAAAATCGTTTAAGGTTTTTGGCTGCAAAAAGGCGTGGTCCAAAAATCATAATTTACTTATATGATTAAAAGTTTTGATACGCTTGACCGATTTTGATCGGAATAGACTTGTTCTAAAGGTAATAATATTTCACACATTTTCTGTAACGACATCAAAACATTTTCGATAGTAGTTTGAGTTCAATAACATTCCAAACCTAATAATTTTTAAATTTTTCTTGAAAATTTACCTACTTTCATCCATTTAAAAATTTTTTTTTTAGTTTTGGCTCTAATTTTTGTATATCTTTAAATGCACTATTGACAAACGCTTCTTAGCGATACTTTTGATGTATGGCAGTACTATTCAAATGATATATGTTCAGCAGCAGCAATATTAATCAATAATGAAAAATTGAAACGAAAACTGTGTACTATATTTGTCCCGTTTTTTCTCGTGCACTGTTTTGTCAATTCGAAAACCAACATATAAGTATCTATTACAGGTTGTGTTGACAGCAGTTTTTGAAGGCAAATTTTGTTAATTTTCTTTTGTTAACATTCTTCAATTGTTATTTGTTCGTATTTTATCTTAGTTCATTATTAAGTTATAAATATTAAGCACTAATAATGAATAAGGAAAAGAGTTGTCAATCTGGGATTATAGGTTATAGGTGAATAGGTGAACCACGCCTATTTGCGGCCAAAAACCTTAAATGATTTTGCGCGACCCCTAAACGTCGATCAATTTTCAAGTTTCATATACCAAATTTTTTGTTTTTTAAGTAGAATTAGAAAATATATTATCCCATTGACTTTTCGAAAAAAAATTTGGGCAGGATTGGACAAAGGAGCGTGGTTGGTTTTTTCATTTTGTTTTAGAAAATATCAAAAGAAAACAATCCAGAACTGGTTTACCGTTATTTGTTAAAAAAAATTTCTAGTTTCCTTCATAATGTACCACAATTTACATATGTAAATATTTTATTATTTTTGCATTTTGGTTTGATATAAAAAGATGTTTGTGCCACTGGAATAATGGGAACAGTATATTTACTTGTTGCATTTATTTGTATGAACTGAAAAATCACAAAATAAATTTTTGAAGCAACTATTATAACATTTTGCTTGAAATTGTTCATGCTCAACACAGACTGGCTTTGTGAGTTGTATGCATATCTTCCGAGTAGACCATTTTCTTTTATTTTCCTCTTGGTAACTCATATACCAAGCACCTTTCACTTTCGAATTCAGCACTCCAAAAATAAGAGCAAACAATGTGTTCACACCGCTCAAGTTCCTCGTACTAGGGTTAGGGATTTCCCGAGATTCCCGAAATATATTCTGTTGGCGTATACCTTGTATTCCTCGATGTATTTTACTCCATTTTGTACTGCCCTTTCCATACAAATAAATTTCCCTCGAGTGCCAGGCTTATCCGGTACTGTGTCTTCTTCTTTTCAGCAAAATCGAACTCGTTTTCCTCCGTGCCCCAGCTCAATAGGGTGTGAATCAAGTTCAATGTCAGATGCTTCTACATCCACCTCCTTTAATATCATGGTCTTACATGTATTTGGTTCAGCTGCAATTTCGTCCTCATCAGAGTCCATATTGGTAAAAAGATTTTCAAATTACTACTTTAACTGACTGCATATCATCTGGTCAATTCTAAAATCGAAATTCTCTTCAGCGCCAAAAAAAACTAAAAATATTCCTTCAAAACCATGGAAGAAGCAGATACAATTTTAAATTTTTTTTTGCGTTAGTTATCTTTCTCACAAAGATTAAACAAAGTCACAGGAGAGTTTTCCATTCCATCGAATAGAATCATAATTATAAAGACATTTCCAAAAAGAAAGAAAGAAAGAATAACATCAAATACCAATGTTGGAATGTGAAAAACACACATGTACGTCAAAATTTGCCATACAAAACATATGAAAACCAAAATATATACAAATGTAAATGGTGCCAGGTTACGTAGTAAATTACACTGTGGGACTCCAAAAACAATTATGGGGTTCTGACAACGGAGTCGGGTAGAAAGGTCTAAAAAAAATATATGTGTATTGGAGTTTTACCAGATCTGATCAGAATTTTTGTTTAGAGGGGGTCAAAGTTTCCACCCCTTGGAACTTTCCTGCAACATATCGGCATGCAAAATTGTGTGTTCCTTATTTCTGAGGTACAAAATATGTTCAGAAGTTTTATAGAAAAGATTCAGATAACCATTTTTGTGGAATAAATTAACCTTCTACCTGTCACGTATAACCATAATTTTTACTTTTTTTGAAAACTCTCAAAAAACTTTCCAAATTGACGGGGGCGTGGTCAAAAGGTTCCACAACAATTATCGCCATAAAATTTCACTATATGTGTTCGAACACTCCAAAACACAAATCTTAGCCCAAGTGCTAGATAAAAGCCGAAATATTACAAAAGTCGTTATATTATGTGGACTATTTTTAATGAATAAATAAAATAAATGGTTTCCCATTACATCCCATGAAGGGACCGGGGAGAACTTCTCACAACCACTGAGCTGTGCGCTTTCCAGTTTTCACTCACTGATTGGGACCTACAGTTTTACACCGATTCCGAACGGTGTTTTGAGAAGCTTTTTCATGGCTATATACTCGATAGTGTCGCCGTCACTATGCGAGGTGACCGCCGCCGAAAGAAATTTGAAGGTGGTCAGAGCAGGGTTTGAACCCAGGATCTCATGTACAATAGCCGCGCACACTAACCATTGCACCACCGACGGCCACAGCAAAATGAAAATAGCAAAATGGCAAAATTTATTATTAACCCTTAGAAGGCAGATAGTTTTTGCTAATTATCTAGCACTTGGGCTAAGATTTGTGTTTTGGAGTGTTCGGACACATATAGTGAAATCTTATGGCGATAATTTTTGTAGAAAATTTATTGGATATATTTTAATTTTAAATATCTTACATACATTATTAGTGACATGCTGCTGCAGCTCAAATGCTAGTTTTTGTTAGAATATTTAAACATTTCTCATTTGTGAAAAAGTTACGTGGTACTATAGAGTGGCCACAAACAACATAGTCTGCCGAAATTATTCTAATTGTGTCAATTATGTACACTTTACCATTATATAGTACTTAACTGTTATTGGGATGTTTCAATGAAAAATAACGTAACGGGTTCGAAATTACCCAATGTGCCATATGAATACGTTACGAATTCGAGACGGTTCCGTTTCTGCGGACATTTTGTCCAAAACGGACATCCGTTACGGACTCGTAACGAATTCGTTTTCGCATGAAATCCCTCTCGAAAAGGCGAATCGTTTTTTCTACTTTATCCGTCTCGAACTCGTATTCGAATCATATTCGAATCAGTTTCGAATTCGTTTTTTTGGAAATAAAATGAATTGGAGACGGATAATAAATGAATTCGAAGCGCCTTCACTGATTCGCTTTTTCATGTTTTTACGAACTGGTAACGGGTTCGTGACAGATCCATCAATCACAATTTCACTGATTCACTTTTTTTTATGTTTTTACGGACTCGAAACGAGTTCGAGATGGATCCGCCAAATCACAGTTTCACTGATTCGCTTTTTTATGTTTTTACGGATTCGTAACGGGTTCGAGATGGATCCCCAAAATCGCAATTACACTGATTCGCTTTTTTATGTTTTACGGATTCGTAACGGGTTCGAGATGGATCCCCAAAATCGCAATTACACTGATTCGCTTTTTTATGTTTTACGGACTCGTAACGGATTCGAATCGAATTCGAGAACTCACATATCGCTTTTTTATGATTTTACGGACTCGTTACGAGTTCGAAACGGATCCGCATCCGTTTTTGTGCACATTGGGTTGGTTCAGCATAAATGCATATGTTTTAGTTTTGTTCTTCTCAATGTGCCCATCAAACCAAATAGAAATAAAACTGCAATACAACTTGAGAACAATATTATAACAATTGTGGATTCACAACTACTTTTCAACCAGTCTTTAGAAACCCTTATTATACACAATTGTTTCTTAAGTATGCACACGAAAAGTATCAACAAGTTCCGATAGGCTTGAGAAACCCTTGTTATGCACAATCTTTTCTTAAGTAGGTAAGTGAAATTTGAAACATATGCCGCTTCATTTGTTGAGAAATTTGTTTTCTGTTTTGCTGCTAGTGTTTGATTTGGTGAAAAATGGCAACAAGCCACGCTTTCCAAAAGTGAGTGAAAGTACAATCGTGTTGTGTGGAAAACTAATTGGTAATATTTTAATAAAATGCCTAACAAATATAAAAAAGTATTAGAAGAGAAAGAAAAGAAGTAATTGACCATCTTTCTAAAAATAAAATACAAAAAAAATAATGAATTGGAGGAAGATTTCAGTGCGGGTGTTCTTCCCACCATCCCAAGTGAAAATAGTATTATCGAGTGTGAAAATGAAAACGAGTGTGAAAGTGATGAAACTTCGATCAATTATATAATTGAAGAATATAATATTCGAGATGAGCTGGCTAAGTGGAGTGTAAAACATCTAATTACTAACTCTGCATTGAATAAACTCTGAGCCATTATAAATAAAATTCTACTAAGCCTCCCAAAAGACGTTGTTATCCCTTTTTTCAGGAAAACGAACTGCCACGCGTTCCCAGGGCACCAAACTTTGTAAGGAATTGCCGGAAGAAACTACTTATGGATGAGTTAGGAGAACAGCTATGTTCGACAGGAACGAGACAAAAAAGTGTGCGGAATTTAAGCACAACAAAAGCTATACGAAGTAAGTTCAATTAAAAATATTAACTGAAAAAAATATTCCATAGATTTCTTCATTTCAAAGATGCAGCTTTATCAGTGGGCAACACGGAACACCCCTTCATAAAGGACACGCGAACGTCCTTTCAGTTTGCCAATAATTGTATTAAGCTGTCAAACAAATATAAAAATAAAACTGAAAATACCAAAAAAATTAACAAAAATTAAAAAAAAAGGTATGAACAAATGAATTTAATGTAAATTTCCAAAAGACCAAAAATTTTAATATAAACATTAAACATGTTGTTAACTATAATTGAAATTACCAAATAAATAAGAACTGAACTAATGAATTTAATGTTAAAACTCAAAATGTTAATATAAACCATAAACATTTTGTTAATTATAACTGCAATTACAACAAATTTAATGTATATTAATAAAAATTACCAGAAAAATACAAAAATGTATATATATGTAAACATTAACAATGGATAAATAATCAATATTCTTCGAGCTTGAGGTCAGATTTGCTGTTGTTGTGTTTATTTTCCTCGTGTAGCATTGTGTAGCATCATCAGGAGGTATAAACAATATTTAACAATTGTTATTTTGTTAGAAGAGAAGCAAAAGAAGTAATTGACATAATTTTTTCACTATTGTTATTTTGTTTTAATTGTTAAATATTGTTTATATCTCCTGATGATGCTACACAGTGGAGTAGCGGAATATCGAGGAAAATAAATACAAAAACAACAAATCTGAACTCAAGCTCGAAGAACATTGATTATTTATTGATAAAGACAAGGTCGAACAACAGAATAAAAACATATTAACAATGGATTGTAAGACAATATTATTTTCGTAAGCTTATTCTACAATTACAAGGATAAGTTTATGTAGTAAACGTGTACATTTAATATTATTAATAAGGGTTCCGTTTCGAATTTTCTATAATTGTTACACAAACATTTTACAATCAATTCTCAACTCTTTTTCAAGCTTGAGGCTTGTATTGGTAAGCTTATTATAACATTATTCTCAAGTCATTTGGTATGTTGGGTGGTGTCGTCGATCACACAATTCTTCTTCTACTTCATACTCTACGTTTCACCTTCCTCGCCATAAAGTGTGGTGTTATGCCAGCATAATTGATCTCGTGTAAACTGGGCCATTGACATTAATCGCTTTATATTAACGTACATCTGTTGACAGACATATGTATGTACGAATATATACATATTGTTACGAATTTCCTTATTCGTCCTTTTTGCGTTGTTTTATTCCCAATAATAAAACAAGGTTCGTTTTAAATTACGATAATTACAACGGTTTAACTTCCTTTAATTTTACTTATATAGTACAATGTTCCGCCATTCGAGATTGTTCTACAAAGATAAACAACAACAACAATGTCTAGAAGGTTCTTGAATTCGCTAGATCTACCTTCATTTGAGTATGGTGAGTTGGTATAAATAGCGGAGGTCTTTGGAATGGAGAGTTCAGTTTGTGATTAACCGCCGTAAAGTAAGCAACGCGATTTGATAGTAAAATATAAGACTTTGTTAAAGTGTCATAAATAAAGTAAACTGTTGTACTATATAACTAAAATAAAAGGAAGTTAAACCGTTGTAATTATCGTAATTTAAAACGAACCTTGTTTTATTATTGGGAATAAAACAACGCAAAAATGACGAATAAGGAAATTCGTAACATTGGTGTCAGAAGTGAAATTACGAATTAAGGACAACGCTGAAGTTTGAAGAACTCAAAGTTGAACAACTGAAAACGGAGTTGAGTAGATTGGATCAACCGACAGCTGGTAATAAGGTCGAGCTGCAGAGGCGATTAATAGAAGAATTCAAGCGCCGAACCATTGACATTGATACATACCAGTTTGAGTGTAAAGAAGAAATGGAGGTATCTGCAAAGGAAGCAACTGGTAATATGGATATTTCTACGATGTTTGCACCCATGATGGTAAAGTTTTCAAAATTAGACGAAAACTCTCGAATAATTAACACGCAACTTGGCGAGAATTCTAGAATTATGAACCAGAAACTTGGCGAGATTCTGGAATTATGAACGAGAAATTTGGTGAAAATTCTAGAATTATGGACGAGAAATTTGGCGAGAATTCTAGAATTATGCAGGAAACATCAAACGCCACAAATGACAAGCTACATGAAATTTCAGAAGCTATGAATAACATGGAGATACAGGTTAATGATCAATTCGAAAAGGTCGAACAGAAAGTCGAGGAATTTCAGCAGAAGATCGAGCAGGTCGAACAGGATGTGGAGGAAATATTCGCCGAACTGGAAAGAAAGATGAATGACCTCCAGTTACAAGAAGAGCCAGTGCGAGTAATTTCTGAAGGCTCTAGTAGATTGAAAGCTCCCAGTTTCGATGGCTCTACACCATTCGACGTTTTTAAATTCCAATTCGAAATGGTCGCCATTAAGAACTTGTGGAACAGCAACGACAAAGCAGTAGAGCTAATTTTAGCACTGAAAGGCAGCGCAGCAGAAGTCCTTCAGAGCATTCCCGTCAGTGCCAGAAACAACTACGAGGATATACTGGCTGCGTTATAACGCAAGTATGGTGGCGATCACAAAAAGGATTTATATCGCATGGAACTAAGAAGCCGAGTGCAAAAGCATAATGAATCACTTCAGGACTTCGCAACCGAGGTGGAACGTTTGGTGTTGATGACTTATCCTGGTGAGTCCCACCCACTCTTGGATCAATTTAAGATTGAAGCATTCGTCAACGGCATCCGTGATCCTGACATAAAAACGTGACTTGTGCCACACATAAAGCTACATTCGCCGAAACCGTTTCGTTCGCATTGGCACAGGAGACAGCGAAATTTGTGTCCAAGCTTCAAATACAAAGAGTTAGAAAAATTGAAATGGAGACGGAGGCAGGAGATTTGATGGGTGCCATAAACGATCTTAAAGAAATGACGCAAACCCTCAGTAAGGCGTTATCAGGCGGAAGTAAGCCCAGACCAAAGTGCTACAATTGCGACAAACCTGGTCATATTGCACGAAACTGCAGGGAGCCACGAAAACGATCAAGATCGAGCTCACCCCAACGTGGCAATAAATGGGTAAATTTTACTACACAAAATGAATCTCCGTTAAACTAAAACGTGCTAGCCCAGAGGGGGATGGACTAACTCCCACAACCGAGGGCCCCACGATCTCCATCTCAATAATACAACAGAAAAACAACTACCTCAAATTAAACAAGAAATTTTCCACCATATGTTAGACTAGACACAAACCAAAGCAAAGTTGAGCGTTACGTTTTGCATTACGTGGCGGTTTTCTTTTTGCAATTTCCAGCGAAAAATGAATGGACGAGCCATTTAAATAGTTATATACAACTATTATTCCTCTCTTATTTTTTCTGATATTTGGATTTCAAAAGTAAGTAAGTAAAATGTGCCAATTTTTGGAGGTGTTCGGAGCTTTTGCGTGTCCCATGTTTGGTTGAAATTTAACACAAAACTGTTAAATTGTTATTGTAGTGATTAGTTTCATACATTTCAATCAAGAATCATATCCTACTTGATAAATATAAAATAATTCCTTATTCAAGTGATGCACTCAAAACCCATTAATTTATTCTGTGCAAATAAAAAAAACCTTATTAAACAAAATACAACAATAATTTCCCTTATTTCGCTACATACATAAATAGTAGGATTATAGACTTTATTTGGCTTGATTCATTCAGTGTTGTGGACTTGATCTGGCAAGTCAAGTTATGGAAAAGTGGAAAATGAAAGGTGTCAGAATCAAATTTTTTATAAAGTTTAGGTTCTAACTTTCTGGATACAGAGGCAAAGCGAACTCGCTGGGAAAATTTGTTACTCGCTTAGTAAGTCCCTTAATAAGTGTAAGTCGCTAAACAAGACGAGGCCACTGCTGCTGCGACTGCCGACAGCGCATACATCAAAGTACGGAAGGGAAAAGTTTCATCAAAGTTTCGAAAAGGAAAAAAACAGACTGTTGGGTGAGATCGCCCTACATCGATCATAGAATTAATTTGTATTTTTTTGATTTTGTTAAATTTGTAAAATATTGAAATTTCGGGCCACCCTAATATTCTTTTCTAATAATTTTGTCGCAACAACAACATACATACTGGTTTTGGTCATTATGTGTTGTACCGTATGTATGTATGTTGTTGCTTGTTGTTTACATTATCGATGAAAAAGAATATAACAACAACAACAGCGCTGACGAAGTCATTTGCTTCAGTTTGGTCACTCAGCCGTTGTATTGTTGTTGCTCTTTCTTTTGGATTCTCTATTTCGATTAACTGTCGGTTTATGTACATATGTTTATGGATTTGGTGGCCCGCGACAATGAGAAACATTGTAAAGTCAGTTGTCGAAAACACTTAAAAGATTAAACATCAAACCAAAATTAAAATAACTCGCGTTTTATTTAAAATTAAAATAAATAGTTTTCTGCGCGAACATTTTGGCGACCGTGACAGGACGGCCTGTAATAATAGCGATTAACTTTTTAAAAGAGTAAAAACAAAAAAAGTGTTTCAAAGAATCGTGTTTCGTGGAGCAGATAATTATTTCGAGTCTTAGTTGGAGCCACGGATTTTATTTGCATCATTTCGTCGTTGGAATCACATCATTTTCGAAAATTCGTTGCTGCAACGGGGTCTACATCGCTGCTGCTGCTACGGACATTCTTTGGACGTCGCATTAATTACGGCCGTACGTATTTTATTAGTGGGAGAAATCATATTTCGGTGATTTCTTTAGCAGAAGCTTTTATTTTTTCTCGTCGCATATCGTCGTTTGGTTGATTTGGATGAACCCCAATTGAAGTGGCAGATTTTTTCGTTTTCGTCGTTGCATCATCTACCCTACAATTTGTTGCTGCAATTGGGCTACAGATCATCACTTCATCTGTAAACTTTAGTTGCTGCTGATAAAGTTGTAAGCTCATCTGGTGGTGGTTGGTGTAAGTAAGTCCGCGATTTTTTCTTCCTCTGTGTCTCAAACAGATCGTGTTTTGTGGAGCATGTAATTACTTCGAACCTCAGTTGGAGCCACAGGGTTTTTACATCGTGTTGTCGTTGGAATTACATCATCATCGGGAACTCGCTGCTGCCATTGAGGTATACATCGCTGCTTCGGACGATCTTTGGGCGTCACTTTATTTTTGGCAAAAAATTATCGTTTTTTTGGATATTGGCGAATAAATTTGGCGTAACGGAAATAGTTACGGTATTTGAAGCGTCATCAAATTTTTCGCGGTTTTCAAATTCAAATTCTTGTTGTTCTTTTGGTGAGTGTTTCTCTTGAGTGAAATGTCGACATTTGAAATGGATGTAGTAACTGAGGATACTGCCGCTTTTAGCTCTAAAATGGCGTCGCTCAAGCAAGAAAGGAATATTATGAAGAGAAACATCTCAAATATTCAGAAGAAAGTTGAAAAAGATGTCGACAAAGCTGATTCCATCATTTTAAAATGTCGTCTGGAAATCTTGGATTCTTATTTCGAGCAATTGTGTCAGATCCAAGGACAAATTGAAATACTTTGCCCCACAGATAATGCCAGAAGCGATTTGGAGGAAATTTTTATTGTCGCAAGAGCAAAAATAATGGTTTTGCTGAAGAAACATCAGGACTCTATTTCGATGGACCATAGTTTTCTCAACGCTTCGATAGTTGGTGTTTCAAATTCGACTCGTCTGGCCTACTCGAACTCAAATGTTAGTCGCAGTATTGATACATTTGCAAACTCAAACTCAAATTGTTCCTATTGTAGCTCATGGGAACACAATATATCAGATTGTTCTTCGTTTTCGTCGCTTGTTGTTGTTGAACGCTTTAATTTCGTAAAGCGTAATGGACTGTGCATAAACTGCCTTCGCAATGGTCATCAAGTTTCAAAATGTACATCGCAATCACACCGTATACTATTCCAGCCTCCTCACCATACACTCTTGCACATTTTTAGTGGCCCTAAGCAACTTGGGCCTTCGACATCACATCACTCTCAATCATCATCGGAAAATCACAGCAATCACCTTTCGTTAGTCGTCCTCTCTGCCAATAGAGCAATAATTCCAACAGCCGTGGTTCTCATCAACGATTATTGTGACGCTTATCAGCCAGAAGTTTTTGGCATCGGTGAAACCAGAAACAACATCAAGTTTTTTGTCGACACCACAATAAAATCTCGCATTAGTTCGCTCCAGTGGTCTTCATTTGTTGCTGCGGCGAAGACGATTTCGGCTCAACAACCTGTTGAGTACATCAAAACATCGCCCTTGATCATACCTCGAATTAGAAAATTGGCTGATCCGTGGTATAACAAACCACAACCTGTTGACATGCTTCGCAGTACTGAAGTATTTTTCGATTTGTTGCTCGATGGTCGAATCTCACTGGGAGATGGCACACTTTGCCTGACCAATACAATATTCGATTGGATTGTCAGTGGGACATCCAAATTAACACACAACTCAATTGATTCAACTTTGAACAATTCCCTTAAAATAGAAGAAACCTCTAACGCCCTCGAAACGTCGCACAATGGTCAAAAATTCGAATCACACTTCGTCAGAAAAAGTTGTTTCGTTATTGGCAATAAAATCCCATTCAAATTGCCTTTAGAAACGTTGTATGCAATGAGGCAACGAGAATGGAACACTTTACTACAACTTATGTTACACTCCAAGCAGTCTCTTCGTGGTTCAAACTACATCACAAATCGTCGCTATCTCAAATCCACATCTGAATGTTCAACAATTTATCGACAATTTCGTGTCGGTGAAAACATCACAAAAGATGAACTCTTTTGGTGGAGGACCAGGAAAAGGGAATTTGAGGTACAGTACTTGAATATTATAATATATGACTTGGATGCTGCTTGTCTGTTGTCGTTTCGTATTTTGTGTCTCATTGCAGGAAATTGTTGCTCGATGGTTTCCCGTGGTTCCGACCTACTACGAGAGGACTGTCCCGTCGAAATACTCACTCAAGTCCAGAAGACCAAATCATTTTGGACACATCTTATAGAAGTTTTGTCATATATGTCTCGATTAACTGTCACTTCTCGAAAAAGCAGTCCATACTACAGTCTCGCTGTCGAAGGAACGCTCAACTCAACTCAATTTTTCGCAACATCGAAAATATACCAACTTAAAGCACAGTCATTAACTCGCTGCGAAATCTGCGCTACCGTTTTGCTATGGAGAAAGTGGCTCCATTTGAAATTCAACCCGTTGCTCTATTTTCGGACCAACTCAAGAACTTGTCCGCGATGGCCAAAACTATATTCTTCCATTTCGAATAGACTCGTCGAAATTCGGTTTCTCGAATCTTGTAGACGAATGCAGAAGTGTCTGTTGGAGACATATTCCCCCAACATTTAATCCAGCCGCTATCTTTAAAGGTGCTGTATTCACTCTCGAGTTTTTGGCTATGATGACGTCACCAAACCCCACAATAGTTTTTGCTCGAACTTCAAATATATTGAAATGTGGCTCTTTCGTCATCCAACACCTATATAAGCTCCCTCACCCTCCTGAATTGTTGCTTGAAAGTGAGGCCTTTCAACGGGGGGAGCATGTTGGGTGAGATCGCCCTACATCGATCATAGAATTAATTTGTATTTTTTTGATTTTGTTAAATTTGTAAAATATTGAAATTTCGGGCCACCCTAATATTCTTTTCTAATAATTTTGTCGCAACAACAACATACATACTGGTTTTGGTCATTATGTGTTGTACCGTATGTATGTATGTTGTTGCTTGTTGTTTACATTATCGATGAAAAAGAATATAACAACAACAACAGCGCTGACGAAGTCATTTGCTTCAGTTTGGTCACTCAGCCGTTGTATTGTTGTTGCTCTTTCTTTTGGATTCTCTATTTCGATTAACTGTCGGTTTATGTACATATGTTTATGGATTTGGTGGCCCGCGACAATGAGAAACATTGTAAAGTCAGTTGTCGAAAACACTTAAAAGATTAAACATCAAACCAAAATTAAAATAACTCGCGTTTTATTTAAAATTAAAATAAATAGTTTTCTGCGCGAACACAGACTATGAGCCAGAATGCATGAGGTGCAACACTGAGGTAGACGCGCTGATGCTGGAGATGAAGGAGATACGCGTAAATCTTTTACGTTGTATGGAGGAGAACAAAGGTCTCCGAAAATATATTCAGGAAGGACTCGTTGATACACGTGCCAAGCACGTGAGCGAGATGGATGACCAAACAGAGGAGGAACGTATGGCTGACAACTACGTTGAGGTGGAAGAGACACATCCCGATGATAGGGCTCGCGCTCGGCCTGCCGACCAGCCCGTCCTGGAGGACGTTCAGGGAACGAATGTTCCCTTGAACTGCGACACAACACAACCAAAGGAGAAGCAGATGGTTTCTCAGGGAACGAATTTTCCCTTGATCAACGAATCACTACAGAAGAAGAAGAAAGTGACGACCCCGAAGGCGGGTTCCGCTGATCCAAGAGGGAAGCACCGAGGACCAGGACGTAGGTCAGTCCCAACTATAACCACATATGACATAAATATCAGGCTGATGATTAACAGCATCAACCGTACGCTGGGCCACAGAAACTTTAGTATTAAGATAATAAATAAAAATGTTACATTAAGAAAACTACTGGAAGAACATAAGGTGAAATATTTCATCTACCCACCAAGATCGGAGAAGCCTCTGTCGCTTCTAATCAGAAGTCTTTCGGACACTTTTGACGAGTATGACGTCAGAGCTTATTTAGGGACCCTTAAGGTCCAGACGACAGTCCTCAGAGAAGTTGCGCTCGGCGGTGACAGATGTCTCCTAAAGCTGTCCAGCGACGCAAGTATACCCGACATTTTCAGGATTAAGTTTATCCTAAACTGCAGCGTGCGATTCGAGCGCTTTAAGCGGAGTGGACCCACCAAGTGTTTTAATTGCCAACGATTTGGCCACGTCTCGTCCAATTGCAGCATGCCCACCCGCTGTGGGGGCAAACATGCTAGAGTCAATTGCGACATTCCCTCTAGGGAAAGTTACATCGAAGTATTCGATACCAAAGACGCAATCACTGGTGAGGTTTCCACGAGAACGGACGTACTGTTAGGTGCGCAAACTGTGATAAAGACGGACACACAGCTGGACACAGAGTGCCCTAGGAGTCAAATTATTGTACGGAAGATGCAGGAGAGTAGGAATTCCTCGGTGAGGAACAGGGTGGTTCCTAACGCACCGACCTCTGCTCGAGTTTCGGGCCTGTCATACGCTAGCGTTGCTCGGCGTGACACGATTGCAAACCCAGGCGCTGCTGCAACTTGTTATGCACCTGTCCAGGGAGTTTCAGTTGGTAGTGCTAGGGCAACCTTTAGCAGTATAGACGACGAATGCATACGCCTTTTGGGTAAGGGCATTATATCCTGCATGAAGTCGATCGGGAGCTTTGCCAGCGATTTTGCCAGGCTCCGGGATGATGGCGAAAGGTCACCTGCGTTACTGGGAATGCTTCTCTCCCTGCGCCAGAATGTCTAGATACATTCTCACCACGGAGCACGAACTCACACAAAGCCGCGAACTTTAAACGTTCAAATTATATTCTTCACATATCTGTATTATACATACTACAGAATTTTTTCCATCCTTTTATTTTTATAATTTGTTTGTAAATAAGATATTTAGTTTTAGGAAACCTAGTTTGTAAGTGACACTGAGGCCTAATTTTTGAGTGGAAAATCATGATTGATCAACGATCAAACATAATGTAAACTCTGAATTCACTATTTAGGTTAATAGCTGTTTAAACAGCCAAAGTTGGGCATTTAAATTATGATCAAGTGACAGTATGATTTTGACAGAAAACTACAAGAAGAACAAATTCAAAGCTTCTTTAATTGTTAATGTGAACAATTACACTGTATGTAATTTTTTAAGTCATGGCAATATAACCATATACGGACACCACTACGTGATAAAAGACAAAAAAACAGACCCGTATCTCCCAGTTTTGCCCAAAGTCATGCACTTTTTTTATAAGCCCCCAAAGATTTGGGGCCTCGGTGTCATTTTTGCAGAAAAGTGATAATTTTGTTAGGCTCATATCTTGTTTTACTCTCTGATGAAAAGTTGTAGCTCTTGCCATAAAGAACAGAAATTGTGAACATATAAAAAAAACTTCACCTTCAAGGTCAAAATCGCAAAAAAAACTTTAAAAAAAATCGATTTTTTACCTTTTTTGCCCTGTTCAGGTCCATAGGTAGCAAACCGTTCAAAATTCAAGGAAACAATCAACTACAAAAATGTACCTAAAATCTCAATAATCTAGAACATATGAACTTCCTAGGAATGATTCTTAACACCGTTTACTTCAACATTGAGTATGCTATCTCACCGACCGCAGCAGCACAGGCAAAGCAGTAGGCTCAATACGCTCACATCGAGGCATTACACAGCGCGACGTCAACGAGAGCTCAGCGGTGAAAGCTATAGAGAAAGTGCTACAGGATAATTCGCACACAATATTGGCAACTGACAATTGCAATATGCAGTGTGAAACTATTGATTTATTTTGCTACTTTTGCGGTCATTAAATCAGAAAAAAAGTTCTACAAGATCTCAATAGGAAAAGAATCTTTTAAGTAGTGAATTCAAGAGAGCATATAAGTTCTTTTTCGACGAAGAAGGCTTGCCGCTGAAAATTACACACCTAATACAGTGTGGCGCCAATGTTAGAACAATCTCATGGCATGGTTGAGTCGAGGCAAACATAGTATGAAGTATTGTATGCCGGTAAACAGGTGATCATGATGAAACCAGATGCATAGCAAATTACACAAAGCTGTATGACAAGAGCTACAACTTTCCTTCAGAGAGTAAATCAAAATTCAGAGCCTGACGAAATGATTACTTTTTTTGGAAAATTTACACTCGGGCCCCAAATCTTTGGGAGCCCTTAAAAAAAAAGGGCATGACTTTGGGAAAAACTGGGAGACACGTGTCTTTTTTTTGGTCTTTTATTACGTAGTGGTGTCCGTATATGGTTATATTTTTTCGTGTTGCACCGTGGTATAATCACCATCATAGTTGAAACAACAATAAAAACGTATCATTTAACTCGTAGTGCAATTAGAACTTTATTTCTGCTCAAATATTCTCCAATTTCATTAAATTTTGTGTATTTTACCTTCACTTTTGTTTTGCAAATGGCGTCAGTTTGATGTATCGTAACGATTAGCCGATAAATGTATGAATACCGGTTATTTTTCGTAGCATTTGCCACTGTTGCCACATGGTAGTAAGATTATTTGACAAAGCACTGCAAACCTCTTTCCATATTTAAAGGCAGATCAAACATAAATCAAAATCAACTGATTACCAATTTAAATAACCAGTCAAAAATTGGGTCTGAATGTCAATTTTTATATTTTTTTATTGAGTTAAACTAAGAATTACCATTTAAACAAACTGACGCGCCTTAGTGGCAAATTTGGAAATGAACTGTATGCAGGGCCCGATAAATGCATGAGCATGGTGGCACATTAGTTATTAGGACACAATATACATACATATATAATAATTTATTTAAGTGCATTAGAAGAGAAAATATGTTTTAAACAATAAAACTTAAATTTTTAAAACAAAAATAAGAAACAGACTTTATTCGTAACGAATTTCGTAATTCTCGTATATGGGCAAAAGTACAATATTTTTAACCTTTATGAAACCGAGGTATGCAGTCATTTATTTTTTAAGCCATTCTGAGTTGTGGCCACAAGTGGACATATTGTGATTAAGGAGACTTCATACAATATGTGTGCGAAGTTTCGGACATGAATCTTCATTTGCAACGTAGTGGTGAACACTCCAAGTTGAAAAATCTAAAACTATCGGTTGAAACTATCATGGAATTTTTTGATGTTTCTCAAATTTTTGCAAAACGGTTTATTTTTCAGCATACACTTATAGGAAAGATGTTACAAGCACTCCTCAGTGGTGAATTTGCCCATATGAGTTATTGCGCGATTTCCATTGCGTACTGTACTAAATGATGCTAAAATTTTGAAACCGAATTTCAGGGGGTTTTCGTTTTTTTATATAGGGCGCGGACGCCCCTCTACATAGTTATATAAAATGTAAATAAGCGGAATTGTAGCCGATGTCACTACGAATCTTTTGATGCATATTTGTTGATCTAGCTTTAACACTGTTGATGTAGCAGGGACGCAAAGTACAAAAAAAAGTGAATTTTCTAACAAAACATGTTTTTTGAGATGGGTTTTGACAGTTACTCTCCAATAGAAAAATACCTGCGTGAATCCAGTTTTTTCGCATTCTGCGTAATTTAAGCCAAATCCCGCTTTAAAAGGTCAACAGCAACCGTAGATATGGCATAACCGATGTCCATTTTATATGCATTTTTTGATTTTAGTACCCGAAATTGCATGTTGTTACATCCAAGCCGCTGAATGAAATTGGTTGAAATTTACATCAATCGGTAGGATTTTTAATAGCGCATCGATCGATACATTGGAGGCGCGTTAAAAAATGTTAACCGATGTCCATTTTATATGCATTTTTTGATTTTTAGTACCCTACATTGGAATGCACGTGTTTGGGTGTGTAAAACGAAATCAGAACTTATTCAATCGGTTCTCCACATACATACACACAAACTTGTGACATTAAATTTCACTGAATGGAAATGGAAATGACATTACAAAATACGTCTAATATGGGAACAATTTTGTACTTGTCTTTATTTTTTTTTTTGTATTTAAAATTTTGAAATTGCCATTTGAAATCTCAGAATGCTAAGGCTTTAAGTCAATGTATTAATTCCATGTGCAATTTATTGAGACTTCAGTATGTGTGAACTGGTGTCAGATCTAGCGGCAAAGCTCCGGGAGCAGCGGAAGAAAATTGCGGAAAAAAGAAACAATAAAAATAGGCGTAAAGTTCACAAACCTTAAATAAACTTAACTGAAGCTAAGAAATATAGTAAATCGAAATTAAAGTACAGCACAAAAACTAACAGCAAGAATAAAAGTGATAGCAAGTCTGCAAACTGTTCACACTTTTCCAATACAGTATCTACTTCAGAGTACTTAAACTGTCATACAAGTGGAAAATATTGCGAATGTTTTAAAAGAATGAGAGCATGCCAAGCGGCTAATACAAAATCGCGAAAAAGGGAGTCAGCACTAACGAAAAAATATCTAAGTCAAAAGGACTTCTTGCTAATAACGATAAGTGTGTGCGGCTTTGGAAACAAAAATATCACAGATCAATGAAAAAACTTGAAACTACTCCAGAAAAAAAGTCCAAAAAATTATGTTTTAAATTACGATAATTACAACGGTTTAACTTCCTTATATTTTACTTATATAGTACAAAAGTTTACTTTATTTATAACACTTAACAAGTCTTGTATTTTACTATCAATTCGCGTTGCTTACTTTACGGGGTTTAATCACAAACTGAACTCTCCATTCCAAAGACCTCCGCTATTTATACCAACTCACCATACTCAAATGAAGGTAGATCTAGCGAATTCAAGAACCTTCTAGACACTGTGGCCGTTGCTTATCTTTGTAGAACAATCTCGAATGGCGGAGAGTTATCTTTACTGAGGTGAATTCATGCTACTGGTTTAGCGAGCTGGTACGTTGTTACAATGCATACTTTCAGGCGCAGCACTAACCGCCTGTTATTTACATACTGTTAGTAGAGTCATTAACAGCACGCAAAAGCTTTTACTTATTCGTAACACTGCCCCCCACTCGCACGAACAGGCTCAACCCTCCGTTTTCCATACAGGGCTAGTCTTTCCAAATGCACGACTTACATTTTAGCTCTTGGACTTTGGCTTTTCTGGATTCTATAAACCACGTCATTTATTCGTTTGACAACCTTGTAAGGGCCTTCCCAGTGAGTCTGAAGTTTTGGAGATAAACCCTTCTTGCGCTGTGGGTTGAACAGTAAAACTAGCTGGCCTTCATGAAATCCTTCTGAATTTGCCGCTCGGTCGTATCTGGCTTTCATTTAATTACTGACCATCTTTAATTCGTTGCGCACAAATTCATAGAGATCATTAAGATCCCCCGTATCATGGTAATTGACATCACTGTTCGCAGGGTCAGACGCTGGTATGGTACCAAACTCCAAATCTCCAGGCTGCTTCAGCTCATTTCCGAAAATTACTTTAGCGGGTGTTCGCCAAGTGGAGTCATGGATGGCCGTCCTATATGCCAAAAGGAACTTCGGAATGTGTTCATCCCAATCTCTTTGATCTGCGCTGACTACTTTTCTTGGGTATTCTTCAAGAGTTCGGTTGAATCTGTCAACCATTCCGTCAGACTGAGGATGCAATGGTGTTGTTCTTGTTTTCCGAATACCGTATGACTCACACATTTCTTTGAAGATGGTCGATTCAAAATTCCTACCCTTGTCCGAATGGAGCTCCGAGGGGACACCAAAACGGCATATCCAGTTATCCACAAACACTTTAATTATAGTCTTCGCTTCCTGATTTGGAACAGGGTATACTTCGGGCCATTTACTGAAGTAATCCATAACCACTTAGACGTACTGGTTTCCAGAGCTACTGACTGGAAATGGACCAGCCACATCCATAGCTATACGCTTAAAGGGTGCACCTGAGTTGTATTGCTGCATATGGCCATGACTTCTTCGCGTTGGTCCCTTAGCTGTCATGCATTGGGTGCAATTTGCTATCCAATCTGGTACCGTTTGTTGGCAGCCAACCCAGTAGAACCGTTGCTTTAGCTTTTCAATGGTCTTGGTTATTCCTAGATGTCCTCCACTCGGGCCATTATGGAATTCTGTCATTTTCTCTTTTTCCTTGGAGGAAGGTACCACTATTAACTTTTTGACTATTTTACCATCCTCACTTTCCCATAACCGGTATAGGCAACCATCCAATAATTGTAGGCTGTTCCACTGGGCCCAGTATGCTTTCATCAGGGGGCTCTCTGAGGCGATGTCATTGCGTGTTCGCCTTTCACCTTTTTCTTTTGCAGAAATGATTTTTGCCAGTATAGGGTCGCTTCTTTGTGCTGTTGACCAGTCTTCGTTGGATTCTAGTCGAAGCAGACGTACGTCAATGATGTTTTCTTTCACCTCTGCTTTTGAGCAGTGTTTGCATTCCAGCTTGCATGGACGACGTGACAGGGCATCAGCATTACCGTGTTTTCCTTCTTTTCTATGCTCAATGCTGAAGTCATAGCTCTGCAGTCATTCAATCCAATGAGCAAATTGGCCTTCGGGGTTCTTAAATTGCAGTAGCCACCTTAGCGCCGCATGATCGGTTCTTATCTGAAAAGGCTGGCCGTACAGATACTTGTGGTAGTGTTTGACACACTCGATGATTACCAGTAGCACTCGTCTCGTAACACAGTAATTACCCAATATCTTTTTCTTGGCCATTGATTTCCTGCGAGAGCACGCCACCTATTCCGTAACCACTCGCGTCAGTATCCAACACGAATTTCTCTCCAGCAACAGGATATGCAAGCAAAGGAGCCGTGCATAAATATTGCTTCAGTTGGTGGAATGACTCTTCTTGTTTTTCGCTCCAACAGTACGGCCGATTTTTCATTGTCAACTCGTGAAGACTTGCAGCCAATGTGGCGAAAACCGTCTGTAGTACGTACAGAGTCCTAGAAAACTGCGTAATTCATGGAGATTCTGCGGTCGTGGACAATCCTTCACTGTCAGGATTTTGTCTTCATCGGTGGAAATGCCATCTACTGTCACTCGATGTCCCAAGTATTTTACTTCTTTCTGGAACAGAGAACACTTCTTCGGGCTGAGTTTCAACCCAGCCGCGGTTACACGTTGAAGGACTTCTTTAAGATTCTTCAGGTGTTCATCAAATGTTTTCCCCATGACAATGATGTCGTCTAGGTACACCAAGCATGTTCGCCAATGAATTCCTTTCAACACGCACTCCATTAATCGCTCGAAGGTGGCTGGAGCGTTACATAGTCCAAATGGCATTACCTTAAACTGCCACAGACCATCCCCTACGCTGAATGCAGTTTTCTCCTTGTCTTCCACAGTATGCTTCCACAGTAATTGCTTTGCTTTGTTCCTGTCAGAAGGCTTTATTTCTCGCACCCACTCACTGAGATGCGACTCCAGTACTTTCTGCTCCTTTTCTGATAGTTCGCTGCAGTCAGAATTAACTTCACAGTTGATGACCGCCTCGGCTGGTGTACATTCTGCAATTTCTGTGTGGTCGCCGATCACCTCCTCGTTGTTGGACAAATTTAGAACTCGTACAGGCAAGTATACTTCATTATTAGTTTTTACTAGAGCCTTGGCAGTGATGATGTTATAGTTGTTTATACTTGCCGGTTCAATTACCCACAAACCGCCGATCTCACAATCTCCCTCCATTTGGGCCCATACTATGGTTTCTGAGTTTGGTGGCAATTTTACATGTTTGTGAGCGATCAGCCTTTTAATCTGTGTTGTATTGTCATATCCCACATTGAGAGGAATTTCCACATTAGCCCACGTCAAACCTTGGTGCCCCATATCTAACTTGAGGCCTTGGGCAATCATAAAATCTGCACCAATTGTCACTTCATCTACAATATCGGCGACAATAAACACGTGTTCGATGCTCATGTTGGCAATGGATAACTTCAATTTAACTTTACCATGTACAGTTGCTGGGTCACCCGTTGCTGTGCGGAGTCCTACACCATGTAACGATTCCATTGGGCCATTTATCAAATCAGATCTGATGATAGATTGTGACGCGCCTGTGTCCATAGTCAATATGCGCTTCCGACCACCGATAGCTCCGTAGACAGTGAGGTTGTTGTTTTTCTGTTGTATTATTGAGATGGAGATCGTGGGGCCCTCGATTGTGGGAGCCAGTCCATGCCCCTCTGGGCTAGCTCGTTTTAGTTTAACGGACATTCATTTTGTATAGTAAAATTTGACCGTTTATTTCCACGTTGGGGTGAGCTCGATCTTGATCGCTTTCATGGTTCTCTGCAGTTTCGTGAAATATGACCAGGTTTGTCGCAATTGTAGCACTTTGGTCTGGGCTTACTTCCGCCTGGTAACGCCTTGCTGAGGGTTTGGGTGATTTCTTTAAAATCGTTTATGGCACCCTTCAAATCTCCTGCCTCCGACTCCATTTCAATTTTTCTAACTCTTTCTATTTGAGGCTTGGACACAAATTTCGCTGTCTCCTGTGCCAATGCGAACGAAACGGTTTCGGCGAATGTAGCTTTTGTGTTGCACAAGTCACGTATTTTATGTCAGGATCACGGATGCCGTTGACGAATGATTCAATCTTAAATTGGTCCAAGAATGGGTGGGACTCACCACGTTAAGTCATCAACACCAAACGTTCTACCTCGGTTGCGAAGTCCTGAAGTGTTTCATTATGCTTTTGCACTCGGCCTCTTAATTCCATGCGATATAAATCCTTCTTGTGATCGCCACCATACTTGCGTTGTGACGCAGCCAGTATATCCTCGTAGTTGTTTCTGGCACTAACAGTAATGCTCTGAAGGACTTCTGGTGCACTGCCTTTGAGTGCTAAAATTAGCTCTACTGCTTTGTCGTTGCTGTTCCACAAGAATTAAAAAACGTCAAATGGAGTAGAGCCATCGAAACTGGGAGCTTTCAATCTACTAGAGGCTTCAGAAATTACTCGCACTGGCCCCTCTTGTAACTGAAGTTCATTAATTTTTCTTTGCAATTCACTTACATCATTTTCGACTTTCTCCAACTTCTTCGAACTTCTGTTCGAAGTTTTCGAATTTCTCATTAACATGTATTTGCATGTTGTTCATAACTTCCGAAATTTGTTGAAGTTTGTCATTTGAGGCGTTAGATGTCTCTTGCATTATTCTTGAATTTTCGCTCAATTTCTCGTCCACAATTCTCGTTCATAATTGTAGAATTCTCGTCCAGCTTCACGTTAATAATTCTAGAGTTTTCGTCAAATTTTGCAAAATTTTCCATCATGGCCGCAAACATTGTAGAAACATCTACATTACCAGTTGCTTCATTTGCAGATATCTCAATTTCTTCTTTGCATTCAGACTGGTATTTGTCAATGTCAATGTTTCGGCGCTTGAATTCTTCTATTAGTCGCCTCTGCAGCTCTACCTTATTACCAGCTGTCGGTTGATCCAATTTACTCCATTCCTTTTTAGTTGTTCAACTTTGAGTTCTTTAAACTTCATCGTTGTCCTTAATTCGTAATTTCACTTCTGACACCAATGTTACGAATTTCCTTATTCGTCCTTTTTGTGTTGTTTTATTCCCAATAATAAAACAAGGTTCGTTTTAAATTACGATAATTACAACGGTTTAACTTCCTTATATTTTACTTATATAGTACAACAGTTTACTTTATTTATAACACTTAACAAGTCTTGTATTTTACTATCAATTCGCGTTGCTTACTTTACGGGGTTTAATCACAAACTGAACTCTCCATTCCAAAGACCTCCGCTATTTATACCAACTCACCATACTCAAATGAAGGTAGATCTAGCGAATTCAAGAACCTTCTAGACATTGTTGTCGTTGCTTGTCTTTGTAGAACAATCTCGAATGGCGGAGAGTTATCTTTACTGAGGTGGATTCATGCTACTGGTTTAGCGAGCTGGTACGTTGTTACAATGCATACTTTCAGGCGCAGCACTAACTGCCTGTTATTTACATACTGTTAATAGAGTCATTAACAGCACGCAAACGCTTTTAATTATTCGTAACAATATTAATACTTAATAACACTTAAAAATATTTAAAGACAATTGTCATTATTTTCTTGCTTAATACTTTTTATTTTATACCCACAAAAAACAAAGAGAATGCACAGCAACAGACACATGTACATTAGGGTGGGTAAAATCCCATACAAACAAAAAATCACTTTAGGTCATAAAATCATAAAGTCATAAAATCGGAAAATAAGAGAAATACAATGGTTTGGTAGTTTAATTGATTATGTTTCTTTAAAAACCACAATATTTACAAAAAAATAAAAAAAATAAATAAATTTTATTGAAACATTTAATGCATTCACATTCAATATTAAACTGTTTTATAGACCTGAAAGCTTCAAAGTTGTTTTACAAAAATGCAAATATTACGACCATTTCTTTTCAGATATACATAATTTATATATCATTTCAAAGGTATTAAATAGCGCTTTTTACTGCGGGTAAATTTTTACAACATTTTTTGCGATCAATGTATTTTTAAATGATAACTTTCGAAAAATTTTGAAATACTTCCGACAAAAATAAAAATAAGCTGGAACGTTATGTTCCAAAGTATCATACCGGGCTACGAAGCTGAGTTTATCACCTTCACAATGACATCTTCAGTGTTAATATATGAGTAAAAATGACGGAGTTATTTTGAGTTTTTCTTAGGACTCCACGAAAATCCACTAAAAAACGGCATTTAAACTTCTACAACTCAATCAACTTCAAAAATACAAATAAAAACAATATGTCCAATGCAAGAACTCTTAAAGGTCTGCGTATCCATAATAAATTTTCCAAATATCTGCAACATCTTAAAAGTTACACCCAAAAAACCTGATAATTAGAGGTGTTTTTAAAGCAAAATAGCTCACAATTTGCTGAACCCAGAATCGCAATATTTTGCAAATAACCAATCGGAAAACTACTTATGTAAATATAATTCAGAAATTCAAATCGTACATTTCAGAGCATCAAAAAAGAGCATCTTTACACACCGGAGCCCTTTTTTATAGAGATTTAGAGTTCCACAAAATCAATTGTTTCATTTTGTACAATCTCCGAATGTTTACGACATGATGCGCCGGCAGTATGGGCCCATATGCAAACAATACTGGACATGATTAAAAGCTGCGTTCCAAACGTTGAAGTCTTACATTTTCAAAGCGATGGTCCATCTATGCAATATAAAAACAAAAACTAGTTCTTCCTTTTCTCAAATCAATGTTTAAAGAGAAACATGAAATATGCTACATAGAATTTTAGTACCGCTGGACACGGGAAGAGTTGTGTTGATGGGGTAGGTGGTGCGGTGAAGGGTGTATGTGATCGAGCCATATTGCTTGGACATGATATCACATCTCCTCAGGACATAATTAACGCTATAAATAAAACAAATCAAGAGTGATTGTTAGGATAATAACTGAAGCCGTTATATATCGAATTGAGGAACTTCTTCTAAACAATATGCAAGCAGCTCCGAACTCTATGAAAATCCACCAGATAATTTGGAGAAGTGACCAAAACGATTATTTATTTATAAACTATTTATCCTGCAATTCATGCATTGAAACCCCTCCTTGCATTCATTATGGATTAACTCCTAATAAATATGTCATTAGGAGTCAAAAAGAAGTAGTAGAAAAAGAAAATAAAACTCAGTTTTTGAGAAAATTTTATAAATAACAGTTTAAGTTTTGTTTTTCTCAAACTAAAAAGTGTAAGTTTTATGGATTATAACTCAACTTCAGAAAATCTAAACTATTCCCACTATAACTCGCTAACTATATGGATTATTACCGCGAATTCTTCTGTATTTAGTTGCTGCTAATGTATACTATTAATTTTTTTTTAATTTTTAACAACTATATGGTTTTTTTTTATTATGCTCTACAAACAAATTTTTTTGCAGTGTATATTTTTTTGAATTATACATGCACCTATAATATTGACATATATTGAAAGCCCTTTTCTGAGCGCAACAATTTATGTTAATTTGTCCATTTAAATATATGTATAATGAATTTAAAATTTTTTTTTATAAAATTTGGCTAAAGTTCCATAACTTTCCCACCCCTCAACGAAAATCGTGAACGCGAACGGATTTAGTACGACAATTTAACGGCAAATATATATGCGAAAAGTCGCGAATGTAGCTTTAAAAAAAATTGTTTTTTTTTAACCCCAAATTGTAAAAAAAAATTTTACTTTTACCCATATCCAGTTGAAACGGTATTTATGTTTAAATTTTGAAAAATGTAATTCGGTATTTAAGTGATTCGCAGTGAAGGTTTTTTTTTTTAAAAATCAACGCTAACAGACATATGTGCATTAGCGTGGCCGTTAGTTGTATGGATTTTTAATTTTTTTATTTCTTATATTCTCTCCCCACAAATCGGTGCAGATTTATGTAAAAAAAGGTACCAAAAAATTTCATAGCAATAAGTTGCGTTTTCGGGGGTGCGTCCACACCGCAAAGTTGGCCTTCAAGCCCATTTATCCAAACCTAATTTGTCTGTACATGAGTATATTACAAGAATTTGCTTGCGATATTTTTCGAACACTTGCATTATAGTGAAGTCTCAATTCAAATGAGATTTCGTTTGCATTTAGTTTGATGAATAGCATCATTCCAAACAACCGTTGATGAAGATCTGTGGCTAGATCGGAAATAGTTATACGGTTTGCCAGGAATCATAGGAATATATTTGAAAAACTCCTTTTCAAAAAAACTATATCTCTATTAACAGAGATATAGAATGGCCTCGAGCTTAAATAATAGCATTAAAAAGTACCAATAAAAAGGCTGAATAAATAAAAATCATCCCTGATGAATTTTACAAGAATATTATGTATGGCAATATTTAATATTCCGAGTTTTATTTTTCTCTCGGATTGAATTGCTTTAAAAGATGTAACTCGGCAGTTGAATTATTCCATATTATGGAACATATGGGAAATTTTAGAAAATTATTTTACAATGCAATTTTTGATTCGTATAAAGTGATACATAGAGCCTGTGCCAAAGCGATAGATTTTCCACCTAGTAGTAAAAATATGACATTTGCGAGGTGAATAAAATTTCACTAGCCCAGGGGGCTAGGTAAATTTTTGGCAACAGGCTGGAAATATTTGACAACCACAATACAAACACCAGGGCCGAAGCAGATTGCATAGCACAGAACCGAATTGCTGCCGTTGTCGATATATTTTGTGCGGCGAGTCGCCGCCGGTATTTTTCAGTTTATGAATTGCATAAAAGTGTCCCAAATGGATTTGAATAAAATAAATTATTAATATTTTCCCTCAGTTACACGCATATTTTTATTTTTAACATCATAATTTTGTGTTAAAAAACTTTATTTCATTGTTAACTTTACCCAACGCAGTTTGAATTTTATGGCCGCCGCCGTCGACAACTTTTTATGTCGGCTTGTAGCTGTGGCCATCAGTCATTTGTAAACAGACATTTGCCATAAGCCATTTAGAGTCCATTTTTATTTTTGTAAATTTGTCTTTATTACAATGGCAACAACGGCAAAAAGATGCAAAAAAGAATTATAATAATGTAATTATGTACATGTAAATTTGGAGAAGTAACTACAAAGAATTTTCTGAACAAAATGCCATATCTACAATAATATATTTCTACAAATATTCATTATAAAAATGATTATATTTCAGACGCGTCTTTAATTTTTTTCATCTTACGAACAGTCAAATTTTTACTACTGTGGAAAAACTTTCGGTTTGGCACAGCAAAGAGTAAAAATATTCTCACCACAACACAATTTTTTTTCACCACTTTTTTCGAGAATTGAGAAGGAGTCAGCAAAAGTGGGTCTGACGGTGAATGAGGACAAGACAAAATTAATGGTTTCAACGAACAGGGCCTCCACGCGATTAGACCAAAGCGTGAACGTTGATAACCGTTATAACTTCGAGGTAGTGGACGAATTTATATACCTCGAATCTGCCGTGAACAAAAACAACAACATCAGCCTTGAGATCAAACGGAGAATTGTGCTTGCGAATAGATGTTATTTTGGGCTAAGCAAGCACTTTAGAGATAAAGCCCTCTCTCGAGTAACAAAAGTCCAGCTGTACCACACTCTCATTCAACCTGTCTTGCTTTATGGCGCAGAATACTGGGTCCTATCGCAAGCAGACGAAACATCTGTAGGAGTCTTCGAGAGAAAAATACTCCGAAAAATTTATGGCCCTATAGTGCACAACGGCGAGTATCGGCGCCGCATGAATCATGAGCTGTATGAGCTTTATCCTGACATTGACATAGTTAAGCGGATCAAGATAACGCGATTGCGCTGGCTAGGCCATGTCAGTAGAATGGATGAAGATGAACCAGCGCGAAGGCTTTTCGAAACCGAACTCGAAGGAAGACGAAAAATAGGAAGACCAAGACTCCGCTGGAGGGATCAGGTTGACGAATCCCTGCGTACACTTGGTATTGCCAACTGGAGAGATAAAGCAAAAGATCGAACTGGTTGGCGAAATATGTTATCTTCGTTTTGTAAGGTCCCTGACCCCCCGGGGTTGTCCGAGACCGGATAAGTAAGTATAGGAAACTTTCACGGATTGACACACACCCATACAAATAAAAATTACAGAAACTTCTCTCTTTGAAATTCTATTCTGTATCAAATTTGCAGCTAAGCTGTGACATCGAAACCCCCTGCATAAAACTAGAAGACGAAACACAGGGCATCAACATTAAAGCAAATGAATGTAAAACAAATGGCATATACATATGTATGTCATATATGTCAATACTACAAAACATGATATCAATGTATTTCTTGATGATATATGTACCTAAATACTAAATGCTGGAGCAGGGTGCTTGATGATATGCCTTGGTCGGTATTGAAATAGCTATATTCCCAATCATCCACCATAATAATCAATTAAACATATTTCTTTTTAATATTACATATCTATTAAAATGAAAATTTTCATACAACAAATACTTTTTAATAGTTACTGATCCTTGAACCGAACAATTATTAAAGAACATATCAACTGAAAGATCAAATAATATAAACTTAAAGGGAAATAATAATAACACTGCAATTTTTGGAAAACATATGCGGACTCAACGGGTTTACACTAATTCGGGTCCTACGAATCGAACTGCATCATTAGTTTTTTGGCCTATAATACAGATTTATTTTTTTACTTTCTTTCTCAGAGGCTGTCTTATTACTCGAAAACACCTCATCCGACTTTGTTTAAACAAATTTAGAAAAATTAACAATTACAATACTATACCTATACTATTCCCCAAGATAAGCAACAGTTTCGCAGTTATAAAAAAATTTAACAAAAAAAAAAGAATTTTTTGCTTAAAAAAATTAAAATTGTGTATGAAAATATTTTATAAAACCATCATTATAGGGCAAAAAGCAATTGATGCAGTTCGATTCGCAGGACCCGAATTAGTATAAATCTGTTCAGCCCACTTCTGTTTTTTCGACTTGCAGTGTAATCAACGTGATCGTCACATATTTGCATGGACAAATTTCTGTACTTTAACACTCACATTAAACTTCAAGTTGAAAAATGTTCGCGAAACACTTCA
Source organism: Phaonia tiefii (assembly GCA_963931995.1). Classification (NCBI taxonomy): domain Eukaryota; kingdom Metazoa; phylum Arthropoda; class Insecta; order Diptera; family Muscidae; genus Phaonia; species Phaonia tiefii. The sequence goes on from OZ008369.1 coordinate 131,564,760, forward strand.
CATCAGAAGTTAATCTACTATTGAACCATTTTGTTTTCATTTTATGATTTAGTTCAATGAATTTTTCTGTTTTTGTCTTCTCCCCCCTCTCGCTTCAAAAAAAAACAATATCGTGAAAAAAACCAATCTCTGGAAAATAAAGGGAATGACGAAACATTAATAACAATTGACATACACAAACAATAGAGGCTCAACTATAATGTGCATGTGTGGGCTAAACCAGCTTAAGTAACTGTGGGAACACGTGAACTGTATGTGCCAAACTATAATGTACTTAACATCAACTGTGACGAAAATAACGCATAGACGTTGAGTATATTCAACTTGGCTTCATCCAATAATTTTTAATTTTTATTTGGCAATGTGTATATTGGTATAAAAGTCAAAAAACAAAAAAATATATGTAATATAGGAGGTGGTTATTCTGCATTCACATTGCAGCGGGATTTTCCCATTTGGATATGTGGAATACATTAATTTCTGATTATTGTATTGAAAAACATGTTTTTTAACCGAAGTCAAAAAATACGATATTTCGCTAAACGCGCGCTCGCAGACCGCTTGCAGATGCTCGGTAGTCGTGGGATGCAAAAACAAACCCAACATATACGGACAAAAATAAGACACAAATGCAGGCCTTCCCAAACAAGCCGCGTGCATTTGTTCATAAACATTTCCGGGCGCTCTTTTAGGTCACAAACAAGTAAAACCAGAAGTTCTGGAGCAGCTCGCGTACCGGAAGCGAGACGTAAAACGCTATTGTGTAAAGAGGTAGGAGAAAATGGTGTCAAGTAATTAATGTGGATTGCAGGTCTTTTCTGTAACTTGCTAACGCTTAATCTCCATCGCTAAAACAATCTAAAATCAGTTTAGCGATTTTTAGCTACGAATACAATTCTATAATGTGGTATCTGAATTTAGCTATCTGTTAAAAATTGAATTCGCCGTAATTTTTGCGTTTGTTGTCGTCCCTAAAATTCGCTTATTTTGTATTTTCTAACGCTGTCAGTTGTCTCTTAAATTTAAAATTTTTAGCAACGCTAAAAGGTAAGTTGAACAAGAAAAATTTTAGATTTAAATTCAGTGTAATTAATTTTTTATATTAGAGGTCGTCGGCTAAAACAAACAGTATGTTTGTTTGCCTTTTTTTTACCGAAAATAACAAAGCGATTATAAAGCTGCCATGTTTTGCAACCTTTAAGAGGGGTATCAATAATTGGGAAATTTTCGGCAAAATACTACGCGTATGTTGCAACATCTAAATAAATTTCGACAAGAACTTTCAAACTTACATTTAAAAACTCGTTTTACAAGTTATTTGATAAGAATGTAAATTTTTAATGCTTTTGCGGAAATCAAACTATAAGGGTAGTATTCTAAAAGTCCCGAAAGTGAAAGTAAACACAGAAGCTAATGCCAACGCCAAAGTCAAAAAATTGTAGTTGAAACGGACTATCAGTGGTAGTTGCTATATTTGTAAACACATTTGTACTATTGAATATTATTTATATTGTATAAAATACAAAACATTTGTAAAACACCTGTATATTTATGAAACATAAACAACATATTTTTAACCACATGTTGATATTTATTTACTTGTTTAACATTAATGTTACTTGATTGTTTGTTCCATAATACGTGTATAAAAGGAGAACCCTTGTTGTATGAGGGACTATGAACTTCGAGCTAAGTATATCTAGAAGTAAGCACATATAGCTGTAGGCGACAGTGCCTTCTATAAAATACTTAAAATATACTTTCAAGAGTTGTTTTATTCAAATCTTGGATGAGACGGTACAACCTGAGACATCAGGTTGTTTCACTGGCGCCCAACCCAATAGAACCCGAGGGAAGTGCAAATACAGCAGAAAATTTAACTGAAGAAACGGATACCGATGAATATATCTTTGGAGAGAGAGAAGACTACAGTATGGCAAACTTGTCAGTAACACAATTACAAGAGCTACTGGCGACAGTCAGTGAAGTCAGAAAAAAGGTTCCTTTTCGTTATGTACAGTACGTTTTCATGGACAGCGAGATTCTGCCATAGTAAATGAATTTTTAACTGCCATTGGCATTTAAATAGATGTGAAGAAAATTTCTGATGAAGAGGCCCCATATGCTGCTCAATGGTGGAGTGGAGTTAAAGGTACCGTAAGTACCTTCTAGGAAGCAAAAACACTACTAAAAGCGTCGTTTTCCCCGACTATACCTGACTGACGCATTTTGAAGAATATTATGGATAAAAATCAGTTTATGCATGAGCCAACGGACAGTCGGACAATTTGGACAGCTCAAGACACCAATAGCTGAAGAGATTCAAATCGATTTGGTATTCCGGTTACTATATCCAAACATTAGAGATCGTATCAAACGGGACGATTCCAAAACATTTGGAGAGTTTTTAAAGACATGTGAAGTGGAAATGAATCTGCAATATAGAATCGCATATACAAAATCTAATCCTGGCGAAGAGAGATGCGTATTTTGTAAGGTAAGAGGCCACACTGCGGATAGCTGTTATAAAAAGATGAGGCAAGAAGATAATAAAGAAAATTATGCTAAACAACAATTGCCAATGGGAAATAAAACCACAATAGTACATAAATTTTCCTGTTATGGTTGTGGTGCACCGGGTGTGTATCGGGCTAATCTGAAGACAACCCCAAGTCTCTCACTTTTAACACAAGATTCTGGGAACGCAATTTACCAACTGCAAGCATAGACATTTTTGGCGTATCAGAACAATCTATTTTTGATACAGGCGCAAAAACAAGTGTTGCCAGCGCAAAGTTGTTGCAAGTACTGAAAGTGAGAAGTGCAAAAGTTCAAGACATTCTATCCAATATTTCACTAGCAGATTGGTCCGTCACCAGAGAAAATGTAAACACAACAGAATGTGACATTAAAATGGGAAACCGAATAAGGAAGATTCAATTTATCTACCTTCCAAATTCAAAAGAAATCAGAACTTTGAGGCGGATGGATATTTTTTAAGATGCTGGAATTGTTTTAAACATGGCAAAAGGATTTTGGTATTTCGATGACAACCCAAAAGAAAAGTTTCCGTTCCTAAACTTATCGGGAGTATCACCTATTCCTATAGACCAGGGAAAACTGAAGATCAAGAGGTGGTAGAAATAACAAGGAACATATCCAGTTTCGTCAAACTCCTTGAAGAGAAAAAAACTTATATCACCGTTATCAGCCATGCCATGTAACACAAGAGTAGCGACAGTTAAAGACAATGATCAAGCCAAAAAAACCGAATGGTTCAATTTTGAATCGAAACCTCAAAAATAATAACGATTTTTCTCCCCACTCAATTCAAGCAATTTCCAAGATGCTTTACCTCCAGGAGAAAGAACCCCTGAATTTTCATTCCGATATATTCAGTGGATATGCATATGCTAAAGGAGTCTGATGGAGTTAATCTTACTAAAAGCGAGAAGTGTAAGCTTAATGCACTGTTAAGCGATAACGAAGATATATTAGAACAGACTTCGGGAGCAACACCTTTGGCAATGCATTACATCCAAACAAAAGATAAATACCCAATTACTGTACCATCTTATCGATTATCTGCTACTAGATAGAAAGAACTGAAAAAGGAAATTGCAAAGATGTTGGAATTAGGAATAATTCAAGAGTGTCAATCACCGGGGGCAGCACCAGTCGTAATTGTACCAAAGAAAACGGGAGGTATTCGGGTATGTATTGATTACCGAGAACTTAATAAAATCACCAAACCAGATCACTATCCGATGCCCAGAATTGTAGACATACTTCAGGAAACAAAGACTACTAACTACATGTCAACAATTGATCTGCAAAGTGGATATTGACAGATAGGAGTTAACTCTGATGACCATCATAAAACAGCATTTGTCACACCATTTGGCATGTACAAGTTTCTACGAATGCCATTTAGTTTGAGAAACGCTCCGGTTCAAGAGGTCGTTAGGCGACACAGTCGTATTTGCCCACTTAGATCACATCATTTAGTGTTCTCCTACGTTCGAACAACATTTAAGAGATCTTGAGGTAATTTTTCAAAAACTGAGAATTTGGACTAAAAGCAAATATGGAAAAATGCAGATTTGGTTGTGAGTAAATAAAGTATTGGGACATGTTCTTACATCAAGCAGTATTAAGACGGATCCAAAGAAAATAATAGCATTGGGCAAACGCAATGATCCCAAGAACGTGAAAGAAATGTTATCGTTCCTACAGGCCTATTCTTGGTATAGGCGCTTTATACCATCATTTGCTGAAATTTCAAAACCGCTAACTATGTTATTTGAGAAAAACGCACAAAGGGTTTGGAAGAGGAACAACACAATGCTTTCAGTCACCTCAAAAATGTATTGACGACTGCTCCAGTATTGAAACAGGATGTGGATGGTGAACCCTTTGTTTTGAAAACAGATGATAGTGGTTACGCTCTAGGGGCAGTTCAGCTCCAGGGAGAGGGAGCAGACGAACATCCAATCGAATATGCAAGCAGGCTTCTTTCGAATGCGGAGCGCAATTATTCCACTATAGAGCGAGAAGCTTTAGCAATCGTATGGGTTGTACAAAAATTTCGTGGCTATATAGAAGGAGTCCCTACAAAATTAATAACAGACCATCAACCTTTAAAATGGTTAATGAATACTAAAACTCCAACTGGTTGCCTTGCCAGATGGGCACTTTTACTACAACCATTTGATATTACGATTCAATACAAGCCAGGAACAACCAATGTCGTTGCGGATACGTTGTCGAGACCAACTTGCAAGGAAATACACAGTGAGGATTTAAAATGTGAAATTTGTGCATGTGCAATTGAAATACCCAGGAGAAACAAGAGTGAGGTTCGAGAATTAAAAATGTAAGATAGCGAACTTAAAGAGGTCATTAAAAGTCTTGAAAACGGAAAGGACGATTTGATACTTTGGACGAAAAGAGGATACGTCATGAATGAAGGAATTCTCTATTTTTACAACAACGAGGAGACGGAAGATGCCCAATTGGTGGTGCCAAACAGTGAAAAACAAAATACTCTTAACTATTGCCATAATAATGAAATGGCGATATTACTGGAAAGGCATGCGAAAAGATATTCAAATTTAATAAGGAATTGTATGGAATGTCAAAGATACAAGCCAACTAATTTAAAGCCCGCGGGATTATATCAGACTGTAGCTAGTAATCAGCGTTTTGAAATAATTGCAATTGATCTGTTTGGACCCCTCCCAAAAACTTCAAATGGATTTCAATGGATATTTATTGTCGAAGATATTGCAAGTCGTTGGGTGGAGGTGTTTGCTCCAGAGGCAGCTACGGCAGAAACTTGTGCAAAAACATTAATCAATGAAAATTTTTTCGATATGGATTTCAAAGGAAAATTATAAGCGATAATGGTTTGCAGTTTATTACTGCAGTAATGCAGAAAGTAACTTTTAGCTTTGATATGGAACACATTTTAACGCCAGTATATCATCCGGAATCGAATCCTGTGTCGCGCAAAAACAGAGAACTTAAATCTCAATTAGCGATATACGTTTGCAATGACCATCACTCGTGGGATAGGATATTGTCAACCATAAGATTCTCTATGAATACGATTACATGCCAAAATACTAAATAAACTGCAGCATTTCTAACTTTTGGAAGTTAACTTCGCACATTGGATGATGTACAACACGACTTGAAATTAATTGTTCAGTCTGAAAACTTTGTCGCTGAAATTACCCCGTATTGGAAAGACATGGTGAATGTATTGAAAGATTTTAAGGAAAATGTTCAAATGCAGCAAGATGACAACAAAAACATTAGCAATAGGTAACGAAGAAATCAACCGGAATTAAACATTGGAACAAAGGTTTTGGTAACGACACATACTCTCAGCAATTCCGACAAGGGAATTACCGCAAAATTTATACCAAAAAGAGATGGACCATACGTTATAATAGCAAAGCAAGGTTCAATGTCATATGTCATTGCCCAAGAAAATAATATCGGCATATCATTAGGAACTTATCACGCATCAGCATTAACCCCCGTACACTCAATAACAGAAGAGTCAATTGAGCCTATCAGGATGCTGAGACGACGAGGACAATTTGAAAATAAACGTGCTGATGCCTTGTCGTGGCGCCTGTAGCGTCAGAGGGGGGTGAAACAGATTATCAGTGGTAGTTGCTATATTTGTAAACACATATGTATGTACTATTGAATATTATTTCTATTGTATAAAATACAAAACATTTGGAAAACACCTGTATATTTATGAAACATAAACAAAATATTTTGAACCACTTGTTCATATTTATTTACTTGTTTAACATAAATGTTACTTGATTTTTTGTTCCATAATTTGTGTATAAAAGGAGAACCCTTGCTGTATGAGGGACATTGAACTTCGAGCTATAGAAATAAGCACTTGTAGCTATAGGCGACAGTGCCTTCAATAAAATACTTAAAATATACTTTCAAGAGTTGTTTTATTCAAATCTTGGATGATACGGTACAACCTGAAACATCAGGTTGTTTCAAGTTTATATATCACTTCGCGCTTGCGTTTGTTTACGAAAGCTGTCACTAACATATGCGCTGAACAGAGTTGCCAAACTAAAATAAACACTTACAGATCAGAAAAAGTTATCTTGAGTGAAATGCTCAGAATGAAAAAGATTAAAAAATTTAGCTTTATTTCAGTAGATCAACAGATTTTAAGATTGCTATTATTTATAATACCAACAATATTCACATAAAATGTGTAAAAAAAACCTATGTTATTTTGAGGAAAAGACAATCTAGCATTGGACGACCAGAAGATGAGCGCAATTTGGCAACCCTGGTAAAAGAGATCCAAAAAGACCTAGAAATTCACTCAAAGGCATTTCTCTCACGCGTCATATCTTGATTATTTCATACTTTTTGCATAGTTTATGTAAATGACGTAACTCAACGCAGGTAGTCACCGAACAGCTGTAACGTTTTATAAACTACCAACACGACAAAAGTAACGCGAAGTGACTGATTCACGACTTATAGAATACCACCCTAAGGCTTGGCAACACTAATATAAAGTGTCAAATGTGGGCGTAATATATTTGGCTCTTTCTAAAAATATTTTATCAAAGCTGAGGGAGAAGTCTAGACTACTTTTAGCAAATTAGCTATTTTGATCACTTCAGCTGTCAAATTGAACACGACACAGTTCGTCGCGTTAGTTGAAGAAATTAAAAATTTAAAGAAAAATGTTGATCGAGGATAGGCAGATAGAAGTACGTTGCATTTCATTGCTTATAAGTAGTTGCCAATTTTGGCTGAAATGCATTCCACGGACAGAGCTCAAACTTTTTTTTTAAATAATTCAAAATTATGCTGTTTACGCACTGAAATTCTTATTTACAATAATAAAATTAGAAATGGAACGTTCAAATAATGCATTGCAAAACTATTATAATTAGATTCAAAAGTTATAGACATCAGTTAATGTTGACAATAATAAACAAAAGAACTAATACATAACAATCATTACATACCGCCAAATGGCACGTGTTTTTGAAACGGCAACTAATTTAATATAGAAGGGGAAATTTATTGGACATTGAACCCCAAACAAAAACGATGTACAAGTAGACAGTCTCTTCACTCAAATGCCAACAAACACAACGAGTGAAACCCTAGTTATTCTCTGTTCTCTCTCTTACTCTATTCATTGAATATTTCAATACACGAGCAGCTTTTTGATAAAAAGTGCTAGAAATTCGCTCAAAGGCATTTCTCTCACGCGTCATATCTTGATTATTTCATACTTTTGCAAAGTTTATGTAATTTTTCATCAAGATGGTTGAAATTTATATAGTTATGACCATCTTGGTGAAAAATTACATAAACTATGCAACAAGTATGAAATAATCAAGATATGACGCGTGAGAGAAATGCCTTTGAGCGAATTTCTAGCACTTTTTGGATGTCTTTTACCAGGGTTGCCAACATCTTCTGGTCGTCCAATTTTAGATCGTCTTTGCCCCAAAATAACAGGTTTTTTACACATTTTATGTGAATATTGTTGGTATTTGCAGTATTATAAATAATAGCAATCTTAAAATCTGTTGATCTACTGAAATAGAGCTAAATTTTTTAATCTTTTTCATTCTGAGCATTTCACTCAAGATAACTTTTTCACTCAAGATAACTTTTTCTGATCTATGAGTGTAGTTTGGCAACTCTATAAACCGCATATGTTAGTGACAGCTTTCGTAAACAAACGCAAGCGCGAAGTGATATATAAACTTGAAACAACCTGATGTTTCAGATTGTACCGTCTCATCCAAGATTTGAATAAAACAACTCTTGAAAGTATATTTTAAGTATTTTATTGAAGGCACTGTCGACTACAGCTACAAGTGCTTATTTCTATAGCTCGAAGTTCAATGTCCCTCATACAGCAAGGGTTCTCCTTTTATACACAAATTATGGAACAAAAAATCAAGTAACATTAATGTTAAACAAGTAAATAAATATCAACATGTGGTTAAAAATATGTTGTTTGTGTTTCATAAATATACAGCTGTTTTCCAAATGTTTTGTATTTTATACAATAGAAATAATATTCAATAGTACATAAGTGTTTACAAATATAGCATCTACCACTGATAATCTGTTCCACTCCCCCTCTGATGCTACAGGCGCCACGACAAGGCGTCAGCACGTTTGAGAGACAAGTGACAGCGTTAGAGAATACAAAATAAGCGAATTTTAGCGACGACAACAAACGCAAAAATTACGGCGAATTCAATTTTTAACAGATAGCTAAATTCAGATACCACATTATAGAATTGCATTCGTAGCTAAAAATCGCTAAACTGATTTTAGATTATTTTAGCGATGGAGATTAAGCGTTAGCAAATTACCGAAGAGACCTGCAATCCACATTAACTTGACACCATTTTCTACTACCTCTTTACACAATAGCGTTTTAAGTCTCGCTTCCGGTACGCTAGCTGCTCCAGAACACCTGGTTTTACTCATTTGTGACCTAAAAGAGCGTCCGGAAATTTTTATGAACAAATGCACGCGGCTTGTTTGGGGAGGCCTGCATTTTTGTCCGTATATGTTGGGTTTGTTTTTGCATCCCACGACTACCGAGCATCTGCAAGCGGTCTGCGAGCGCGCGTTTAGCGAAATATCGTATTTTTTGACTTCGGTTAAAAAACATGTTTTTCAATACAATAATCAGAAATTAATGTATTCCACATATCCAAATGGGAAAATCCCGCTGCAATGTGAATGCAGAATAACCACCTCCTATATTACATATATTTTTTTGTTTTTTGACTTTTATACCAATATACACATTGCCAAATAAAAATTAAAAATTATTGGATGAAGCCAAGTTGAATATACTCAACGTCTATGCGTTATTTTCGTCACAGTTGATGTTAAGTACATTATAGTTTGGCACATACAGTTCACGTGTTCCCACAGTTACTTAAGCTGGTTTAGCCCACACATGCACATTATAGTTGAGCCTCTATTGTTTGTGTATGTCAATTGTTATTAATGTTTCGTCATTCCCTTTATTTTCCAGAGATTGGTTTTTTTCACGATATTGTTTTTTTTTGAAGCGAGAGGGGGGAGAAGACAAAAACAGAAAAATTCATTGAACTAAATCATAAAATGAAAACAAAATGGTTCAATAGTAGATTAACTTCTGATGTGAAGTGTTTCGCGAACATTTTTCAACTTGAAGTTTAATGTGAGTGTTAAAGTACAGAAATTTGTCCATGCAAATATGTGACGATCACGTTGATTACACTGCAAGTCGAAAAAACAGAAGTGGGCTGAACAGATTTATACTAATTCGGGTCCTGCGAATCGAACTGCATCAATTGCTTTTTGCCCTATAATGATGGTTTTATAAAATATTTTCATACACAATTTTAATTTTTTTAAGCAAAAAATTCTTTTTTTTTTGTTAAATTTTTTTATAACTGCGAAACTGTTGCTTATCTTGGGGAATAGTATAGGTATAGTATTGTAATTGTTAATTTTTCTAAATTTGTTTAAACAAAGTCGGATGAGGTGTTTTCGAGTAATAAGACAGCCTCTGAGAAAGAAAGTAAAAAAATAAATCTGTATTATAGGCCAAAAAACTAATGATGCAGTTCGATTCGTAGGACCCGAATTAGTGTAAACCCGTTGAGTCCGCATATGTTTTCCAAAAATTGCAGTGTTATTATTATTTCCCTTTAAGTTTATATTATTTGATCTTTCAGTTGATATGTTCTTTAATAATTGTTCGGTTCAAGGATCAGTAACTATTAAAAAGTATTTGTTGTATGAAAATTTTCATTTTAATAGATATGTAATATTAAAAAGAAATATGTTTAATTGATTATTATGGTGGATGATTGGGAATATAGCTATTTCAATACCGACCAAGGCATATCATCAAGCACCCTGCTCCAGCATTTAGTATTTAGGTACATATATCATCAAGAAATACATTGATATCATGTTTTGTAGTATTGACATATATGACATACATATGTATATGCCATTTGTTTTACATTCATTTGCTTTAATGTTGATGCCCTGTGTTTCGTCTTCTAGTTTTATGCAGGGGGTTTCGATGTCACAGCTTAGCTGCAAATTTGATACAGAATAGAATTTCAAAGAGAGAAGTTTCTTTAATTTTTATTTGTATTTCGTCCAAATTCTGTCAGAAAAAAACTGTCTCAGTGCCTTTCGGCGAGAATTTGGTGGAACTGCAACACTCATAGCTTCTCTTTAGTATTCTCTATGGTTTTACGTAGTCTTCGTCGATACACTTTATTGTAATCAAAAATTGAATTGTAAAATAATTTTCACAATTTTCCCATATGTTTTATAATAAGAAATAATTCAACTCCCGATTTACATCTTTTAAATCAATTCAGCCCGAGCGAACAATAAAACTAGGAATATTAAAAGAGTTAACTTTTTAAAAATTGAACTACTTAAGATTTAAATTTTTAAAAACTCAACTCTTTAAAGGATTTAAATCTTGGGATCGATTCAACAACATTTAACTCTCCGTACTCTGATAAATTGTATTGACTTTGGATGTTTTTTGATCGTCGCTGTATATGCTGTTCTTACTCTGGCGGCAACACTGATTTGAGATCACTTGCACGTGCTCTCTATATTTAATATAAAAACAATATAAACAAAAAAAATATAATATGAAAATCTAAATTTTCATGTTTTTTCCAAATGAATTGTCTTAAACATATTTATGTTGAAATTGTTAACAAGAGCAGTGAAAACTGAACAAATAACATATAAATATAACAAAAACATAATTAAAATAAACTGTTTACTGACAATCATTGATTCCATGCAATTAGGGATGTCAAACGGGACTGTGTTTTAAAATGACCGGTCTTCGGGATTTTGAAAAATTAAATCCCGGGAGACCGGGATTTTTTGGGACGCTTATGTTTCATGTTTAGTGTAAGAGTTATAAAAAATATAAATAACAAATAAATATTGAATAAAACAAACAAAACAACAAAACATTAACAAAAAGTGTAGTTATTTTTAATATACATACATATCATCATCTAAGTACTTTAAGATTCCATACGCCAATTTCACTTTTTTAAGCTAAGATTAGAAACAGAGGTTTGAAATGTTGCTCTTTCGAACGCTGTCTTCAGAATTTTGCTTTCTCACTCCTTTGCTAAGATACTCAGCGTCAATGATGCTCTATAATCCACTTTCACCTCTAAACTTAAATGCTGTTTTTCTCGAAACTAACTTGATGGCGTATGGAGCTTTATAGTACTTAGCTGACGGTTTGTGTAATATATGCGTATATTAAATTTAAGAGCACCTAAAGTGTCATCTGTTTGGCTGCTAACGATAAACATATGCTTGTTGGTAAACCAAAATATTTCTATTTCAAATTTTAAATGATACATGTATAATTATTAATCATTGTGTCTCTAACAAGTAATATTGTGTTTGGACACAAGTATATTATATTTGCGACAAGCAACACGTAATATTTTCATCCAAACAACAAAAAAGGACCGATTTTTCAGCGTGCAACAGTAGTTATTTTTATCTATCTAAAAAGTTCAATATAGCGAGATGGATGCATAATTATTACTTTGGAGCTGTAGGTTTTCAACTTTTACCATTAACGGTGCTCCGTCCGTTGTAAACCCGGAAATGTCTTTAGCAAATGACAAACTGAATTCTGCTGTTCCAGATTTATTTAATCGCACTAGTCCGGTGTTAAATAATTTTTCGCTTTTCAGATCACTATTTTTTATTTCCCGGGCCGAAAAAGCCCGCGCTTTCGGGATTCTGGAAATCCCGATTGACATCCCTACACGCAATTGCTTTTGCGTTGTTACTTGTTGTTTCTCTAGCAACAGAAGTAGCTGGTGGACAATATTAAAAGCAATCCGTATTTTTTTTTAAACGGGTTTTTATTGTAATAAATTCTAAATACATACTGCTGGTATACAATAAATACATCTTAATATTACCTATATCTAATTCCCTCACACCCATTGGGTGCCCTTCAGAATCTTCCATCCTCATCAAAAAATCACTACATACATACATCAATCTTAATAATAAATTATATACGCTGTGAAGAAAATAATATTATCCCGAAAAATCCATGCAAAACGGGAACGCCTCATTTGTCGTCTTGACCTAGAAATAAAAGAAACTTAAAAAACAAATAACAACTTAAAAACTAAATAAAAACCAGAAATCCAGCAAGCCGGATCGCATAAATCATCAGACCTGAAATTCCGAAAAATGTCCAGTCTCCACCTCGGTTAGAAGAAATACTACTGAGTAGTATTATAGACAGGATCATCGATACCCAATGTACCGAATCTCCTGTGGTAAAACAACAAAGCCTCGTCCGTTCCTAGATAGCCCCCATTACTGAGGGCCAGAAGGTCAGTTGGTCCAAAGAACCAGCGTGACAGAAGACTGTCCGCATCCGTCGTGTCGAAACATGCCCTAACCAGGTCATTATCCACACCCGCCGCTTTTCCCAGGAAAGATAGAGCAGAGTCCACCATGAACCTGTCAATCCTCCCAAAACCAGCACCATCATTTACCCTCCTACAGGAGGGCATGCGGAAAGAGCCATCCACCATCACAACCACCCTCAGACCCAGACAGGTTCTGAGTATTTTCCGCTCCCACTGCCTTAGCCTCTCCATCTGACTCGACGAGATGGGAAACCAGGCCGGGAAAACACACCAAAACAGGTCTTATGACCTGCCTGTACACCAGCAGACGCACCTCCGTACTCAAGCCACTCGCCAACAGCCTGTAGTATGCAGAAAAGGCAAATCTTGCCTTCCGCAAAGCGTAGTCCACATGGCTCACGAAGGTGAACCGTTCATGGAACATTACCCCAAGGTACTTGATATTCCTCGAAATCCCGATATCCGCATCTCCTACCTTGAGCCTGGGGATGTAGCCCCTGGCGTTCGGGTATAGGTTCTTGCGCTTCCCCTTGAAGATGATCCCTCTTGATTTGTCCACATTAAGCCCAATCGCCCACTTGGAGAAGAAACGACGCAGGGTCTCAAGGTAAGTGTTCAGCCTCCGATTGACGTTGCTGGCCCTAGGGCCAAAAGCTGCAACAAGGATGTTGTCCGCATATATCAGCAACAAATCCCCCCGGAGGAAGGGACATATCGCTGAGAAGGATGTTGTACAATACAGGTCCCAACAGCGAGCCCTGAGGTGCACCCGCCGTCACCATCTTCTCCTCAGAGAGCGAGTCGCCAACCCTCACACGGAACGTCCTGTCCGCTAGAAAGCCCGCAACCATCCTGAGTATGTCACCAGCAAATCCAGCCGCCTTCATCTTCACCAATATCGCCGCCTGCCAAGCCGTATTAAAGGCCTTGGCAAAATCCAGGCTAGCAGCTATCGTGGCGTGTCTCCTGTTCAGACATTTAGTCACGTAGTCAGAAAACACCATCAGCGCATGCGATGTTGAGTGCCGCCCTCCAAACTGGTTGTCCAGCAAGATGCCGCGCTCAGCCAAATGGTCTCGAACATGGTCCAGAACAAACAGCTCCAGAAGCTTTCCAAAAGGGGAAAGCAGTGAAACTGGCCTATATCCACTGACCCTCTTTCGATCCGTCCCAGGCTTGGGAATAGGCACTACCGCCGCCTTCTTCCAGGCTCGAGGGAAGTAGCCCAAGTTGATGCAATGGTTCAAAACAACCGCCAGAAAGGTCCAAACGAGGGAATCAGTCCTCTTCAAGGCAACATCATGAATGCCGTCCAGTCCAGACGACTTTTTAGGTGGACGCCTCCTAAGAGCGCCACCAACATCCGCAGCACTGATAACCAGGTCATCCACACGCCCAGCACCAACTGCGCCGTCAGCCATGATCCCCGATCCAAAAGCAACACGTGGTATGTGGCCCACCAAATCAGCTGCCTCAGCAGCAATCCGCTCACCAAAGTCACCAGTCCTCAGGTGACCGTTCACGCCATGCACCGCAGAAAAACCCGCCGCAAGAAGATTAGCCTTGCCTACCTCCTCAATAATGGGCACATCGCCCTCGTCCAACATATCCGGGATTGGATCCCTTCGACGCAGTCTGCCAGCCGCCTTCACCCTAGCAAACGTAGTGCTGTCCACCATTATAGCATTGCGCCGATCCGTCCAGAATTCAGCCTCAAATTCAGCAATCGCACCATCGATGATCCGACTCAGCTGCCTTATCTCAGCCCTGAGAGTAGGAATGCGGGAGAAATCCCCTGTCCTCCGAAGCCTCTTCTTCTGTCCAATCAGGTCCTTTATCCTGGGAGGGAGGTCAGGCAGCCCACCATTCCTAATTGTCATCTTCGGCACAGCACCATCAATAGCCTGTCGAAAAGACTCAGCAATAGATTCCACGCAGTCATCAATTTCGCCAATGGTAACATTGCGATCCACCGGAAGAGCAGCAGAGGGAAGAGACCCCCGTAGCAATGAATTGAACCGATCCACGTTCATCCCCCCAAAGTTGTGAATTACTGGTCGGTCCCGCCGAACCAGCTCGCCACAGTCCACTCGAATCTCCACAGCCCTGTGATCCGACTCATACTCCAGAACCGTCAGCTCCTGAGACACCCGTATGCCTGGAGAAGCCATAAAAATATCGATGTACGATGCTGCAGTACCAGAAACCCTGGTCGGCTCCCTCGCAGAAAAGACATCTAAATCCGGACACCTCAACAGGAAATTCTGCAAGCGCCGTCCATTCGCATTAACCACCGATCCACCCCAGTCAGGATGTTTAGCATTTAAATCCCCGCCAATCAGCATATCCTCGTCTCTCACCAGCTCACTAAGTGTGAATAGGTCAGAGCCGGAAAGTACTGCGCTAGGACGCAAATAGAAACAAACTAATGAGATGGCGGTGCCACCTGGCCTGCTGATCCTGACAGCAGTGTTCTGCATAATACCGGTATCCACTCCAAGCCTGATGAATGAATTCCGTCCTGAACCAGTATCGCCGTCCTCTTACCGCGACCTCCGCCCGAATCACATTTATGGGTCACATAACCCCTGATATCCAGTCTATGCCGGTCACCAAGTCCATGTTCCGCCATCATAAGCACGTCCGGTCTGTGCTCCGCCAAAAACAGCCCCAGATAGTGCCTCCGCTGCCTTGAATCGATGGAGTTCACGTTGATAAAGATACACTTCAGTCGTCCGTTCATGAAAGAAACAGAGATTTCATAAAGGCCGCCATGACCCGCATCTTTCCAGCTTCATCCCGGAATCCCGCATAGCCTCCTGCGAAATACCGGACCTTCATCATGCAGTCGAAAATGCTGCCTCCCATCATCCGGCGCCAATCCGCATTCAAAGCACCAACATCCGCATCAGTTCCTGTTCCAGACCTAGGGCCTCCAAAATTAGCCGCCATAGGAGCCTCAACACGGCCCGAATTCGCCCGTACACTGGGAGCACCACTTGCCGCATTCGCATATGATAATCCAGGTCTTCTCATTGTTGTAGCCCGAGCATTCGCCGGTCCACTGACCCTCGGTCCATTCCGCACTGCACGCATCTTAGCCGCAGTCGCTATCTTCTTTGAACAATCCCTTGCCTAGGCCGTGTGTCCCTCAGCATCACAGTTCACGCATTTCACCTTGCGTGGGGCCTGCGTCGTCACCTCCCCGTGATCTCATCCTCCACTGGCACCTCCTTCACGATTTCACCCCTCTTGGGTAAAACACACGCCTCCGACTCGTGTGGTCCTGCACACTTTACACATCTGGAAGGCATGTTGCAGTTCCTGGCCACATGTCCAAACCGCTGGCACCTGTAGCACTGCGTCGGTCCACCCCTCTTAAACCGCTCAAATCTGACACGGCAGTTCAGAATGCTCGTCAGTTCATGGAAACTGACCAAATCGGATTCGTTCGACAGCTTTATTAGCCAAGGATCGCCACCCATCTTAGTCAGTCCCATGATCTCGAGCTTCAGCCCGAGACCCTCCAAGTACCCCTTTACATCCTCCACGGCAAACGTGTCAGACAGCCGCCGAATAATAACCACGAATGGCTCCACACTCCGAGGAGTGTGGGTGTAAAATTTGACACTAATCGCTTCTAACAGCGCCCTTAATTTTTCGTGATACTGAAGGGAATTCACTGAAATGTTGGTAGACTTTCTACCCAAAATGCTAAGGCTGAAGTTGTCATGCCCCAGCGTATTCTTGATGCTACGCAGGATCAGCTTGACATCGATATCGAAGGTCGTTATGACCGGGATCGACTTTCCTGTCCTCTTCTTGGTTGCAGCTGTCCTCATGTTAGCCGCTGCCGTACCTGCTCTCGCAGTTGATGTCGCTGCAGTTGCTGTACCTGCTAAAAGCAATCCGTAATGGATCAACATGCTTTTGTAGGAAACGAAAAGCCAGCTGGCTGCTTTTCCTGCTGCTGACTGAGTTCTTGTGCTGCCGCATTCGTGAAGTGTAAAATGAAATAAAAAATCGAACAAAAATAAAAGGTTGAAAAATGTTTTACGTCTTTTTCAAGATAAAAATTTTTTAGCTTTTGAGATTAAAATTTTTTTTGCAAATTAACTTAAACTTTTTGCAACTTAATTAAAACTTTTTCAAGCCAGACGAAAATGGCTGACCCTGAGGGGGCTGGTTGCACACCAGTTCCCGGAAAAAAGGGAAGAAGGAAGGCAAGGGTACTCTATACCTATGACGGGCAAACTTTCCTAATTTGCCAGCACCGGAGCCGGAAGAAAGTCTTTCACAGCAAATCGAAAGATTCCAAGCCGATATGCGAGCGCTTGGCCTGAGAGGCGAAACTCCCCCGGATGAGGGGGAAGTATCGAAGAAACGAAAGACGGAAGAAGATATACTATCTGAAAAATATGAAAGTTATGGCTGATTTTGTAAGGGCTGTAAATACCATCAAAGATTTGAGGGACACTATCAAGGACCTGCAGGAGGAATGGAGCCACGCAGTCCGAGAAGAGAGGCAGCGGCAGGAAAAAGACTGTGAATAAAATAATTCCTGAATTGTGTGTATATAGTGACAATGTGAAGAATATTACGGCGAAAATCAAAGCCTGGTTAGGCCATGAAAATTTCACCATCAGATTGATGGGAAGGTCGCTGATGGTTATCAGGACCTTCGAATGAGGAGAATTTGAGGTAGTGAAGAACTTACCTAAAGAGGGCGGGCACGGCTATTATACCTATACGCCGAGGTCGCAAACTCCGTTTGCGGCTGTGATTGTGGGACTGTCCGACTCCTTTGAAGAGGAGGAGTTGAAATAATATATGACGGGGCTACGGGTGAAACTGTCTGTGATAAGAGTCACCAAATTAGGAGGGGATAAGTGGCTAATCCACATATCTCGGGACTCAGACGTAACTGCGGTTTAGGCAATTAAGTACATGCTGCACTGGAAGGTCTCCATCCGCAAGGATATGAAGACTGGGGTCTCGCAGTGCAGGAATTGTCAGCGCTACGGACAAGTAGCGCTGAATTGGGGCATGCCCCACCGCTCTTGCAAATGTGCCGGGTCCCATGGCCCTGGCAAGTGCGGCCTTCACGCCGAGGTGGAAGGTGTTGGGTCGACCTTAGGTCCAGACCCTAAAACGGGAGCTCCGGTTCTCCTTCCGGGCCATACCGTCCGCTGTATCAATTGTGCGGTTAACGGCTATGCGGTTAGCGCCAAAGAGTGCCCGCCGCGGCAAAAATTACTTCGCGAGAAGGCTGAAGCCAGGAAGCAACGCCTCGTCGTTCCTTGAATCAGCTTTTCTCGTGATAGTGGCCAATTTCACAGCGGCACCACCCACTTTGGGGCCATTGACACCGAATATCGGAGAATATTCGGCACGGACCTTCTGTCCTGCCGCGCCAAAGTGGGTCCGTTTATGCATAAGTATGCAAAACTGGAAGGTGATGAGCTGAAGTCTCAAGCCATCCTGGGTCTTTTAATGGCCCTAGGGCCTATGAAAATAGTGTAGATAGAGGAGATTTTTAGATTCTAAGTTAGTTTTCAAGTTTCTATCGTTGGATTAATGCCCTTTTTTATTTCCTTTTTTAGGGCTTCGTAGTTTAAGTATAATTTTGAGAATATTTTTAAGTACCAGCATAGCTGGACTTGTGGCAATGCCACGGACCAATTGGGTAGTCCTGTAAAAATTTTTTAATATTAAGGAAACTATGTAAATATTTATAAATTGTTAGCTTTAAGTTTTCATCTAAAAATTGTCGAGTATATGGAATAAAATGAAATTGAGAAATTGAAAATTTTCCTGCTGCTTGCCTAATATTTTGTAGCTGTTGCATTTTATTTATTTTTAGCATTTTAAACACTGGTCGAGTATTGAGCAGTAGTTAGTCCTCAGACGTTTACTTAGAGAGTTGTCATTCATGTTGTTATTGTCGTTTTCTGTCATTAATTTATAATAATCTTTCAATTAATTACAGTTTTATGCATAAAGCGCACTGGTTTTAGTAAAACAGTGTTTGTTTAAACTGAGACCACTTTTAGATTTGGATGAATTTGTCAGAGAAAACTATAGATTGAAAATAATGCGACTTTCATTACAATTATAATCAAACTCCCACCTTAAGGGTTGCAGTTAGTGGGAAAATGGTTCTGAGAAAATGGTTGGGTTGAAAAAATATTGCATAACGGTTGCGCTCGCTTTCGAGTTCTCTCTTCGATCCACATTAATTAGTGTTGTTCGCATGAACATGTTGGCCAATTCGAAATACTCTAATGTTGGGCTCACACTTTGCTGTTCACACTCATTCCTTTTGTATCATTTAATTTACGAACATTTGTATTGTACCCTCCCATCCTTAGTGAATAAAGATACATAGATGGTAAATATCAGGCACGTACGTAGAATTTTTGTTCGGGAGGTCCAACGTGAAAAATTTATTGGTGAAAATTTGAATTGTCCAGAATTTCTTTTGGAAGTCAAATTCATTCCTTTCCACACTGGGCCAGAGTTCAAATTCTGCGGCATAAATTCGAATAATGACACTATAAAAGCGTAACTGGGCATATCAGATAGACCCTAAATATGTGACAAATAGCCGAAAATTTGGACCGATCCGACGACGCAGAGTCCTACCGCCCATATAATGTTAAGTGCGAATAAATAGTAATACAACTAAGTTTTTTTGTGACTCAACCATTATGTTTATGGTATCATATTTATTTATGTAGATGGGTTTAAGATTAATAAAATATAATAAAGAAAATTTTTTTTTAAAGAAATTGTGGTGATATTATTTGATATATAGAAACCCCTATTTTGACTTTGAAGCCGATTTCTCAAAAACTGCTCGAACGATTTCCTGCAAATTGGCAAGAAGTATTATTTATTTTCTCTGATGTGACGTGTGATTTTGTCGATACAGGGTATCCTGTAAGAAAGTTGTACAATATTTAAATTTTAGCTCATAATTTCAATAAAATATAATGTTTTTACCACTAAAAAATATGTTCATAATTGTCATCTTTGTCATTTTTAAATATTTTCCTGTTCCTCTGCATCTAATTCAAAACAATATGTAATTTCAGTTTCTGAATCTGAGTCAGTGTCACTTTTATCGATTGTGGAATTAATGTTAGAATGATTTTCAAAGCTTGGGGTTTCCAGGAGGGATATAACGTCTGCGGGCAACAGTTTCGATTTTTTTGGGCTGCTCTTTTATTTAATACTATACTCGATATAAGAGGATTCGAGGAATCAATTGCTCTCTGAAAAACATCTGTCATATTGTTCACTCTACTGTTTTGTCTTGCATGTGACCGCCGGTCGCTTTTATAATATTTGTTGCGTGCTTCTGAAGCGTTTTCACCAAGACAGGCTAATGGTAATAATGATGATGCTATTATTTGGTAACCGTGTATCAGAACTTTGTGTACAGTTGCATACATCGGATACCATGGGTACTTCGACATATACAATGAGATAGTTTTCTGGCAATATTCCTGGAACTTATGGGGATTGATTTGTAATTCGCATGATATTGCAATTAAGATGTTGTGAAAATATGTCAGTACTGCTAAATCGAGGCCTAAAATTTCCGCAAATAGTTTTACATTGTCAAATGCTCTTCTCGCAGTGTTTCCATCGTTGCTGTTTCCGTCACCATTTTGTTTTGGCTTATCAACATGCAAACTCATTTCCTTCCACAGCTTTTCTTGTATTTTTTTCTTTCTATCCATAATTAAAATTTTTTCTTCTGAATTTCTTATTTGTCATTTTTGTAAAACAATTCTATATTAGATTTTTAGTACGAATTCAAAGAATCGTATCGACGCATGGAGCGGGCTTATGCCATATTGCAAGCTTCCAGGTTTTGGTTTGAATTTCGGATAGCAAATATTATCACTTTCCATGTACATTTTTGGGCTGGCCCCACATATCGGACACAATTGAGCAGATTTTGTGCCGGTCAAAATATTTAACACTCTCCCGTCGATTAATGTCATATGAAGATCATAAGTTACAGTGATTTTTCTCCCATCCCAAATAGTGCATACGTAGGGCTCCAACTTTTGTATTTGGTCGTCCAGATCTTTTTTTCTGTAAGAATGTGTTCCTTGGTTTCTTTCACAAATTCTAATTTGAGCGGCCTACAAAATCTTACGGACTGTGGAGTTCGATTAAGCCATAAAACCGTTTCAAAATCGCCTACTAGTTTTAGTGGTATGACGGTAGTTGCAAACAAGGACTGATCAAAAGATTGCGGCTCGTTCACACTAAATTTCTGTCTGTATATACTTTGACCAGCAGATCTGTCGAATCCATAACTTGCTATTAGTTTCACATTTGTAATTTTTGGAAACTGGTTAAATATTTCTTCCTGCAAAAGGATAATGCGACAAACAGTATGACCCAACAAGTCCTTAAGAGGGACTTGCGCTACGGTTTCTGTAACAGTAATTCCCTGTGGCCTACAATTGGATTTTGCTTCCCTTACTTTGTTGTAACTTGGATATTGAGTTTTGTTTAACTCCCGAATATTGTTGTATTTCAGTTTTGTGAACGAGTTTTCGAGCAAAATTGCCATAGCCTCATTTGGAGTTAGATGTAATGGTTTTTAATTTTTTTTTAAATTCGGTTCCTTTGACATAAGAAAAGTATTTCTTAACATTTGTGACGTATCTGTCTCATTACATTTTTTCGCAGAAATTGCTGCAGCATGCACAAGAAGAGAAGCATTGTGGCCTTGGTCGTCTGCCAAAGCAGAGGCTAATTTCCTCTTTAGTCGGGTTCCTGCATGGGTGTATTCTACTCGAGGACGCCCTACTCGATTCATAGACGACGTATTATTCAATGTCAAAATCATGTTTGAAGATAGCCACTTCGAATGCTTGGCCTTGAACGTTGTTAAGTTTCGGCTGCATTTCGGCATGTTTTTTTTAATAAACAGGTCAAAGCTTTTTACTTTTCTCTCAATATTCTTTTTCATTTCAGGGCTTAAGTTATTTACATTTAGCTGCTCAAAAATCCACCTCGAAATTTCAGACTCTTCTCTATTGTTGTCTATCCAAACATTCAACAGCGTTGCATGACAAAATTCAAACGTATCTGGAAATTGACAAAGACGAAGTGAATGCGGAAAAAGCCGCGAAACGCCGCAAATAAAATTAATAACATAGTATTATACACACTTTGGGCTTTAATTTTACATAATTACATTTTGGCACAATTTGACAGAAAGTTAGTTCTCGATTCAGAATACACGGGCACGGGGTTGGTTATCTTCTATTTTAGGACATAACGAAACAATACACAAAAATAACATTTAACACAGACAAATGAAAACATTTTTTAATTTATACACTCTGCATACCTTGATCATTAATTTCCATTCTTAAGAATTAGTCTTAACTCAAACGTAAAAAATGTACACAGCCACGAATTCAGCAAAAAGTTTTGCCTCTTTTATGCCAAAGCAACAGCTGATAAAACATATGACTTTAAAGCAACGCCAATGTTTCAGGGTTGCCATAGCACCCAAATTTTTGATGGTTACCTTACACCCCAAGTATATTCTACAAAAAAAAAATTATTTAAGTGAAGTTTTGTTCCAACAAAAATTTTGAATTTATGCCGCACAATTTGAAATCTGGCCCTGTGTGCTTTCTAACAAAAAAATTTAATTGTTCTTTGAAGTAAAATAACATTTATAAACATCGTAGATTCGTTGTCACAAGTGTATTTACAGTCAACTAAAATTTGGCGGTTCATTGAACTATAACAATATTCCGTTGCGATTACCAATAATTGTGTATCACCAATTGTGTATCACCAAATGTTGCGCATATCAATTGATTTGTAATTCAGTTTTGGTTGTAAGAACTGAAATATTCAGTTGAAGCCACAGCAACAAGAAATAAATGTGATCTGTCAATCAAGTTTTCGTTCTAGCAATCAAATTATCCTGTAGCGGTGAATATTCTCTTAGTTAGAAGAACGAAACATGTAAAAACTAATTCGGTTGTACAAAATAAGGTATTGGTCTGCTCAACTAATTATGTACTTGAATTTAATGGCTGTCACAACATTTTGTGATGCTTTAATCAATTATGAATTTTATAGGAAAAAGCAAAAAAAAATATTTTTTTATTACAATTGTGTATTTTATATTTAAATATAAACAAAATTAATATTATTTATAACCAGGGTTCGTATTTCGTGCCCATTTTTGATCCAAAATGTGAAAAAATTAGAATAAATTTCTATATGTCGAAAACGGAGCGTCGAATCGAAAAAATAACAAATTTTTACGGGTTTCTCACAAAGTATTGCAATTTACATGAAATATTTTTTTTTTCAAAAAATCGCTAAAATATAAAAAAAACCTCCATAGGAGGCTGTAACCAATGGATGCCTTTAATAAGGCATCACTTTTTTTTAACAAATCGCGGAAACTAAATTTTTTCGAATAAAAATTCGCTAAACCGCCATTATGTATATATTTCGCAAACGGAGCGTTCAATCGAAATGTAACTAATTTTTCGGCATTCTAAGGGTTTTTCATAAAGTGGTCCAATTCGTATGAACTTTTTTTCTACAAATCGCCAAAATAAGTAAATTGCTAATATAAGAAAGTAACTATAACTCGGAAACGGTGCGTCCAACCGCAAAAATAATAAATTTTTTTACCGCCATAGGAGGCTTCAACCGATGGATGCCTCTCATACGGCGTCACTTATAATCCGTTAAACTAACATTTTTAAAATAAAAAATCGCTAAAACACACAATATATCGTCGGTATTTTGAACTGAAGTGTTGTCAGCTGTTTGGACAGTAAATTTGAAATTGCCGATTGCTGAGAATTGTGAAATTATTGTTTATCTTGTTTTGGTAACATTATTTGAGATATATCGACCGAACTGATTGTCAAAAAATAATTCAAAATGTTTTTAAAATCAATTTCAAATTTTGGAAAATGTTTGGAATAAGTGCTTCTTTGTATTTGCGGCTCCAAAATGAGGAAGATGTGAACGTAGGATATGAAAAATTGCACCGAAAGAAGTTGCGAGATGGCTCCAATCCGTTCGAACTTCCAGATTGCCGGTAAGTAAATCAAGATTTTTTGTTGATATAAATTTTAAAAAAGAGTAGTTTTCTAGATTTAGAGTGCATTATCGCATAAATAAGGATTCATTTAAATATCTGCTTGACTACATGATCCGTTTGATGAAATGGCATTTTCAGTTTTTCATTTCGTCATCCTGTTGCCCTTTAAAAGGACTACAAAGCTATATATACTATATACAGGCTATTAACATATGCTTTTTTTTGGAATAAATTGTTGGAGATTTTCAAAGGATTTAATTTTTCAAGGACATTTTTAAGTCTTTTTTTCTGGAACGGTATAAATAAAAAATAATAAAAATAACCATAATTCTCTTCTTTAATTTGGCACCTATGTATATTGGTAATGTAATATTTTTTTTCAAAAATGTAATCCCTTGAAAATTTGTAGTCGTTTTAGGCACCAGGATGAGAAAGTGAAAAACTGAAAACGCCAATTAACTCCAGTTTGCCTATAGTTTCATACGTATATCAAGTTCAAGTACTAAAGGAATTCCTCCACACTATGGAAGTTCCAATTGGCAGTAAATGGATTAAATTTCCTTCCAATGAGGAAAACAGTAATGCTGCGGAGGAGTTTTCCAAGAAGTTTAATATTCCCAGACTGTTTGGATGTATAGATGGCATCCATGTCATAATTCACTCGATTTCTTTTGCATGGCCACCACGGGCACGCTTGCAGAAGTCCAGACGCTGAACCCAATTGTCGACGGTTTTCAAGCATAAATCGGCCGATACTGCTGCAATTTCACGTTCGATATTCGTACGAAGTTCATCAATCGTCACTGACTTGTTGGCATAGAACATGGACTTCACGTAGCCCCACAGGAAATTATCTAAAGGCGTCAAATCGCACGACCGAGGCGGCCAATCGACTGGGACATTTCGTGAGATAACACGTTCACCGAACTTGGTTTCCAATAAATTGATAGTGGCATTCGCTGTGTGGCGCCGTCCTGTTGTAACCACATGTCCTCCAAGTCCATATTATCCAATTGGGGCCAAAAATATTCGGTTATCATTGAACGGTAGCGATTCGCATTCATAGTAATTTGCCGGTCTTGATCATCACGGAAGATGATCGCCGGCCCATAAACCGCACCAAAACGTAATTTTTTCGGGATGCAATGATTACTCATGGATTACGTGTGTCTGACCAATAGCGCATATTTTGCTTATTGACGAAGCCATTCAGCCAGAAATGAGCCTCATCGCTGAAGATGATTTTCCGATGAAAATCCGAATCATTTTCAAGTTGTTGCTCAGCCCAATTCACGAACATACAACGCCTATGGTGGTCAAGCGGCTTCAGTTCTTTCGTCAGTTTGAACTTGTAAGGATGTAGGCCAAGATCTTTTCGCAAAATTCGCCACAACGACGTCACAGAGATGCCCAACGCTTGAGTACGACGTGTGAGAGACACATTTGGGCTTTCTTGAACTGAAGCCTCAGCGGCAGCAATATTCTAGACACTACGGGCACTTCTTTGTCTCACTTGCACGGGAACATTTTGTACTGTGTCTGTGGATTCAAATTTTTCCCCTAGACGCTCAATTGTTGATCTGGTAGGACGATTATGACGACCATAAATTGGACGTAGCGCTCTTAAAGTTGAGGCCACTTACTCCAAATTTTGGTAGGAAATTTTAATAATTTCGACTCGTTGTTGGCTCGTATATCTTTGCATGATGAAATGGCAAACCTTACTGAAGAGAAATGTCAACAGAGCGGGAAAAATATGGCGTCGTTTGCTGTTCCTATCGATTTACTTTTGTAGCGTCTCTGTTGAAAAACCCGTTAAATGTATTTCGTATTTTCAATGCTCAAACTCTTTCCAGATATGTGATCGCAATATGAGGATTCGTTTTGTAGACGCAACTCACCCTGAGTCTTGCCACGACTCATTTGTATGGAGCATGAGCAGTTTCCACAAAGAACTGGAAGGGCAGTACCTTGAAAATGGGAATTATACTCGTATGTGGTTGCTCGGTATGTGCTTGTAAATAAGTACTTATATACTTATATTTTATGTTTTAAGTGTATAATAAACATGTACTATTATTGCAGGAGATGGTGGCTACCCGTTGAAGCCATGGCTTCTGACCCCATACAGAAATCATCTTGATGGTCCTGTTGAAGAGAAATATAATAAGGCCCACACAGAGTGCAGCAACCTTATCGGGAGAACAAACGGGGGTTTAAAAAATAGATGGAGGTGCTTTCTTGGAGCACGACAGATGCACTATGCTCCAAAAAAAACTATCAAAATAATAAATTTCTGCGTAGCATGGTGGCTACCCGAGCAATACCGTGGCGAGCAATACCGGTCGGATGTTTTTCAAACTTCAACTTATGTTACTGCAAAATAGTAAATAATAAATCAATTTGTTTGAAGTTTTCAAATTTGATTCTTCATTTACTTATCTTAAAGTAAACCAATTTAAAAAAATATTAAAAAAACATAAACCAATGGTTTCATACGGAAACCAAAAAAACATAATGCGTCCAGTTTTGCACGCCACTCTCAGTATATAATAATAGTTGATTTACCGTTACTTTCCAAAAAAAGAACCATGGGTTTTTGTTTGTTTTACAAACTTTAGTTTGCCATTTCTATTTATTGCGCTCAAGAACTCAGATCATAAATTTACAATTAGTAGCAAAATTTTGAAACAAAGTTTTCATTTGCAAAAAAATTAGAAAAATTCCAAAAGATTTGCAAAAAAATTAGAAAAATTCCAAAAGATTTGGAAAACCGTATTGTGGTATTATTGGAAAATAAAAATAGTACTCGAAAAATAGCAGAAACGACTGGTGTTAGCAAATCAACTGTTATTGCAGTGCAGAATATAAATAATTTATCATCTTCGGGCAATTTTGGAGGTCGACCAAGGTTACTGAATGACGGTGATGCTCGTCACATGGAACTATTGCTTCGCAAAAACTCCAAATTAACACCTAAGGAAGCTACACAGGCCATTAACAAACCAGTCAGCGAATGGACAGCCAGGAGAGCACTAAAAAAATTGGATTAATCGCGTCTGTTAAACAGAAAAAACCAGCGCTCTCCAAAAAAACATAGCACCTCGATTACAGTTTTGTCGAGAACACAAAAACTGGTCTGTTGACGACTGGAAACGGGTTATTTGGCCTGATGAATCGAAAATCAATCGTTACCTATCCGATGGTAAGTCATACTATTGGCACCGACCCAACGAGCAGCTCCAGCAACACCAAGTTAAACAAACAATGAAACATGGCGGCGGTCCGATACATAAAATAGACGGAATAATGAGAAAGGAGGACTACCTTAATATTCTGCAAACATATTTGCCTGAGTTTGTTGATAAATCTGCGTACCCTATAGAGGAAATCATATTTCAGCAGGATGGAGATGCAAAACATACTGCTAAAATAGTAAAAGAGTGGCTTGAAAGTCAACAATTTAATACCTTGAAATGGCCTGCCCAAAGCCCAGATCTCAACCCCATTGAGAATTTGTGGGCTATTGCCAAGCGAACACTGTCCCAGCATGATGATCCTCCAAAAAATTTGGACGAGCTATGGGAGCGGGTCAAGGTTGCCTAGAGCAATATACCACACAGCACAATTGAAAAGTTAGTGGAAAGTATGTCAAAAAGAGTCAAGAGTGTTTTAAAAAGAAAACGTTTTTGGTCAAAATATTAAAATTTTAAAATAATTAATGATTTTTGTGTACTGCGAGCGGCGTGCAAAACTGGACGCATTGAGTTCTTTTCTTTTTCTATGAAATTAATGGTTTATGTTTTTTTTAAACATTTTTTTTATTGTTTTACTTTAAGATAAGTAAATAAAGAATGAAATTTGAAAATTTTAAACAAATTGAATTATTATCTGTAAGTATCACTGTAAGTATCACCAACAAATGCGACACTGTGGAATATCAAAGTTGCGATGGAGAAACGGATGAGGAACTAATCTCAACGCAACCAACCACTTCTTATCAAATTGCGGCTCAGGAAATAAGAAACAACATTCACATTTAATTTCATAAAAACATTTTCATTTATTCATTGATTTAAATTAATTAAGAACCAAAATATGAATTCATTGAATTTAATTACCAATTCTTTAAATTGGGATTGCTCCCATTGCCCTTCATTCGTTTAATTTCGATCAATTTCTTATTTTCACCAATTTGGTTTTCGATTTCCCGTACCTTTAACTTTTCGATTTCTATATGATGATGTTTAATTTCGTTTATTTTTTTTCCTTCATATACATCTTTTTTGTCGGAAATCCAATATTTTGGAGTTAAAATCAACTATTTTTTCCCAAGGATCGGCTAAACCTGTTTATATAAACTTTCGTCTCAGTCTTATCAGTCTTATCGTTTGTGAGGGCGTCGGAATATCCATTTCCAAATGCATTGCATTTTCCATTTCTATGGCAGTATTTTCTTTGTTCATTTCAAAACCTACAAAAACAAAAGAGTCGTCGACGCCTTCCTCAGCCTCGTTCATGTTCACCAATTCGTAAATTCGTTCCTCAGTCGAGGTAAGCCGAAGTTTTTTTGGTGGTCCTCCTCCAGTACCTTCGTGATAGCGATGAATATTTGCAGCCTTCTGCCTCGTATATCTTCGCTGATCTATCCTAACCTTTGAAAAAATTATGAAATTATTTCTTTAAAATTTATAAAAAAAATCCCTGAATATCTTTTTCCATTCTGCCAAAGTCTTAGGAGGTCCTACTATATTTAAAGTAGTTATTGCATCCTCCCAAAATGACGCAATCTCTTCTTTGTTTATTTTGGAATAACCACCAGCAATACTCTCTAATTTGTCTCTAATTGTATTTTATTTACCGACCTTGAACTGCAAAAATTTGTATTAAAATTACTAATTTTTAAATTTTTTAACAAATATTTACATTTTGCTCACATCAAAATTCAAAGGGAACGAATGTTTGATAAATGTGAAAAAGTTTCCCATAAAGTGGATTTCATAATAAAGGGTATTCGAAAGGGAAACATGCCAGATTGGAGGAAAAAAACTTTCATAATCACAAAAGGAACAAAATTGTTGTGAAATTAATTTCATAATAGGGGTGGTTAATTTTAGTAAAATAAAAAAAAAATACATGCGATTCAGAAATTAGTGTGGTAAGATATATCAGCTGGGTATATTCGTCTTGTCGAATAATTAATTAATTAATGTCCTTTTGATAAAATGCATTACATAATAAAGGGGACTCCCTTTCGAACATGCCAGATCGGAGGAAAAAAACTTTCATAATCACAACAAAGGGAAAAAGGAACAAAATTGTTGGGAAATTAATTTCATAATAGGAGTGGTTAATTTTAGTAAAATAAAAAAAAATACATGCGATTCAGAAACTAGTGTGGTAAGATATATCAGCTGGGTATATTCGTCTTGTCGAATAATTAATTACTTAATGTCCTTTTGATTTCGTATAGAAAATTATGTCAACCATTCTTCTTGCCCATGCGACGTAAAATATAAATATGCATATAAATAAGTACATACTTCCCATATTCTTCGGTGGTTGATATCTATATCTATTAAAATAATAGTTTTTCTGTAAAGTCCTTGTTAAACATTTAAATATATGTAGTTTCTCTTGTGAAAAATCGAATACATAACTTTGTTACAAGTGGTTTTGTGACAGAAACTAAATTATGTTTATAAAAAATAAATGGTTTCCCGTTGCATCCCATGAAGGAATTAGGGAGAGCCTCTCACAAACCAGTGAGCTGAGCTGTGTTCTAGTTTTACACTCACTGATTGGGACCTACAATTTTACACCGGTTCCGAACGGTATTTCGAGAAGCTTTGTCATGGCTAAGTTCTCTATAGTGACGCCGTCACTAAGCGATAAGAAATTTAAGGTGGTAAGAGCCCACGTTCTCATGCACAATAGCCGCGCACACTACCATTGCACCACCGACGGCCATTATGATAACAGTGACTAATATTTGAACACGAATTCTAATATTGTACCTTTTATTAGTTGTATCTTCCATTTCAGATGACTGAGGTTTTAGAAATACTCAAAATGGATAGTACAACTTAAGTTCGGTAGTAACAACTTGTATTTAGTAAGACCTGGTTTTATACTATCAATAACATAGACTAATAATTCTGATGTATGACAATTCTGAATTATAATCCAAATATAGACATTAGCATGGAATTTCCAATGCCTGAATTGATTTCCAACTAATATTTTCCGGGTGTACCACAGAATCCCCAAAAACAAAATCCCCAAACCAAAATCCCCAAACACAAAATCCCCAAGCACAAAATCCCCAAAAACAAAATCCCCAAATTCAAAATCCCCAAACACAAAATCCACATGTACAAAATCCCCAAGCACAAAATCACCATTTTCTGTGTGAAATACATTAAAAACGCGGCGATTTTAAACCTAATTTAAATGTATTTCACACAGAAAATGGGGATTTTGTGTTTGTAATTATTTCTGACATTTAAACTCAAAATAAATTTTATGATAAATTTACAAATATTTATTAGGCACGAGTATGTAATGGAACGAGTTAACTATTACTTATGAAAATATAATATAAAAAACTAAAAATATTACACAGTACATTTTTTTATAAAATCTTATCCTTTGGAATTTTGTAATCCTTTTAAAGGATTACAGGATGAGGAAATGAAAAACTGAAATTCCAATTAACTCCATTTGCCCTATTTTGAATTAAGGCCTTTATGGCAAACTTTGTGTGTGAGAACGAGATGGCATGAAAACGTCACTGTCGCTTGCATTGTCAATGTTAAGGCAGTTAAGAAAAAAATTCTGTAAATGTTAAAATACAAGAATTGTAGACTAAAGATTTCGAACTGAGCATGATATCCCGTTAGATGACATAGCCGTACCCTTTCAAGGATTGCTAAGTCAGTTTCATATGTGAAAATTACAATTTCTGTTTATATTATGTGAGACTTGGTAACCCTGCAACTAAAATTCCTTCGCCAGTTGTCAAAAAAAAATATTGTGATTCTTAAAATAAATAGCGAATCTCGCATTAATCTCGCGTTAAATAAATAAATATTGTGAAAAAGTTTAGTAAAGAGTGATAGAAAAGCTCCAGCACAAAGAATAACATATAAAATATATATCAGACAAAACGTAAACATGAAGTATGTATGTGTGTGTTTACGCATAAACTTAACAGTTTAACAGCTGAAAATTATTAGCCAATAGGAACACGAGTGGCATGACGTAAGTCATCCAACATGCGCCGAAAATTTCATTTTTGTGCGCGTGATGTCGTTAAAATATTGTTGTAAAGCAAAATATTGTGTCAAAAATTCTTTAAATTAGCAAATAATATGGAAGTAGTTATTGTGAAATCAAATAAAGGCAATGACAAACTTTGTGTGGATGGTTACGACTACCACTATCATTCAAAAATTAAAACGGCAGAGTTTCGGTGGTCTTGTTGTGTTGTAATAACAACAAAAACTAATGACGGACATGCAATTAAACGGGCTCCTACCGAACACAATCATGATCTAAAGACGCATTGTGTAGCTGTATCAACTGCAAATAAAAAAGTTAAAAACCTTCCCAAATAATCAGGGAAGCAATTGTAGATTGTCAACCAGACCAGCGAGCAGTGTTGCCACTTCATGTGTAATTACACATATCGTGTGTAATTTTTCGTTGCATGTGTGGTCCATGTGTAATTAGTGCCATGTGTAATTTATTGTTTCACGTTTTATAACACTTTTTTTGTTTGCCATATAGATGCTGTTGCCAACACTAGCTTATGGTATATGTATACATCCGTCCTGCTCTAACCCAAAAGATTAATTTGCAGCAACTCGACAATGAGTGGCGATAACATGCACTTTTAGAGTACGACAAGTTTGAACTTTATGAACATTTGGAGCCAGAAGTGTACTGGTAAAAAGTTTTTAAATTAAAAAATTCCTTAGGAAACGAATTATTTCCAACATTACAAAAAGTTATAAAATTGCCCTTTATCCTACCCTTCTCAAATGCTTCTGCAGAAAGAATATTTAGCAGTTTAAATTATTGTAAAACAGCATACGTAGGAATGGAGGCCCAAACTTTGAACCCACACAAGAAATGTACAATAACATTAATCGTAAATTTCTTACAAAATAACGTGTATTTATTTATATTATACTTTTTTAGTTATTAATTACTATATAAAGTTAGTATGAAATGTATTTTAATTTGTTTTTTGTGTTATATAGTAATTTTTATTAAATAATAAAAAATTTTGATACAGGTGTAATTTTTCCCCAAATGTGTAATATTTTTATCCTCCGTGTGTAATATGTAGTTTCTTTGGTGGCAACACTGCCAGCGAGTGTACCTGCCGTCGAAACCAGCTCAAAAAATTAAAATTATTCGTAATCGAAAAACAACGGATACGGTTCCAGAGCCATATAATTTAGAAGACGTATGTATACCAGAAGAATTAAAGTACTTGGAGGGCGAACTTTTTGTCTTATGCGACTGGAATTACAACGGTGAAAGAAACTTCATAATGAGCACGACCTATTCATTGAAAGAATTAGGGAAATCACAGTGCTGGGTGATGGATGGAACCTTTTATGTAGTTCCCAAACTGTTTCACAATCCAAGGTTTTATAGATGGTCAATCTGTGCCTCTAATTTTTTGCCTTATGAGCAAAAAATCTAAGCAGGCTTACAATGAGTTCTTCCATCAACTGTTCCATTTGGCTGTAGGTCAAAATATTAATTTAAATCCACAACGAATTATTACAGATTTTGAACAAACAATCTCGTCCGTGGCCCAAGAGTGTTTCCCTGATGCCCTGTATAGGAAGAACCAATTTATTAGGACTTAGTCGGTGGTGTCATGGCTTTGCAATTCGATTGCCATCAGATATTCTACTTGAAGTAACGAGTTGTATTCTTGTTTCGCAGTGATATGTTTATTGAAAATATTTTTTTTCTTTTGATATGAAATTTTTGAATTTTATTGTCATATTTTTTGACTTTTTCTTGGGAACAAAAAATATCCCATTTATTGCTTTCAACGACATCTAGAAAATTAACCATTACACTAAAAATTTCCCAACACTTGTGCTTCATCTATTAGTTTGCTTTATCTATGGGTCGAACAGCTGTGTCATCGAAACCAGTGTTGCCAATTTGGCATAATTAATGCTTTTTAGCATAATTTTTTTGGCTTCAGCATAATTTTTTTGAAATATGATTCTGAATGGTTTTTAGTATAATTTTCACAATATATTTCCAAAATTGTATTTTTTTCGTAAAACTTTTAGCATAATTTTTTAGATATTGCACAATTTCTCATCGACAAATTTTTAATTTTTGTTTGTTCTTTGCTTTTTAATAACATGTAACTTGCATATTTTTTAATAAATATCAAATGTTTAGTCAGAAACACAGCGAACGTGTTAATTTTGTTTCATTTGACAATAATATATATAAAATATATCGCAACACACTCCAACGAATAGAAACGAAACATATTTTCAATACATTATCCGGCATCATGTGTCAAAAATGTTTTGACTGATCCTGTGTTTTCAGTCTTAGAGGCCGATATCTCCCGAACCATTAACAAAACTTTAAAACTAAGAAAAATGTATTTCTATACTACTTATTTCACACTTTTTACATGACCTTTTATAATCTGTTTGGAAAACAATTTAAAACTAATGATCTAATAATATATTAAAAAGTCTATGTATATTTTTATGTATATTTTACATTAGCTTGTAATTAAAACAATATAATCCGCAAGTTACAAAAATAATATTGAAAATCAATGTCGATACTTTCGCAAAAAAAATATTGAAGGAAATGCAATACAAAAGTTTGAAAGAGTAATGTTTGTGCTAAATTTCGTACAGTTAATACTTAAAAAAATATATAGGATACGGTTTTATCAAAATACGGTATTTTATCAGGACGTTAAAGCTAGTCCATTTAGAAATCCCTTTCAGAAAAATTTTACAATGTTTTTCAAGTAGTCCAGTTGATAAATACGGCGTATTTATAAGTGTTCATTCGGATTGCAAAAGTCATATAAAACGAAAAATATCTATTTATTTTAATGATCCATGACTTGTTTTATGCATTAGATATATAACATTATGCTACATAAATAAAATTCAAACACTTATTCCCTTTTCGATTGTTCATGATTGATATGAATGAAAGTAAAAATTATATTTTAGCGAAAAAAATATATGTCTGTCACATTATTTTTTATAACTCCGAAACTATTGATCAAATTAAAATGTGGTATAGGCATAGATGAATATAATGTAAACCTATATTTCTTCAAATTTGGTTCAACCAAATCGGAGAAGTCGTTTTCAAGTTATGATAAACGTTGTGGAGAAATATCTCAAACAATCGTGAATATACAGAAAACTTTGTAAAAATCCTTATCACAGAATATTTTTATCAGGACCGTTTGCGGCTGTGATTGTGGGACTGTCCGACTCCTTTGAAGAGGAGGAGTTGAAATAATATATGACGGGGCTACAGGTGAAACTGTCTGTGATAAGAGTCACCAAATTAGGAGGGGATAAGTGGCTAATCCACATATCTCGGGACTCAGACGTAACTGCGGTTTAGGCAATTAAGTACATGCTGCACTGGAAGGTCTCCATCCGCAAGGATATGAAGACTGGGGTCTCGCAGTGCAGGAATTGTCAGCGCTACGGACAAGTAGCGCTGAATTGGGGCATTCCCCACCGCTCTTGCAAATGTGCCGGGTCCCATGGCCCTGGCAAATGCACCCTTCACGCCGAGGTGGAAGGTGTTGGGTCGACCTTAGGTCCAGACCCTAAAACGGGAGCTCCGGTTCTCCTTCCGGGCCATATTGTGCGGTTAACGGCTATGCGGCTAGCGCCAAAGAGTGCCCGCCGCGGCAAAAATTACTTCGCGAGAAGGCTGAAGCCAGGAAGCAACGCCTCGTCGTTCCTTGAATCAGCTTTTCTCGTGATAGTGGCCAATTTCACAGCGGCACCACCCACTTTGGGGCCATTGACCCGAATATCGGAGAATATTCGGCACGGACCTTCTGTCCTGCCGCGCCAAAGTGGGTCCGTTTATGCATAAGTATGCAAAACTGGAAGGTGATGAGCTGAAGTCTCAAGCCATCCTGGGTCTTTTAATGGCCCTAGGGCCTATGAAAATAGTGTAGATAGAGGAGATTTTTAGATTCTAAGTTAGTTTTTAAGTTTCTATCGTTGGATTAATGCCCTTTTTTATTTCCTTTTTTAGGGCTTCGTAGTTTAAGTATAATTTTGAGAATATTTTTAAGTACCAGCATAGCTGGACTTGTGGCAATGCCACGGACCAATTGGGTAGTCCTGTAAAAATTTTTTAATATTAAGGAAACTATGTAAATATTTATAAATTGTTAGCTTTAAGTTTTCATCTAAAAATTGTCGAGTATATGGAATAAAATGAAATTGAGAAATTGAAAATTTTCCTGCTGCTTGCCTAATATTTTGTAGCTGTTGCATTTTATTTATTTTTAGCATTTTAAACACTGGTCGAGTATTGAGCAGTAGTTAGTCCTCAGACGTTTACTTAGAGAGTTGTCATTCATGTTGTTATTGTCGTTTTCTGTCATTAATTTATAATAATCTTTCAATTAATTACAGTTTTATGCATAAAGCGCACTGGTTTTAGTAAAACAGTGTTTGTTTAAACTGAGACCACTTTTAGATTTGGATGAATTTGTCAGAGAAAACTATAGATTGAAAATAATGCGACTTTCATTACAATTATAATCAAACTCCCACCTTAAGGGTTGCAGTTAGTGGGAAAATGGTTCTGAGAAAATGGTTGGGTTGAAAAAATATTGCATAACGGTTGCGCTCGCTTTCGAGTTCTCTCTTCGATCCACATTAATTAGTGTTGTTCGCATGAACATGTTGGCCAATTCGAAATACTCTAATGTTGGGCTCACACTTTGCTGTTCACACTCATTCCTTTTGTATCATTTAATTTACGAACATTTGTATTGTACCCTCCCATCCTTAGTGAATAAAGATACATAGATGGTAAATATCAGGCACGTACGTAGAATTTTTGTTCGGGAGGTCCAACGTGAAAAATTTATTGGTGAAAATTTGAATTGTCCAGAATTTCTTTTGGAAGTCAAATTCATTCCTTTCCACACTGGGCCAGAGTTCAAATTCTGCGGCATAAATTCGAATAATGACACTATAAAAGCGTAACTGGGCATATCAGATAGACCCTAAATATGTGACAAATAGCCGAAAATTTGGACCGATCCGACGACGCAGAGTCCTACCGCCCATATAATGTTAAGTGCGAATAAATAGTAATACAACTAAGTTTTTTTGTGACTCAACCATTATGTTTATGGTATCATATTTATTTATGTAGATGGGTTTAAGATTAATAAAATATAATAAAGAAAATTTTTTTTTAAAGAAATTGTGGTGATATTATTTGATATATAGAAACCCCTATTTTGACTTTGAAGCCGATTTCTCAAAAACTGCTCGAACGATTTCCTGCAAATTGGCAAGAAGTATTATTTATTTTCTCTGATGTGACGTGTGATTTTGTCGATACAGGGTATCCTGTAAGAAAGTTGTACAATATTTAAATTTTAGCTCATAATTTCAATAAAATATAATGTTTTTACCACTAAAAAATATGTTCATAATTGTCATCTTTGTCATTTTTAAATATTTTCCTGTTCCTCTGCATCTAATTCAAAACAATATGTAATTTCAGTTTCTGAATCTGAGTCAGTGTCACTTTTATCGATTGTGGAATTAATGTTAGAATGATTTTCAAAGCTTGGGGTTTCCAGGAGGGATATAACGTCTGCGGGCAACAGTTTCGATTTTTTTGGGCTGCTCTTTTATTTAATACTATACTCGATATAAGAGGATTCGAGGAATCAATTGCTCTCTGAAAAACATCTGTCATATTGTTCACTCTACTGTTTTGTCTTGCATGTGACCGCCGGTCGCTTTTATAATATTTGTTGCGTGCTTCTGAAGCGTTTTCACCAAGACAGGCTAATGGTAATAATGATGATGCTATTATTTGGTAACCGTGTATCAGAACTTTGTGTACAGTTGCATACATCGGATACCATGGGTACTTCGACATATACAATGAGATAGTTTTCTGGCAATATTCCTGGAACTTATGGGGATTGATTTGTAATTCGCATGATATTGCAATTAAGATGTTGTGAAAATATGTCAGTACTGCTAAATCGAGGCCTAAAATTTCCGCAAATAGTTTTACATTGTCAAATGCTCTTCTCGCAGTGTTTCCATCGTTGCTGTTTCCGTTACCATTTTGTTTTGGCTTATCAACATGCAAACTCATTTCCTTCCACAGCTTTTCTTGTATTTTTTTCTTTCTATCCATAATTAAAATTTTTTCTTCTGAATTTCTTATTTGTCATTTTTGTAAAACAATTCTATATTAGATTTTTAGTACGAATTCAAAGAATCGTATCGACGCATGGAGCGGGCTTATGCCATATTGCAAGCTTCCAGGTTTTGGTTTGAATTTCGGATAGCAAATATTATCACTTTCCATGTACATTTTTGGGCTGGCCCCACATATCGGACACAATTGAGCAGATTTTGTGCCGGTCAAAATATTTAACACTCTCCCGTCGATTAATGTCATATGAAGATCATAAGTTACAGTGATTTTTCTCCCATCCCAAATAGTGCATACGTAGGGCTCCAACTTTTGTATTTGGTCGTCCAGATCTTTTTTTCTGTAAGAATGTGTTCCTTGGTTTCTTTCACAAATTCTAATTTG
This sequence comes from Phaonia tiefii, assembly GCA_963931995.1. Lineage (NCBI taxonomy): Eukaryota > Metazoa > Arthropoda > Insecta > Diptera > Muscidae > Phaonia > Phaonia tiefii. The sequence continues at coordinate 131,602,740 of OZ008369.1, forward strand.
AGCGGCCTACAAAATCTTACGGACTGTGGAGTTCGATTAAGCCATAAAACCGTTTCAAAATCGCCTACTAGTTTTAGTGGTATGACGGTAGTTGCAAACAAGGACTGATCAAAAGATTGCGGCTCGTTCACACTAAATTTCTGTCTGTATATACTTTGACCAGCAGATCCGTCGAATCCATAACTTGCTATTAGTTTCACATTTGTAATTTTTGGAAACTGGTTAAATATTTCTTCCTGCAAAAGGATAATGCGACAAACAGTATGACCCAACAAGTCCTTAAGAGGGACTTGCGCTACGGTTTCTGTAACAGTAATTCCCTGTGGCCTACAATTGGATTTTGCTTCCCTTACTTTGTTGTAACTTGGATATTGAGTTTTGTTTAACTCCCGAATATTGTTGTATTTCAGTTTTGTGAACGAGTTTTCGAGCAAAATTGCCATAGCCTCATTTGGAGTTAGATGTAATGGTTTTTAATTTTTTTTTAAATTCGGTTCCTTTGACATAAGAAAAGTATTTCTTAACATTTGTGACGTATCTGTCTCATTACATTTTTTCGCAGAAATTGCTGCAGCATGCACAAGAAGAGAAGCATTGTGGCCTTGGTCGTCTGCCAAAGCAGAGGCTAATTTCCTCTTTAGTCGGGTTCCTGCATGGGTGTATTCTACTCGAGGACGCCCTACTCGATTCATAGACGACGTATTATTCAATGTCAAAATCATGTTTGAAGATAGCCACTTCGAATGCTTGGCCTTGAACGTTGTTAAGTTTCGGCTGCATTTCGGCATGTTTTTTTTAATAAACAGGTCAAAGCTTTTTACTTTTCTCTCAATATTCTTTTTCATTTCAGGGCTTAAGTTATTTACATTTAGCTGCTCAAAAATCCACCTCGAAATTTCAGACTCTTCTCTATTGTTGTCTATCCAAACATTCAACAGCGTTGCATGACAAAATTCAAACGTATCTGGAAATTGACAAAGACGAAGTGAATGCGGAAAAAGCCGCGAAACGCCGCAAATAAAATTAATAACATAGTATTATACACACTTTGGGCTTTAATTTTACATAATTACATTTTGGCACAATTTGACAGAAAGTTAGTTCTCGATTCAGAATACACGGGCACGGGGTTGGTTATCTTCTATTTTAGGACATAACGAAACAATACACAAAAATAACATTTAACACAGACAAATGAAAACATTTTTTAATTTATACACTCTGCATACCTTGATCATTAATTTCCATTCTTAAGAATTAGTCTTAACTCAAACGTAAAAAATGTACACAGCCACGAATTCAGCAAAAAGTTTTGCCTCTTTTATGCCAAAGCAACAGCTGATAAAACATATGACTTTAAAGCAACGCCAATGTTTCAGGGTTGCCATAGCACCCAAATTTTTGATGGTTACCTTACACCCCAAGTATATTCTACAAAAAAAAAATTATTTAAGTGAAGTTTTGTTCCAACAAAAATTTTGAATTTATGCCGCACAATTTGAAATCTGGCCCTGTGTGCTTTCTAACAAAAAAATTTAATTGTTCTTTGAAGTAAAATAACATTTATAAACATCGTAGATTCGTTGTCACAAGTGTATTTACAGTCAACTAAAATTTGGCGGTTCATTGAACTATAACAATATTCCGTTGCGATTACCAATAATTGTGTATCACCAATTGTGTATCACCAAATGTTGCGCATATCAATTGATTTGTAATTCAGTTTTGGTTGTAAGAACTGAAATATTCAGTTGAAGCCACAGCAACAAGAAATAAATGTGATCTGTCAATCAAGTTTTCGTTCTAGCAATCAAATTATCCTGTAGCGGTGAATATTCTCTTAGTTAGAAGAACGAAACATGTAAAAACTAATTCGGTTGTACAAAATAAGGTATTGGTCTGCTCAACTAATTATGTACTTGAATTTAATGGCTGTCACAACATTTTGTGATGCTTTAATCAATTATGAATTTTATAGAAAAAAGCAAAAAAAATATTTTTTTATTACAATTGTGTATTTTATATTTAAATATAAACAAAATTAATATTATTTATAACCAGGGTTCGTATTTCGTGCCCATTTTTGATCCAAAATGTGAAAAAATTAGAATAAATTTCTATATGTCGAAAACGGAGCGTCGAATCGAAAAAATAACAAATTTTTACGGGTTTCTCACAAAGTATTGCAATTTACATGAAATATTTTTTTTTTCAAAAAATCGCTAAAATATAAAAAAAAACCTCCATAGGAGGCTGTAACCAATGGATGCCTTTAATAAGGCATCACTTTTTTTTAACAAATCGCGGAAACTAAATTTTTTCGAATAAAAATTCGCTAAACCGCCATTATGTATATATTTCGCAAACGGAGCGTTCAATCGAAATGTAACTAATTTTTCGGCATTCTAAGGGTTTTTCATAAAGTGGTCCAATTCGTATGAACTTTTTTTCTACAAATCGCCAAAATAAGTAAATTGCTAATATAAGAAAGTAACTATAACTCGGAAACGGTGCGTCCAACCGCAAAAATAATAAATTTTTTTACCGCCATAGGAGGCTTCAACCGATGGATGCCTCTCATACGGCGTCACTTATAATCCGTTAAACTAACATTTTTAAAATAAAAAATCGCTAAAACACACAATATATCGTCGGTATTTTGAACTGAAGTGTTGTCAGCTGTTTGGACAGTAAATTTGAAATTGCCGATTGCTGAGAATTGTGAAATTATTGTTTATCTTGTTTTGGTAACATTATTTGAGATATATCGACCGAACTGATTGTCAAAAAATAATTCAAAATGTTTTTAAATTCAATTTCAAATTTTGGAAAATGTTTGGAATAAGTGCTTCTTTGTATTTGCGGCTCCAAAATGAGGAAGATGTGAACGTAGGATATGAAAAACTGCACCGAAAGAAGTTGCGAGATGGCTCCAATCCGTTCGAACTTCCAGATTGCCGGTAAGTAAATCAAGATTTTTTGTTGATATAAATTTTAAAAAAGAGTAGTTTTCTAGATTTAGAGTGCATTATCGCATAAATAAGGATTCATTTAAATATCTGCTTGACTACATGATCCGTTTGATGAAATGGCATTTTCAGTTTTTCATTTCGTCATCCTGTTGCCCTTTAAAAGGACTACAAAGCTATATATACTATATACAGGCTATTAACATATGCTTTTTTTTGGAATAAATTGTTGGAGATTTTCAAAGGATTTAATTTTTCAAGGACATTTTTAAGTCTTTTTTTCTGGAACGGTATAAATAAAAAATAATAAAAATAACCATAATTCTCTTCTTTAATTTGGCACCTATGTATATTGGTAATGTAATATTTTTTTTCAAAAATGTAATCCCTTGAAAATTTGTAGTCGTTTTAGGCACCAGGATGAGAAAGTGAAAAACTGAAAACGCCAATTAACTCCAGTTTGCCTATAGTTTCATACGTATATCAAGTTCAAGTACTAAAGGAATTCCTCCACACTATGGAAGTTCCAATTGGCAGTAAATGGATTAAATTTCCTTCCAATGAGGAAAACAGTAATGCTGCGGAGGAGTTTTCCAAGAAGTTTAATATTCCCAGACTGTTTGGATGTATAGATGGCATCCATGTCATAATTCACTCGATTTCTTTTGCATGGCCACCACGGGCACGCTTGCAGAAGTCCAGACGCTGAACCCAATTGTCGACGGTTTTCAAGCATAAATCGGCCGATACTGCTGCAATTTCACGTTCGATATTCGTACGAAGTTCATCAATCGTCACTGACTTGTTGGCATAGAACATGGACTTCACGTAGCCCCACAGGAAATTATCTAAAGGCGTCAAATCGCACGACCGAGGCGGCCAATCGACTGGGACATTTCGTGAGATAACACGTTCACCGAACTTGGTTTCCAATAAATTGATAGTGGCATTCGCTGTGTGGCGCCGTCCTGTTGTAACCACATGTCCTCCAAGTCCATATTATCCAATTGGGGCCAAAAATATTCGGTTATCATTGAACGGTAGCGATTCGCATTCATAGTAATTTGCCGGTCTTGATCATCACGGAAGATGATCGCCGGCCCATAAACCGCACCAAAACGTAATTTTTTCGGGATGCAATGATTACTCATGGATTACGTGTGTCTGACCAATAGCGCATATTTTGCTTATTGACGAAGCCATTCAGCCAGAAATGAGCCTCATCGCTGAAGATGATTTTCCGATGAAAATCCGAATCATTTTCAAGTTGTTGCTCAGCCCAATTCACGAACATACAACGCCTATGGTGGTCAAGCGGCTTCAGTTCTTTCGTCAGTTTGAACTTGTAAGGATGTAGGCCAAGATCTTTTCGCAAAATTCGCCACAACGACGTCACAGAGATGCCCAACGCTTGAGTACGACGTGTGAGAGACACATTTGGGCTTTCTTGAACTGAAGCCTCAGCGGCAGCAATATTCTAGACACTACGGGCACTTCTTTGTCTCACTTGCACGGGAACATTTTGTACTGTGTCTGTGGATTCAAATTTTTCCCCTAGACGCTCAATTGTTGATCTGGTAGGACGATTATGACGACCATAAATTGGACGTAGCGCTCTTAAAGTTGAGGCCACTTACTCCAAATTTTGGTAGGAAATTTTAATAATTTCGACTCGTTGTTGGCTCGTATATCTTTGCATGATGAAATGGCAAACCTTACTGAAGAGAAATGTCAACAGAGCGGGAAAAATATGGCGTCGTTTGCTGTTCCTATCGATTTACTTTTGTAGCGTCTCTGTTGAAAACCCCGTTAAATGTATTTCGTATTTTCAATGCTCAAACTCTTTCCAGATATGTATGTGATCGCAATATGAGGATTCGTTTTGTAGACGCAACTCACCCTGAGTCTTGCCACGACTCATTTGTATGGAGCATGAGCAGTTTCCACAAAGAACTGGAAGGGCAGTACTACCTTGAAAATGGGAATTATACTCGTATGTGGTTGCTCGGTATGTGCTTGTAAATAAGTACTTATATACTTATATTTTATATTTTAAGTGTATAATAAACATGTACTATTATTGCAGGAGATGGTGGCTACCCGTTGAAGCCATGGCTTCTGACCCCATACAGAAATCATCTTGATGGTCCTGTTGAAGAGAAATATAATAAGGCCCACACAGAGTGCAGCAACCTTATCGGGAGAACAAACGGGGGTTTAAAAAATAGATGGAGGTGCTTTCTTGGAGCACGACAGATGCACTATGCTCCAAAAAAAACTATCAAAATAATAAATTTCTGCGTAGCATGGTGGCTACCCGAGCAATACCGTGGCGAGCAATACTGGTCGGATGTTTTTCAAACTTCAACTTATGTTACTGCAAAATAGTAAATAATAAATCAATTTGTTTGAAGTTTTCAAATTTGATTTTTTATTTACTTATCTTAAAGTAAACCAATTTAAAAAAATATTAAAAAAACATAAACCAATGGTTTCATACGGAAACCAAAAAAACATAATGCGTCCAGTTTTGCACGCCACTCTCAGTATATAATAATAGTTGATTTACCGTTACTTTCCAAAAAAAGAACCATGGGTTTTTGTTTGTTTTACAAACTTTAGTTTGCCATTTCTATTTATTGCGCTCAAGAACTCAGATCATAAATTTACAATTAGTAGCAAAATTTTGAAACAAAGTTTTCATTTGCAAAAAAATTAGAAAAATTCCAAAAGATTTGCAAAAAAATTAGAAAAATTCCAAAAGATTTGGAAAACCGTATTGTGGTATTATTGGAAAATAAAAATAGTACTCGAAAAATAGCAGAAACGACTGGTGTTAGCAAATCAACTGTTATTGCAGTGCAGAATATAAATAATTTATCATCTTCGGGCAATTTTGGAGGTCGACCAAGGTTACTGAATGACGGTGATGCTCGTCACATGGAACTATTGCTTCGCAAAAACTCCAAATTAACACCTAAGGAAGCTACACAGGCCATTAACAAACCAGTCAGCGAATGGACAGCCAGGAGAGCACTAAAAAAATTGGATTAATCGCGTCTGTTAAACAGAAAAAACCAGCGCTCTCCAAAAAAACATAGCACCTCGATTACAGTTTTGTCGAGAACACAAAAACTGGTCTGTTGACGACTGGAAACGGGTTATTTGGCCTGATGAATCGAAAATCAATCGTTACCTATCCGATGGTAAGTCATACTATTGGCACCGACCCAACGAGCAGCTCCAGCAACACCAAGTTAAACAAACAATGAAACATGGCGGCGGTAGTATAATAGTGTGGGCATGTTTCACTTGGTGGCACGTCGGTCCGATACATAAAATAGACGGAATAATGAGAAAGGAGGACTACCTTAATATTCTGCAAACATATTTGCCTGAGTTTGTTGATAAATCTGTGTACCCTATAGAGGAAATCATATTTCAGCAGGATGGAGATGCAAAACATACTGCTAAAATAGTAAAAGAGTGGCTTGAAAGTCAACAATTTAATACCTTGAAATGGCCTGCCCAAAGCCCAGATCTCAACCCCATTGAGAATTTGTGGGCTATTGCCAAGCGAACACTGTCCCAGCATGATGATCCTCCAAAAAATTTGGACGAGCTATGGGAGCGGGTCAAGGTTGCCTAGAGCAATATACCACACAGCACAATTGAAAAGTTAGTGGAAAGTATGTCAAAAAGAGTCAAGAGTGTTTTAAAAAGAAAACGTTTTTGGTCAAAATATTAAAATTTTAAAATAATTAATGATTTTTGTGTACTGCGAGCGGCGTGCAAAACTGGACGCATTGAGTTCTTTTCTTTTTCTATGAAATTAATGGTTTATGTTTTTTTTAAACATTTTTTTTATTGTTTTACTTTAAGATAAGTAAATAAAGAATGAAATTTGAAAATTTTAAACAAATTGAATTATTATCTGTAAGTATCACTGTAAGTATCACCAACAAATGCGACACTGTGGAATATCAAAGTTGCGATGGAGAAACGGATGAGGAACTAATCTCAACGCAACCAACCACTTCTTATCAAATTGCGGCTCAGGAAATAAGAAACAACATTCACATTTAATTTCATAAAAACATTTTCATTTATTCATTGATTTAAATTAATTAAGAACCAAAATATGAATTCATTGAATTTAATTACCAATTCTTTAAATTGGGATTGCTCCCATTGCCCTTCATTCGTTTAATTTCGATCAATTTCTTATTTTCACCAATTTGGTTTTCGATTTCCCGTACCTTTAACTTTTCGATTTCTATATGATGATGTTTAATTTCGTTTATTTTTTTTCCTTCATATACATCTTTTTTGTCGGAAATCCAATATTTTGGAGTTAAAATCAACTATTTTTTCCCAAGGATCGGCTAAACCTGTTTATATAAACTTTCGTCTCAGTCTTATCAGCTTTCAAGATGTCAACCAGGTTTCCTGAGCTTTAATCTCGGTCTCAATGAGGTCCACAGTTGACATTTCTTTATCCTTTGTTCTAAATAGCTTTCGGGATGATGTCACTGGGGTAGTGATTTTACTAGTCGTTTGTGAGGGCGTCGGAATATCCATTTCCAAATGCATTGCATTTTCCATTTCTATGGCAGTATTTTCTTTGTTCATTTCAAAACCTACAAAAACAAAAGAGTCGTCGACGCCTTCCTCAGCCTCGTTCATGTTCACCAATTCGTAAATTCGTTCCTCAGTCGAGGTAAGCCGAAGTTTTTTTGGTGGTCCTCCTCCAGTACCTTCGTGATAGCGATGAATATTTGCAGCCTTCTGCCTCGTATATCTTCGCTGATCTATCCTAACCTTTGAAAAAATTATGAAATTATTTCTTTAAAATTTATAAAAAAAATCCCTGAATATCTTTTTCCATTCTGCCAAAGTCTTAGGAGGTCCTACTATATTTAAAGTAGTTATTGCATCCTCCCAAAATGACGCAATCTCTTCTTTGTTTATTTTGGAATAACCACCAGCAATACTCTCTAATTTGTCTCTAATTGTATTTTATTTACCGACCTTGAACTGCAAAAATTTGTATTAAAATTACTAATTTTTAAATTTTTTAACAAATATTTACATTTTGCTCACATCAAAATTCAAAGGGAACGAATGTTTGATAAATGTGAAAAAGTTTCCCATAAAGTGGATTTCATAATAAAGGGTATTCGAAAGGGAAACATGCCAGATTGGAGGAAAAAAACTTTCATAATCACAAAAGGAACAAAATTGTTGTGAAATTAATTTCATAATAGGGGTGGTTAATTTTAGTAAAATAAAAAAAAAATACATGCGATTCAGAAATTAGTGTGGTAAGATATATCAGCTGGGTATATTCGTCTTGTCGAATAATTAATTAATTAATGTCCTTTTGATAAAATGCATTACATAATAAAGGGGACTCCCTTTCGAACATGCCAGATCGGAGGAAAAAAACTTTCATAATCACAACAAAGGGAAAAAGGAACAAAATTGTTGGGAAATTAATTTCATAATAGGAGTGGTTAATTTTAGTAAAATAAAAAAAAATACATGCGATTCAGAAACTAGTGTGGTAAGATATATCAGCTGGGTATATTCGTCTTGTCGAATAATTAATTACTTAATGTCCTTTTGATTTCGTATAGAAAATTATGTCAACCATTCTTCTTGCCCATGCGACGTAAAATATAAATATGCATATAAATAAGTACATACTTCCCATATTCTTCGGTGGTTGATATCTATATCTATTAAAATAATAGTTTTTCTGTAAAGTCCTTGTTAAACATTTAAATATATGTAGTTTCTCTTGTGAAAAATCGAATACATAACTTTGTTACAAGTGGTTTTGTGACAGAAACTAAATTATGTTTATAAAAAATAAATGGTTTCCCGTTGCATCCCATGAAGGAATTAGGGAGAGCCTCTCACAAACCAGTGAGCTGAGCTGTGTTCTAGTTTTACACTCACTGATTGGGACCTACAATTTTACACCGGTTCCGAACGGTATTTCGAGAAGCTTTGTCATGGCTAAGTTCTCTATAGTGACGCCGTCACTAAGCGATAAGAAATTTAAGGTGGTAAGAGCCCACGTTCTCATGCACAATAGCCGCGCACACTACCATTGCACCACCGACGGCCATTATGATAACAGTGACTAATATTTGAACACGAATTCTAATATTGTACCTTTTATTAGTTGTATCTTCCATTTCAGATGACTGAGGTTTTAGAAATACTCAAAATGGATAGTACAACTTAAGTTCGGTAGTAACAACTTGTATTTAGTAAGACCTGGTTTTATACTATCAATAACATAGACTAATAATTCTGATGTATGACAATTCTGAATTATAATCCAAATATAGACATTAGCATGGAATTTCCAATGCCTGAATTGATTTCCAACTAATATTTTCCGGGTGTACCACAGAATCCCCAAAAACAAAATCCCCAAACCAAAATCCCCAAACACAAAATCCCCAAGCACAAAATCCCCAAAAACAAAATCCCCAAATTCAAAATCCCCAAACACAAAATCCACATGTACAAAATCCCCAAGCACAAAATCACCATTTTCTGTGTGAAATACATTAAAAACGCGGCGATTTTAAACCTAATTTAAATGTATTTCACACAGAAAATGGGGATTTTGTGTTTGTAATTATTTCTGACATTTAAACTCAAAATAAATTTTATGATAAATTTACAAATATTTATTAGGCACACGAGTATGTAATGGAACGAGTTAACTATTACTTATGAAAATATAATATAAAAAACTAAAAATATTACACAGTACATTTTTTTATAAAATCTTATCCTTTGGAATTTTGTAATCCTTTTAAAGGATTACAGGATGAGGAAATGAAAAACTGAAATTCCAATTAACTCCATTTGCCCTATTTTGAATTAAGGCCTTTATGGCAAACTTTGTGTGTGAGAACGAGATGGCATGAAAACGTCACTGTCGCTTGCATTGTCAATGTTAAGGCAGTTAAGAAAAAAATTCTGTAAATGTTAAAATACAAGAATTGTAGACTAAAGATTTCGAACTGAGCATGATATCCCGTTAGATGACATAGCCGTACCCTTTCAAGGATTGCTAAGTCAGTTTCATATGTGAAAATTACAATTTCTGTTTATATTATGTGAGACTTGGTAACCCTGCAACTAAAATTCCTTCGCCAGTTGTCAAAAAAAAATATTGTGATTCTTAAAATAAATAGCGAATCTCGCATTAATCTCGCGTTAAATAAATAAATATTGTGAAAAAGTTTAGTAAAGAGTGATAGAAAAGCTCCAGCACAAAGAATAACATATAAAATATATATCAGACAAAACGTAAACGTGTGTGTTTACGCATAAACTTAACAGTTTAACAGCTGAAAATTATTAGCCAATAGGAACACGAGTGGCATGACGTAAGTCATCCAACATGCGCCGAAAATTTCATTTTTGTGCGCGTGATGTCGTTAAAATATTGTTGTAAAGCAAAATATTGTGTCAAAAATTCTTTAAATTAGCAAATAATATGGAAGTAGTTATTGTGAAATCAAATAAAGGCAATGACAAACTTTGTGTGGATGGTTACGACTACCACTATCATTCAAAAATTAAAACGGCAGAGTTTCGGTGGTCTTGTTGTGTTGTAATAACAACAAAAACTAATGACGGACATGCAATTAAACGGGCTCCTACCGAACACAATCATGATCTAAAGACGCATTGTGTAGCTGTATCAACTGCAAATAAAAAAGTTAAAAACCTTCCCAAATAATCAGGGAAGCAATTGTAGATTGTCAACCAGACCAGCGAGCAGTGTTGCCACTTCATGTGTAATTACACATATCGTGTGTAATTTTTCGTTGCATGTGTGGTCCATGTGTAATTAGTGCCATGTGTAATTTATTGTTTCACGTTTTATAACACTTTTTTTGTTTGCCATATAGATGCTGTTGCCAACACTAGCTTATGGTATATGTATACATCCGTCCTGCTCTAACCCAAAAGATTAATTTGCAGCAACTCGACAATGAGTGGCGATAACATGCACTTTTAGAGTACGACAAGTTTGAACTTTATGAACATTTGGAGCCAGAAGTGTACTGGTAAAAAGTTTTTAAATTAAAAAATTCCTTAGGAAACGAATTATTTCCAACATTACAAAAAGTTATAAAATTGCCCTTTATCCTACCCTTCTCAAATGCTTCTGCAGAAAGAATATTTAGCAGTTTAAATTATTGTAAAACAGCATACGTAGGAATGGAGGCCCAAACTTTGAACCCACACAAGAAATGTACAATAACATTAATCGTAAATTTCTTACAAAATAACGTGTATTTATTTATATTATACTTTTTTAGTTATTAATTACTATATAAAGTTAGTATGAAATGTATTTTAATTTGTTTTTTGTGTTATATAGTAATTTTTATTAAATAATAAAAAATTTTGATACAGGTGTAATTTTTCCCCAAATGTGTAATATTTTTATCCTCCGTCGAAACCAGCTCAAAAAATTAAAATTATTCGTAATCGAAAAACAACGGATACGGTTCCAGAGCCATATAATTTAGAAGACGTATGTATACCAGAAGAATTAAAGTACTTGGAGGGCGAACTTTTTGTCTTATGCGACTGGAATTACAACGGTGAAAGAAACTTCATAATGAGCACGACCTATTCATTGAAAGAATTAGGGAAATCACAGTGCTGGATGGAACCTTTTATGTAGTTCCCAAACTGTTTCACAATCCAAGGTTTTATAGATGGTCAATCTGTGCCTCTAATTTTTTGCCTTATGAGCAAAAAATCTAAGCAGGCTTACAATGATTTCTTCCATCAACTGTTCCATTTGGCTGTAGGTCAAAATATTAATTTAAATCCACAACGAATTATTACAGATTTTGAACAAACAATCTCGTCCGTGGCCCAAGAGTGTTTCCCTGATGCCCTGTATAAGGGGTGTTTATTTCATTTCAAAATGTGTTAGAGTATCATAATGAGCTAAATGACAGCAATATTGATAAAGATTTTAAGAAAATTAGTGATTGGTTTAAGCAAAGCTATATCAGATCTACAAGAAAATCGGGTGCCCCAAATATAGTCCTAATTTTTGGTGCGTTTCGGATGCCTTCCATGACAATTTTCCGCGCACTTCAAACTCAATTGAGGTTTGGCACCGGAGGCTAATAATTATATTGGGGGAAAAAAATGCGGCGTGTATGAAATTATAAAAGAATTAAAGAAAGAATATATTGAAATCCAAGCCAATATAGATAAGATACATTCAGGCATATCGAGGTCAATTAGAAAAAATAACATATTTAAGATCAATTTCACATAGTTTATCACTATACAATTAGAATTTTTACAAAATTTCAAGATACATATCTAAAATATATTCAAAAAGAATTATAACAAAATGTCAAAATAGAATTAGAACTTTTATTAAATGCCTAAATACCAAAAATGAACTTTATATATAATATTTTAAGTTTTCAATAATATTTTCATGAATTAACTTTTTGTTCCATTTACTCGTACCTAATAAATATTTGTTAATTTATCATAAAATTTTTTTGGAGTTTTAATTTCAGTTTGCGGATTTTTTTGGCATTTTCGCTAAAGTTGGATTTTGGGGATTTTGTGCTTGGGGATTTTGAATTTGGGGATTTTGAATTTGGGGATTTTGTTTTTGAGGATTTTGTGGCACTCCCATATTTTCCTTGTGTGTACTGAGACCGGTGGCGCAAGATATTAGCCATTCGATCCTATTCATAGAGAAATACTAACAAGAAGCTATGAATGTTTCAGTTCCACAAAATTCCCATTGAAAGTCACTGGGCTAACGACAGCTTTGACACAGTTTTTCATGACAGTTTTTTTCGGCCAGATTGTGGATGTAATACAAGTAAAAATTAATGAAAATTGTTGTGTACATCAAATCAAAACTAATTCGTTGTATATAAAGTTATTTTAAATAATGCATGCCGGAACGCCTTTTTTATCTAAAAACTTCAGCACGCAAAAACTGTATCAGCTTCTGTGGTCGCAGATGCCAAAACCGTTAGAGTGTCTGAGGACTCTCAACAAGGAATGGTAGCTGAACCGGAGGAAGAACCAATTTATTAGGACTTAGTCGGTGGTGTCATGGCTTTGCAATTCGATTACCATCAGATATTCTACTTGAAGTAACGAGTTGTATTCTTGTTTCGCAGTGATATGTTTATTCAAAATATTTTTTTCTTTTGATATGAAATTTTTGAATTTTATTGTCATATTTTTTGACTTTTTCTTGGGAACAAAAAATATCCCATTTATTGCTTTCAACGACATCTAGAAAATTAACCATTACACTAAAAATTTCCCAACACTTGTGCTTCATCTATTAGTTTGCTTTATCTATGGGTCGAACAGCTGTGGGTCGAACAGCTGTGTCATCGAAACCAGTGTTGCCAATTTGGCATAATTAATGCTTTTTAGCATAGTTTTTTTGGCTTCAGCATAATTTTTTTGAAATATGATTCTGAATGGTTTTTAGTATAATTTTCACAATATATTTCCAAAATTGTATTTTTTTCGTAAAATTTTTAGCATAATTTTTTAGATATTGCACAATTTCTCATCGACAAATTTTTAATTTTTGTTTGTTCTGCATATTTTTTAATAAATATCAAATGTTTAGTCAGAAACACAGCGAACGTGTTAATTTTGTTTCATTTGACAATAATATATATAAAATATATCGCAACACACTCCAACGAATAGAAACGAAACATATTTTCAATACATTATCCGGCATCATGTGTCAAAAATGTTTTGACTGATCCTGTGTTTTCAGTCTTAGAGGCCGATATCTCCCGAACCATTAACAAAACTTTAAAACTAAGAAAAATGTATTTCTATACTACTTATTTCACACTTTTTACATGACCTTTTATAATCTGTTTGGAAAACAATTTAAAACTAATGATCTAATAATATATTAAAAAGTCTATGTATATTTTTATGTATATTTTACATTAGCTTGTAATTAAAACAATATAATCCGCAAGTTACAAAAATAATATTGAAAATCAATGTCGATACTTTCGCAAAAAATGTTTAGCTTAATTTTTTTGGTTTCATGTAGAAAATTTTTTTGCAAATAATGAAAAGCATTCATGTGGTTTTGCGCACTTCCAATTTAATATTGAAGGAAATGCAATACAAAAGTTTGAAAGAGTAATGTTTGTGCTAAATTTCGTACAGTTAATACTTAAAAAAATATATAGGATACGGTTTTATCAAAATACGGTATTTTATCAGGACGTTAAAGCTAGTCCATTTAGAAATCCCTTTCAGAAAAATTTTACAATGTTTTTCAAGTAGTCCAGTTGATAAATACGGCGTATTTATAAGTGTTCATTCGGATTGCAAAAGTCATATAAAACGAAAAATATCTATTTATTTTAATGATCCATGACTTGTTTTATGCATTAGATATATAACATTATGCTACAATTCAAACACTTATTCCCTTTTCGATTGTTCATGATTGATATGAATGAAAGTAGTTATTTTTTATAACTCCGAAACTATTGATCAAATTAAAATGTGGTATAGGCATAGATGAATATAATGTAAACCTATATTTCTTCAAATTTGGTTCAACCAAATCGGAGAAGTCGTTTTCAAGTTATGATAAATGTTGTGGAGAAATATCTCAAAGTATCGTGAATATACAGAAAACTTTGTAAAAATCCTTATCACAGAATATTTTTCTTTTTGTAATATGAATAGCACATCCCGTAGGTATGTTTAGCATTTGTATCGAAAAGTTATGGGCTCCTAGATTAAAATTTCAGGACTTGCTACTAACAAATGTTGCTACAATATACAAAAATGTAAAGGGTCTCAAAAATCACACCAAGAAAATTCTGATAAGTCATCGAAACTTTTTGAAACAACTAATTTTTGTATGTTAAATTTTCATGACATTTTTTGAATCAAAAATACACATCACTGGTTTTAAAATGTGTTTTCTGTTTTTATAAAAATTATATGAATTTGTCAATAAAAATTCGTAAAACTGTGTTATATACGTATAGTAAGTAGTAAATAATATATGCAATAGCAAATATATCAAAAAATGGTTTGTTATAATTTTAGCATAACTGTTTTGCGTTTTGTACAATTCTTTTTGGTGTTTTTAGCATAATTTCTTTCCATTTTGCACAATTTTTTTGGTCATTGGCATAATTTTTTTGACGGCTTCTGGCAACACTTATCGAAACCCCCTGATCCAAATATTTCATGAACGACATGGCATGGAGTATAAAAACATGTGTATTTGAAAGTACTTTAGTTATAGTTCCAAATTCCAATTCACATATTTATTCATCCCGATTTCATGTACAATTTCAATATATAAATGCTATAACATTCTAGAGTTTTTATCAATAAGATATTTCAAAAACTTATAATCGTTTTAAAGGCAAAATGGAGAAAAACCTCTACTTGATGATACGTGTAGTAGTCAAATATTATTTAAAAATATATTGCACCTGTTCAACTAAAGGGCGTCAACTCAAAATTTTCAATTTGTCGCTTTTTGTTGAAAAACGATATATATTGATCAACTCTAACCACTGTAAATTTTTCCCATTCTTTTGACTACTCTGGCTTTAAAAAAACCGTTATGTCTTCCGAGTGCTTACTTTTGTATCAACAAAACAGATATACTATTTTTAGTTGTACTTACATGTTTCAGCAATTTTGATCGAAGTTTTTTCAACTAAGGGGAATTATTTCGTATTGTGGCCTTATTCATTTTATAAAAGTAACAAACAGGATAACAGTATTTAGAGTTGTCGGAGTAAAATGAACCAAGGTAAAATTATGATGAAATTGTAAAATATTTTATTACATCTTTTTCACGTAGCAACCTTGTTTTGATTACATATCACTGTACTTTTGGATTTCCATTTTTTCTATCTATATGACATAGTCTTTTAATTTAAAATCACTTAATTCACTTTTTTAACAACGAAAACACGCGTTTTTTGTTTAAAAGCTATAATTGTGTTTTATAATTAAATAATAAAGTTAAAATATTTGAGTTACAATTGTTTGGTAACATGACGTGTCCCAACGTAGAACATTATGCGGATTTTCTTCGTGGAGAGGACAAAAGCATTACACAGAGCTATTCAAATGTCGATAGCGATGGGAGTAGTTCAGGTCTGTTCAGCGATGATTCTGAAGACGATTTTCATCCATCAGCAGTTACTGCGAGCAGTTCATCGGACACAGAAAAAAACACAGTCAGAATAAATAGAAAACGTTCCAGATGTAAAGCTCAAAATAAAATTCAAAAACAACAGAAAAAATTAAGGAACTCTGGACGTGCTTATGTTTCATTAGGGGCTTTGAAAAAAAATATAAAAGAAAAGTCTTTGCAACCCCCTTGTGGAATAAAGTGTCGTCTTCAATGTAGCAACAAAATTCTGGACTCCTGACGTCATCAAATTTTTAATAAATATTGGTCTACAGCCGATTTGTAAAGACAGAGAGAGTTTATCGCAAGCCATACAAACCATATTAAGCCTAAATACAGGTATTCCAGTACTCAAGACCTTCGAGGATTAAATACCGCATTTTTCTTCGACATAAATTCAAAATCCATAAGAGTATGTAAGAAATTTTTTAAAGCAACGCTTGACATAAGTGACAAAGCCATATCCACCGCTGTGAAAAAAAGAAATGAAGAAGGATTTACAGAAACCGACCTGAGAGGAAGACATAATAATCTTCCCAAAGTGAGCCATGAAATTAAGAACAGTGTAAGGCAATTTATTATAAATATACCAAAAATTGAGTCCCATTACTTACGTGCCAAAACAACCCGCGAGTATATTGAAAGTGGGAAAAGTATTGGAGACGTATATAAGGACTACAAAGAGCACCGTATCTCATAGAATTTAGTCCCTGCAAGTAGAATTCTGTTCTATAGAATATTTAAAGAAGAGTTTAATATATCATTTTTTAAACCCAAAAAAGATCAATGTGATCTATGTGAATCTTTCATAAATGCTGATGATAATGTAAAAAAGATTTAAACGAACCTTACACATTACATCAAGAAGAAAATGAACTATGTCGAAAGGAAAAGGACCTGGACAAGAATAGATGCTATACAGCTGTATATGATCTTCAGGCAGTTCTTCAATTACCAAAAGGATTTTCTTCAAGCTTTTATTATAAAAGCAAAATAAACTGCTACAATTTTACTATTTCTGACCTTAAAGCAAAAAATGTGGTTTGCTTTTTTTGGACTGAAGTAGAATGAAAGCGTGGGTCTAATGAGATTGGCACATGTGTTCATATGTATATTAAAAATCTTGCAGAAAAATCAGACAATGCTTCAGAGTTAGATCTGATTTTTTATTCCGACAACTGCTGTGGGCAGCAAAAAAATAAATATTTGCTGTCAATGTACTTTTCTGCAATTCATAAGTATAACTTACGAAGCATAACTCAGAAGTACTTGATTCAAGGCCACACTCAAAACGAAGGAGATAATGTTCACAGCGTAATAGAAAAACAAGTGAAAATGCACCTAGGAAGTAAACCTATATATACGCCAGATCAATATACCACCTTAATAGCAACCGCTAAAAAGACCGGAGTACCTTACACAGTGCATGAATTGTCACATGATGCATTTTACAATATGAAGTCTTTACAAGAAGAATGGGGTGACAACTTCAATATAAATGAACCCAACCAAAAAGTTAATTGGCGTAATATTAAAGTACTACGTGTAGAAAAGGGAAATACCGATTCGTTTCTCTACAAAACTTCGTATAAGAACACAGACTTTATAAAAGTTATTGTAGAAAAAAACAACTTAAAACCTACTACGTATTGGAATAGTCACAAGTAAGTTTTTATTTCTTAGTATATCCTTGGTCTTTAAAACATTTTACATTTATATTTATTTCAGATTACTTCCTGCGTATATGGATATGTTGCCTTTATTAGATATAAAAAAACGAGATATAAACATAATTCCTAAGAATTACTACAATACTTATTATAAATACCTAATAGATAACTAAATTAAATAAATTTCACCGCTGTTTTATGTTTGTATTATAATCAAAATAATAAATATTCTTATAGCAACAAAAAAAATTAATATTTAGGATTTTATGATTGTGTTATTAATCACCGCCGATATTTTCAGTTAAACGGGCACAAGTCGAAATAATGCCACTACCTTTTTCAAGAAGACGGAAGTAACTCGAAAATTAGTTATTTTTCTGTAAATACTTAACAAAACAATAAGAAATCGAGTGTTATATTAAAGTTAACAAATTATTTTTACGAGGGCATAATTTTCTTATATTATATTCCTTTAATATTATCATAAACAGTTTTTTGCCTCTACTGAAAAATTTGAAAAATTTGAGTTGACGCCCTTTAGTTGAACAGGTGCGATATATGCATATTGTGTGAATATTTTGCCAAATACTCATCTATAATACATTAATTTTTCCATTTGATAAATTTCTAACGTGTTTTATTTTCATTCTCTGCATTCTTTTATCGTGGAATAATTAGAATAGTCTATCTTTAAAAAATAATTATTGTTAATTCTTTTTACGAAGTCAACAAATATCTCGTTACCCGTTTCTTCATGTAGGGCAGATGTTGGATACCTCCAGTATTTTCCTCGAGTCATTTTCAGGCATTTACTCTTAATGACTTGCATTCGCTTTCAGTAACATTTGGGGCTTTATAGCATACGGGGCTTCCATATGCCAGAATGGCTATAATATCGCTTTTAAAAATTAACGGTCTTATTCATAAAAAGTGAGAAGTTTAAGAGACAGTTTATCATACAAAAAAGTCTCTCAAACCACTCAACTTTTTATGAATATTGCGGTAAGTTTTTATTTTTGAGGTTTAGCGGTGATCGCCGATTTAATATGGGCCACAGACGTCTAAATACTTCTATAGCCTTATCACAAGCAAATTCAATATGTATGCGGAAGAGTAGCGTCCTTGTTGGTAGTCTCTTTGGAGATTTATTAAAAGGGAAAACTATTGCGTAGATTTTATTATGGTTAATTTTTATTTTCCCTTTTCGAAAGAATTTGTTGCGCGCAATAGACTTGTTTTTCCATTTTTTTAATAAGTGCCGTTGTAAGTTTTCTTGAAGTTATCAGAGCGGTGTCATCGGCATAATAAGCCATATATATTACATTAGGAGGCTTGAAATCTGATGAATGTATATACCTACAGCATATAGTAGAGGCGCCAGCACTGAGCCTTAGGGAAACCCTGTAGTTATACTCTTTGGCGAGGAACATGAAGTATTTACAGAAACCTTAATATTCTGTTTTCTAGGACGCCATATTGTATAGAATGCCATTTCGATGTCTAATCGTATTATGCCAGTCAATTTTTTTACTACGTTAGACTGGATTTTATTTTTGACTGTGCTATGTTCTATTCTAAAACCAAGTTGTATTATAGTGTTATTATCAGTTATTTGGTTTATTTTAATTTAATTTTAATTTAATTTAATTTATTCATTCAATAACCAAGCAGTAATGCCATTTATGGTTAAATGTGCTACAACAATTGAGCTACTACATAATAAAATATTTATAACATTAACAATTTAGAACTTATACTTAGAAAAAAATAAATTAAAACTCCCATATTTGAACTACTCCAAGATTTGACGCTAATTTAAAAATTATTTAAACAGTAATTTGGAAAATATATATATATTGCATTACAAATTTCAATAACAACTTAAATTTATACTTAGAACAAAAAATAAATTAAAAACTTCCATTTGTGTACTTCACCAAGATATGACGCTAATTTAAGTTATTTAAATTTTATTTGAAGTAAATAAAATAACGGAAAACTGCCATTTACGCACTACTCACAAATTATGCTACAATAGAGGAGCATAATAAACCCTAATCTAAAACTTGCACAAACAGCACAGGGAGGAATAATTAAAATTACAAATAACATTATTATTTTCTGAACAATCTCAATGGTGCAGTATTTCAGTATTACATTTAAAAAATAAAAGAAAAATATTTAAATAAAACGTCAGCATTAATTAAAACGAAATATAACAAAACCCTTAACCAAATCAGAAGGAATGTGCTTTAAAAATTTAATGCTTCAGCATGTTGATACAATTTTCTGCGAAAAGTGTTTGACGATAAGCCAAATGTTTTAAGAGAACGTGGCAACGTATTGTATATACGAGCTACTCTCACATGAAATGATCGTGCCAATATAGAAGATAATTTAGGTATACTAAGTTGCGGATTTCTAGTTGACCTACAAAATTTAAAAAAATGTATTAAGTAAATAGGCGTCTGCATTTTAAAGACCTTATAAAAGTGGTGCAAGTTGCGAATATGCACCAATTGAGAAAATGTGCATCCTAGGAAGTCTACAACATGTGGTGTTACATGCTCACGTATATTTATCTTATAAACAAAACGCACAACTCTATTAAACGCTAAACAAATTTTCTTCATCACAAAACACAAAGAACCTGAATACACTTCCATACAGTACAAAAAAACTGGCATAATTAAAGCATGAGCAATTCTACTTCTTATCGACACGGGAATGCTCAGCTCCAGATTATATAATTTTCTCAGTGTGAAATTCACCTTAGACACAATGGAATTGGCATGGAACTCAAAAGATAATTTGTCATCAAGTATTACTCCAAGACATTTTATCCTATCAACAAACTCAATATTATTGCCATTCAAAGTAATAGAAAGATCAGGACTATGACGATAGCCAAACACCATTGCCTTGGTTTTATTCGTATTAATAGAAAGCCCATTAGAAATTACCCACTCTTCAAGCAATGTTGTAGTATAATCAATAACATTTTGTAATACATCAGGAAAATCCATCCCACTTTTACAAAAAATTTGTATATCATCCGCAAACGCAAATGGTACACAATTAGAACTAGAGATAATCCCAAACAGGTCATTCATATACATAATAAACAACAATGGACCTAACACTGAACCCTGTGGAACACCATTAGTCACAGAAAGTTCACCAGAACAAACACCATTACTACAGACATATTGACGTCTACCAAACAAATAGGACATCATTAAGGAACAAGCTGAACGCGAAAACTCATAGAATACATTCAACTTTTCAATGAGCGTTGTATGATCCAGCCTTCTCCATATCTAATGACAGGAGCACACCGCACTCACGATCACTTACTACTCTTCTGATGTTGTCAGTAAGACCAATCAGCAAGGATGTGGTACTGCGATTCTTCCTAAAGCCCGACTGACAATCATGAAGCAAAAATGATGCATCAACATGATCAATCATTTGAGCTTTCATCAGGTGCTCCATCATTTTAGATAGAATTGGCATTATAGAGATGGGCCTAAAACTATCATCTGTACCATTCTTACGAATTGGTACAATCTTGGAAGTTTTCCACAAGGTCGGAAATTCCGATGTCATTAAAATTGTATTCACAAGTTGTAAAATATGGTCAGTTATGTAGGGAAATACGATATTCAAGAATTTTAAAGTAAATCCATCAGATCCTACTGCTCTAGATTTAATCATCGAAAATGCGTCTAACAGCTCAGCGTAAGTCACGGACCGAAATGAAAAGTGTCCAACATCAGAAATATGAGGTAAATTGCCACTGCTCACCGACTGATAGTCCGAAAACATATTATTTAGTATGCCTACATCGACATCAATTACGTCCTTCTTTGCACCTATTCCATACTTCCCCAATATGGACCACATTTCCCCAACAGTTCTGCCGGAGAAAAGCTTGGAATGCTCAGATACCTTAATTCCCCTAGCAACGCGTTTGGCTCTATTACGGCATTTGCAAAATATCCTTCGATTTTCAGCACAAGGATCATTCTCATAAGCCACCTGAGCAAGGTCTCTAAGAGAAATATGGTACTTAATTTTTTGGTCATTAAACCACTTATCCTTCAAATAATACGTGCACCTCCGTCTTTTCACCGGCACAATAGAATGTATTACACGTAAATTGGCGTACAAAACATCAACCTGAACATTAACATCAGAAGTTGCATACATACCGGCAAATTCACACATTGACAACACATCCTGCAGTTGGTCATAATTAATGGACTCATAATCTACGAATTCATAAAATTCTTCCACAGGCTTAGGGTTAGCAATTGCTAGTGAAACGAAAATTAACGAATGACGAGAAATACCAGGACACTTAAACTGATTCGAAAACTGTAAAAGCTCAGGAGACGATAAAAGAAAATAGTCAATTAAAGAAGTCGATCCGTGAAAAACATCATAGTGCGTGGGAACACTATTGTGAACAACAGTGAGATGCATGTTTTGACAAATAGTTCTCATCGTGGCAGATTTAATCAAGTCAAACATATTATTATTGAAATCTCCCATTATCACTACATTAGAATATCTGACAACTAAATCAGATAAATGCTCCTCAAATTTTGCCACATCTCCATTAGGCAGGTAAACAACACCAACAAGAACTTTACGCCCACCAACCATAAGTTCAACAAATATACACTCAACAACTCTATAACTTTCCTACAAAAACAACTTTATGAGTAATACTCCTAGATACATATATCACAACACCACCACCTCTCCCCTCAGGACGATCACTTCTGTGACAATCATATCCCGGCATATCAATAACGTCACTTGAAATATACGGTTTGATCCACGACTCACTGACACCAACCACATCTAAATAATTTCCTTGCAGCACACTTCTAATTTCGTTAAGTTTTGCAGAATTTCGATTCAATGAAAAACTTTGGCAATTAAAATGCCCAATATTTAAGTTTTCACTGAAATTACACAATTGAGACGACAAAAACCTATTATCACTAAAAACATTGGCAGAAACATTATTAGCAAGACTCATATATAATAAAATTAATATAATAAAAACAGCTCCAGAAAATAACAAAATAATAATTTAAAATGAGAATAAAACTTAACAACAATATTTAATTTTATCTGTGAATATTCTCATCACACTGACTACTCTCATCCAATAGCTCAACACATTGATCTAAATCAAGACTCTTAACCGAGCCATTTCTCAATTTGATTTGGACCCTAGGTCTATCGGCATTGATGAGCTTGAACTGTTGTATCCTATTCAACCCTCTCAGTTTCTTGCAGATGTAAATCAGCTTGGAAGCAGTGACATTAAGATGGTCACTCAGGTAGACATAGCTTCTTACTTCTTCACCAATTATATGACTAAGAAGCAACGGGCTGCCTTGGAAATAATTAGCCATTATAAGGTCTCGTGCATACACCGAATTCAATTTGACCAGCACCGACTTTCCCTTAAAGATATAGCAGCAATGCTGAATATCCCTAGGGTCCAAATTAACTCCACACAAAGAAGCAATTTTTAGGAACAAACCCCTTAAATCCCTGATCTTATCGGGCAATCCACTAACTACAATGACTGCTCTGTTCAATCTTCTTTGAAGAATGTCGTTGTGGAGCTCAAGTTCTTGAATGGCATTAGAACGATTCTGATATAAATGTTGAGCAACACCATAGTAGTCCTTCAGATCATCTTCAAGCTTCTTTAATCTATCATCATACTGGGCACAAAATTTGCTGACAATTTCTTCCATCTTAGTCTTAAAATCCTTAACTTCTTGCTGCAAAGCCGTTTTATAGTCCTCCTGCTTCTTCTCAAGGGATGCCGACAGTTCAGTGCAACATTTGCTAATTTCAGCTTCAATGACCGTGTTTTTACTGTCACTATGCTCCATACTTCCCTGAGTACAATCACCATCATCAGCCGCAACACTGCATTCTCTAGACATACATCTTGTGCATTTAAAAAGTAAGTTTTTATTCTTATGAAGAAAAGAAAGTTGATCCTTTGTGATCTTCAAACAAGCCGCATGATAATATTCGTCACAGATACAACAGCCAACACTACCAGCACCAACAGCTTTGCGACAATCAGGACATACATACTTCTTTTTCCCCGAAACATCGGCAGGAAATTTGTTTTGATTTGGCATGGTCAATTCTTAAGTTGGTGATTAGCAATACACAGCTCTGGACAAATAATAAACAAGCAGCAACAGAACAGCAGCAAACCAAACAGCCAGGCAATAATGCTTTCAATCAATACCAGATTCAAACCAAAAGCAAAAATCAGAGGGAACCAGGTGAAGGAGGAAACAGCCAGTAGCAGTAATATGTTTGTTTCAATTTGCAGTAACAATGGTATCACATCGATTGTATTGAGCCACACAAAAATAGCGGCAAAGTTGACAATTCTTCTTCACGATGTCAAGAATTCAATACCAACACATAAAATTTAGATTATAAGGTGATATCAACAGAAACAACCAAAAACTCCAACAAATCAGTAGTCAGCAAGTAAAATATAAGTTATTAAAATCACTTTTACTACAATATACAGCTTGATTTAATTATTTATTAAGAAATTTTCTGGAGCAAACAAATTTTTCTATCTCGACATTTTAAGAGTTGCCAGATGTGGATGAGTTTTTCATATAGCTTTCCCAAGTTATTTAAAATACTTATGGGTCTGTAGCTGTTAGAGACAACTATTAAATATAATAACCAGTAGTTTAACATATTCACTGAGTGTAAAACTAGAACGCGCACAACTCACTGGTTCAGAAGGTCTCCCTAATCCCTACATGGGATGTAACGGGAAACCTTTTTTTTTTTTAGTTTAACAGTCTTGCCTGGTGGATTTTGGAACGAAGTTCCTTATAGCACGTTGCGGCTAACTGAAAAAAAATCAACAACTTTTGTTTTAACCCAATTATGCTATCCTTGATTTACACGATAGATACGTTTCGGAAAAAATCGTGTAAATCGAATTAGAAATATTTTGTATGAAAACCCGTGTAAATCGACAAAAAAGACAAATTCGGGTATAAAGAGTACTTTTTTAATATAAATCTATTTATTTTAATGAAAAGAAAAACCTAAACAAAACCAAAATTAACAAAATTATTTCATTTAACATAGATTTATTTGTTTTTATGCAAAAAACGTAATCAAAACAATAAAAAACAAAATCAGTCCATTTAACAACAAAAAATATAAAATCCATAAATTTTAAAGGCTGTTTTTTATGAAATATCATAAAATATACACCAAAATTATTTATTCAAATATTTAAAGAAAATCAGTCTATTTATTAGCAAAAAACATTAGGTCAGTTCATAAAAAAGATCAGTTCATTTCAGATAATGTATTAAAATATAAATATAACTTGAAATAAAAGTTATTTCCAATCAATTTCGTGTCTATTAATTCGTCATTACTTTCTTCGACAACTAATCCAATTTTTCTGGTTGGTGAGAAATCACTTTCATTACTCGATAGTATTTCAAAAGTTTCTGGTTCGACGTTAGAGACAACTACAGGCCGCGGAGATTTGGAAATGTATTTCGTAATAAGGATTTGTGACGAATTGCTGTTTAATTCTCTTTATGCCTCCCGATATTGTGCCTGGCCTTGAGAAAAATAACTCTGGAACTTGAAAGCTCTTTCAACATTATGGTCATGTTGGACAAAATTATTTCCTAATTTCCGTCCTAATTCAAGGCTTTCACAAATAATTTTAAGTGTCAATTCTACCCTTTCTGACTCGTCTTCACCTGAGTCGTCATCATCATCATCAC
The DNA here is from genome assembly GCA_963931995.1 of Phaonia tiefii. Taxonomy (NCBI): domain Eukaryota; kingdom Metazoa; phylum Arthropoda; class Insecta; order Diptera; family Muscidae; genus Phaonia; species Phaonia tiefii. The sequence continues at coordinate 131,628,469 of OZ008369.1, forward strand.
CGTTTTCGTTAACCATATTAAGTAAATCATCGTCCTCCAATTCTTTTTCTGCTACTAGTTCCAAAACATCTACCTGAGGAAAGTCATAAAAACCTTCACCCCCAAGTGTACGCGCCAATTCAATTATTCCTGTTCCAAAGGTTGGCAAGAAATATTATCTATGCATAAACCTGGCCATAGTTTTTTCCTGCATCCTTTGAGCGTTTTCTTTTTTTTATGACAGTGCAACATGCTTTATGCAGTCCAATATTGTAAATTTTTTCCACGCGGTCATTACATTCAAAGATTCATCATTGTCAATTTGATCTAAAATAAGTATATGCGAAAGCACGCTTAATGTACAATGCCTTGAACGTTGACATAATTCCCTGATCTAAGGGCTGTATTAAAGAAGTGGTATTCTTTGGTAGGAATATTACTTGGACATTTTCGTATTGTAGATCTTGAGGATGACCAGGCGCATTACCAGTTGTTAAAATTACTTTAAAAGGCAATCCCTTTTCATTTAAATATGGTTTTACATCAGGGACAAAAATATTGTAAAACCTTTTTGTACAAAATTGTATCTGTGGTCGGAGGGAGCAAGTTTCTTTTAGAGGTAGAAGCAGTAAATTTGCAAATATGTATACACTACATAATGATCACGGCAAAGAGCAGTAGAACACCTAATTTTTTCATTGCCGAAGTGTTAGACCAGAGGGCTGAATATGTCGATAAATATACATGGTTCTTCTCAGGGAAATATCCAAGAACCATTTTCGATTTCCGATATATGGGAAGATCTAAAGTAAACTTTGAAACCACAATGGCGGTGGTATCTACTAACTTTAAATTGGACTTTAAAATATTTCAAGTCGACTTTAGTCGATCCCGTGCACCGTCAGATACAAAAAGCTAGTAGTATATGTATATATACTTACCGTTTTACTCACAAAAATATGTATAAAATGGCTTTTTTGATTCAATTAGGAAAGTAGGTAAAATCGTGTAAAGCGAGGTAATTTCTATAACCCTCGAATAACACGAGAAATAACAAAATCGAGGGATAGGTGTACATTCTTTAATTTTGCTTTGGTTTGTGTCTAGACTAACGGCTTGGATCATAGAGAAAGAAATTAACTACATGCATACATGGGTTTTTTTAATTGGCATTGGATTATAATTTGCATTACTTTATCTAATGCAAATGCAAAATAATTACCATTATTCGCAATGGCAATTAAAAAATTTTGAATTTGCATTTGCTCAGGCAATGCAAATGTAGGTTGTGTAATCGGATGCCAATTGAAATGAAATGTGGGAATGCTTTTAATTGTTTTGAATTTGTTTGACTGCTGGCAATTCTGTTTATAAAGTATTTTATATGCCTCATAGTACTTTGAAATTCATAAACCTGTACTGTACAAAATATTTGAAACCCATAACTGCCAGATTTGAAGGAAATGCTTTGAAAATAAGTACAATTGTCAATGGTATTGAAGTTTTTTGAATTTGCATTTCGAATGGTAATTCAAATTAAATTACATATTATAATTGTCATATAATTAATTTGTCCCATGTATGACTACATGTCTCACATATATTGAGAAATTTCTTATTTAATGGGAAGTTTTCTAGGTGGAGCCTGTGACCAATATTTTGTATATATTGTAGTTTTGAACCCAATAAAAAGTAAATTTAGAAAAGCCACAGTGAAAAAAGTTAAAAAAAAGACAATTTTCATAAATAAGTGCCTTTTTTTTAAAAAAAAGTGAATTTTCTCAACAAACAAATACCTAATCATATTCTTAAACAAAGTACCTTTTCTTAAAAAAATACCTTATCTTAAAGAAGTGCCTTTGCTTAAAAAAGGTACATTTTCTTACAAAAATTACATGTTCTTAAAAAAAGTAATTTTTTTAGAAATAAATACCAATTCATAAAAAAGTAAATTTTCTTGCACCAAATTGCCTTTTCTTAAAAAACTACATTTCTTATAAGAGTACTGTTTCGGCTTTATATCGCTTATAAATTTAAAGCTCATACATAAATTACTTGTATTACATAAAATTCTTTTCATGCAAGTATCATTTCTTTATTTCAAATCTGGCAATGTCCTTTTTGTATTTTAACGATTACACGATCAGCTGTTTTGTTTTTGTTACTTACTTTACTTCCCTTTTGGTATTGCTTCAGATCAATTACATCTATCGCAAAAATAAATTTATATTGTAAGAAAAATCCAAAGTGTTCTTATTCATCTTTGGGAATTAAAACAACTTAATTCCCCTAACGAGTCGGTTATCATACAATTCATCTTTGGGAATTGAAAAAGCTCAACTCCCCTAACAAACAAGTAAATTTTTTGTGAAGCAAAATAAATTTTCTTGAGATAAGTACTACTCTTAAAAATGTAACTATTCTTGAAAAAAGGACACATTCTAAAAAAAAAATCCCATTTCTTAAAAAATCCTTTTCTTCAAAAAAAAATACCTGTTGGGAAAATATAATACATATTCTTACAAAAAATGATTTGGATTTCTTTAGAGTTGATAATAGCTTACAAGGTGTATCTGAAGTACTAAAATTAGCTTCATATGTCGTGGGTGCTTCCGCTTTTAAACTTTCAATTGTACACATAACCGTCAATGGAAGGCGTATAATGTGAGGTAAGGATGTGAGATCTTGCAAAAGCGTTGGCCTATATTTCTGCTTTCTCAAAATCTGATATAATTTGACAGCCGTTTAACTTCCAGAATCGTTTATCTCCTGGTTGTAAGCTATTTAATAGGCTTGTTCAATTCTTGTTTTTTTTTTAATATATTTCCATTAATCACTCCAGTGAGGAATTTTGTGAATTGTTCATAAAAATTAGTTTCTTGTGAGGTGGTATTTAGTTATAGTGAATGTTCTAAATTAGTCAAAATATTGATAATGTTGCCGCGATAGAAGACAAATAAAATGAATGTAGATGTCTCTTTAAAATATTTAAAAAAAAGTTTACATATTTGTGGGAATTATGAAAGTGGGTGTACCAAAACAATGTGGCACAATGAGATATTTGCCACAATGTGTCTAAGCGGCGTGCTCGAATAATGAGCTCATTAAAGCCTGAAATCATCCTTGATCAACAATCAAACAACTCTGAATTCATTTTCTATGTTAATAGTTTATTGCGGTTTAAACAGAAAAAGTTAGGCATTTCAACTACGATCAAGTGACCATATGATTTTGACAGAACACAAGAACAACAAACAGAAAACTTGTTTAATTGTTAATGTGAACAATTATACTCACGATCCTAGTTGAAATATCAATAAAAGCGTATCATTTAACTTGTAGAACTTCATTCCTGCTGAAATAATTTCCAATTTCATTAAATATTTTGTATTTTATCACTTCACCTTTCTTTTGCAAATGGCGTCAGCTTGATGCATTAGAAGGATTAGTCGACAAATGTATGAATCCCGGTTGTTTTTGGTAGCATATGCCACTGTTGCCATATAGGTAGTACGATTATTTGACAAAACACTGAAAAACTCTTTTCGTATTTACAGTCAGATCAAACATACATAAATCAAAAGCAACTGATTACGAATTGAAATAACCAGCCAACAATTGGGCCTAAGCGTTGCATTGTGGGACGGAGCGTGTTCGATAATGCGAATGAGAATACTGGCTTTCTCACACCAATGGGTCTCTTGCACTTTGGAAGTGATATATAAAATATCACTGGGCAAAAGACCGTGTATGAAGCGTATAACCTTGATGATCTGGTCCATAACACATGCCAATGTCGATGAAATTCTTATTTTTTGTTTTTGGTTAGTTCGTCTTTTAGTGTATATAGAGTTTTAAGTTTTACTTTTTGTCCAGTTCCTCTTTTTGCTTTTAATAGTAGTTTTAACTTAGCAATGGGTTAGTTTTTAAGGAACAGTTAAAAGTCTAATCTTTTGTCATATTTAACGGGCATATTAAGTGCGCTTCGAAACGGTCTTAAATAAACCCAATTAGGTTTATGTCATCTTTTTTCATGTTTTGGTTTATGACTAATCTCAAATAGACTTATCGCCTCTATTTTAATTTTAGAATTATGTTTTAATATGTTTTCTTCCCTACATTATATGATTATTTATATATATCCTTTTAAAATAATCGGAAATCGCTAGTTTTTTTTCACGAATTTTCTCTATTTCGGTAGTCACTTTATTATTAAGACAGAATCGTTGAAACTTTACGCGCTTTGTCCTTAGATTTTATTATTTCAAAGCTAAGTATTTACAGCTGCATCCTAACGATTAGCCGATAAATGTATGAATACTGGTAATTTTTCGTAGCATTTGCCACTGTTGCCACATGGTAGTAAGATTATTTGACAAATCACTGAAAGCCTCTTTTCGTATTTAAAGTCAGATAAAACAACATAAATCAAAATCAACTGATTACCAATTTAAATAACCAGTAACCAATTGGGTCTAAGTGTCTCATAACTGATTTTAAGATTAAACAATGCTGTCATTATTGAGTTTTTATTGTATTCGACAATGTGAATTTTTTGCATATAGGCCTAGTTAAATTTGGCTAATTTATGTCTGTAATTTCCCCAACAATGCCTTTTGAATAGTTTCTGTTTGTTTTAATGACGCTTAATTGTTCATTTTACTTCAGTAAACTGTTTAAGACAGATTAAGGGAGAAATTGTGAGTGTTATTACAAATTATGTTGGCTACGAATTTGTACTTCTGATGTTCCAGGCCGATGTTTGTTGACCGCCATTTCTGTTTGGTTGACATTTGTCAGTTTGTATTTGACAGTTGTATAGAGTAGTCCATAACAACGTGTTGAAGTTTCTAAAACATTTTATCTAAATAATTGTTCAATTGTAAAAACGCGAATGATAGAAACAGTCAAGTCTGGCTGAACTCGTAGTGTACGTACTGCAAAAAAATATTGCTGCAGTAAGAGACTATGTTGATGAAAGCCTAGCCAGATCAGTTAGACACTGTGCACAAGAATTTCAAATGTCATCGTCAACTTTGTTCGAAATACTCAAAAAACATTTGCATTTATAACCCTATAAAATTTTCATGCACTTTCATGCAATAAAACATAAACATAAAACAAAAAAAAATTGAACATGAAAATCACTCTGTACGTAGTTGGAGATACCTTTTTTAAAGAGCAGTGTTTAAAATGCTAAAAATAAATATAATAGCTATATATCGACTTATGCTACAGCTACTAAAAATCACAAAAGCAGCCAACTCGCTTTTTGTTTCATATAAATGCATGTTGATCGATTACACGGTGTTACAAAAAATAGATGAACCAAATGCACATATTCGGAAAGAGGGGAAAAAATAAAAATACACGTGTATCGTCGATTTTCATGTACACGTCAGAATTTTTTTTTTTAAGTTTGAAGTATAAAGCTCGTAGTGGCCTGTGTGAAAGCCTTTGGACCGATTTTTAACCCTTTTTCAGTGATCCAATCGAGCTGATTTTTTGCAGGCAGACTCGTGGAAATGACTGTATCACGTCAAATTTTTTAAAAACAATTTTTATCAATTCTCAGATTTTCCCCAATTTTTATTATTTTTGAAAAAAAAATATTTTTTTCACTTTTCTTAGCATAACTTGAAGGGACCCCAAATTTTTAAACTACTTAAGCGTTACGAAACAAAAATGTTTTTTGATCCATCCTACTCGATATAGTTGTAGTTAATCAATAGTAACCTAACACTAAACAGTTTTTGACTTTTACAACACTTACAACTGGTCTGACAGATGAAATAAGGAATTGCAAAATTGTTTTAAGTTCTGTTTTGCGAAAACTTATTTGTATATATTTCATCTGAAAAAATGCAGTGCCCGACGCGAAATAACTTTTGTTACGTTTGTGGCTTATTCGCACCAAGTAAAAATTTGAAAAATATTACTAAAACAGTGGTGAATTCGTTTCAGAAAATATTTAAGACTGCTTATGTTCCTTACTTGTGGTATACTCCGGAAGTCGTGTGCGACTATTGCTATAGAAATTTGTGCAAGTTTACTGATGGAAGGTCAACAATAAAGTACGCTGTACCAACAATTTGGCTACCACGCACGGAGCACTGCAATGAATTGTGCTACTTTTGTGTAACTTTTGCTCAAACAAAAGGGGACCAATACATTCACCGCAACAAAATTCGCTACGCTAATGTAGAATCGGTAATTCCAGCAGTTCTATACTCACCAGAAGAGCGTGTAGCGGCTTCAGTGGAGATTTTTGATGATGTTCCCGAAATAAGCGATGCAGAATCAACAGTTGTGCCAACACTGCTATCAACTTTTCTTGCATCGAATGCGAGAGTCCACAAGTATCGGAATTTGTGGCAACACCCAGTGAAATTGGGACTGCAATGCCGCATTTAACAACGCAAGCCGACTTCAATGACCTCGTACGAGACGGAAATTTGTCGAGGAGTACAGCAGAACTCTTTGCTTCACGCTTGAAGCATTGGAATATAGTGGCGGCTGATTTTAAAATAACAGCCGCTCGTGGTCGAGATACCACTATTCCATATGACGAATTTTTTAAATTGCACGAAGATCGGGAAAAAAACCTAGCTTATTGTTATGATATTGATTTGATGTTTGCAAAAATTGGTTACCCTCATATTTCAGAGGAGTGGCGACTTTTCATCGATGCATCGGTCAACAGCCTTAAAGTCGTGCTGCTTCATATCGGTAACATACATCCATCTGTCCCGATCGCATATGCCACAAACCTCAAGGAAACATACGAAGGCATGGAATTAATATTACTGCTGATAAAGTACAAAGAGCATAATTGGAAAATATGCTGCGATCTGAAAGTGGTCGGTTTACTCATGGGTATTAAGCGTGGCTTTCCAACCCACCAGTGCTTTTTGTGTACATGGGAAGGTCGAAAAAGAGATGAGCATTATTACACTGAATTTAAGTGGAAGCCGCGAACATGCTACAAAGTAGGCGTAGAAAGTATAGAGAATCTACCATTGGTGCAGCCGTCTCAAATCATTTTGCCTCCACAACACATTAAGCTCGGTCTCGTATCACATTTTGTTAAAAAACCATTGCAACTTTGCGCAAAATTTTTCCGAAATTGAGCGGCGCAAAGATTTATGCAGGTATTTTTTTTAAGAAGTCATTCAGTAACTTTATGTTTTTTAATGATTTTTTTGATTTAAGGTGTTTTCAATGGTCCGCAGATAAAAAAAATAATTGCAAGTTCTGAATTTTCATCAAAATTAAATTCTATCGAACAGCGTGCAAAAAAAAAGGTGCAGTTGCCGTTATTGAGCAGTTTCTTGGCAACAAACGAGCTGCCAATTATAGAAATATTGTAGCAGAAATGGTTTCGGCATATGGCGAAATGTGCATATTAATGTCGCTAAAGATCCATTTTCTTCACAATCATTTAGATTTTTTCCCTGATGATTTAGGAGCTTGTAGCGATGAGCATGGCGAAAGGTTCCGCCAGGACAGGCTATTGAAAAGCGCTTTAAAGGAAAAGACATTACGCATATGCTTGGCGAATACTGTTGGTCTATTTGTCGCGATACTGAAGCAAATGCTTACAACCGCAAAAATAAAAGGCCTAAATTTCTTTAAAAACATTAAAATTTTTAATGTAACAATTCTTTATTTTTATAAAGCAAGAGTAATAAAAAAAAATGGTTTTTTTAACGAACTGAAACCTTAAAAAAAGCGATAACCATTTAAAAAAAAAAATTTTGGAAAATCTGAGAATTGATAAAAATCTATTTTTTAAAAAATTTGACGTGATACAGACATTTCCACGAGTCTGCCTGCAAAAAATCAGCTCGATTGGATCACTGAAAAAGGGTTAAAAATCGGCCCAAAGGCTTTCACACAGGCCACTACGAGCTTTATACTTCAAACTTAAAAAAAAAAAAATTCTGACGTGTACATGAAAATCGCCGATACACGTGTATTTTTATTTGTTATCCCCTTTCCGAAAAAGTAAATTTGGTTCATAGGACAGAATGTGTGTAACACAGTGTAATCGATCAACATGCTTTTGTATGAAACAAAAAGCCAGCTAGCTGATTTTCCTGCTGCTTGTCTGACTTTTGGTAGCTGTAGGCTTTGCATTAGTTGGTGCTATTAATGTATGGAGCTGAATTAGGAAAAGCGAAAGATGGATAATATATGTGACTTGCTCCACGAAAAGGGACCTCTGCGCCGAAAATAAGTTATTGAGAAAAACGCGTTTAAAAAAAGCGCTTCATTTTTCCGTGTTTTGCGCATTGTTATGCAACTCTTCCTTCAACCTGATCATCTGGCGATGTATTTCGACTCTCTGGTACTTTGTACGATGTTCACTATGCAGTGTTGCCTCTATCATGGTAGAATGAGAAGGTAAACTCGGTAGACAGCTGTTTTCAATTTTTTCTCGTTGTTTAGATGACCACTTCTGTCAGATTCAAAGGGTTTGTTTCTGTTTACATTTATTTGTTGGTATACGTATGTGTTGACTTTGACATGAGGAGAGCCTAAACAAAAACAAAATGCCTGTTGTTGTTGCCCATAAGTGTTGTTGTATCTACTGCGACTACTTGGTATTTTTACTATGGCCTCTTTGTAAAATATTTCTAACAGTTAAAAACCTGTTTTTGCTAATTTTGTTTTCAAAATTACTAGAGCTTGAACTTTTTTTAAATTTCAAATATTATATATATTAGCGGCATTCGTGCAAACGTGAAAGCCGAGAACTTTTGCTCAGCACAAGTTTCACTCGCACCGTTGCATGAGGCACCAGGTAAAGTTGCTCAGCGTATTTGTGCTCAAAACCATATCAGCTGACCAAGATGGATACATAAGGTGGTAGCAGTAGCAATTGCATGTATTATGTATGTGTAATTTTTCTACTGTTCTAGTGCTATCACCTTATTTATCCATCCTAGTCAGATGACAACGAAATGTCAAAAGTTTACACGTTTCTCCACCCCACGTTTGCGCAGCAAATTTGCCTCGAAAACTTTCCACTTTTGAGCAAGTCGCTTTGCATGGGAAATTTGTTTGTTTTGACGTATGCTGTGCAAGTTTACGAAGTTTTCGAATTTACGAAAAAGTAAAAAAAAATTTTTTCGGCGCAGAGGTCCCTTTTCGTGGAGCAGGTCACATACATATATGTATGTACATTTCTAATGCTAATGAAATTGTATAATATTTGAGTTTTGGCTGAAATTTCGATAGCATTTTAAACACTGTTAAAAAGTTTGCGTATTTCAATGAATTTAAAGTATAAACTTCTGGAAATAAAATTATTAAAAATTTATGTTACATTTAAAATAAATTTGTATGGTCCAAATATGTGCAAATTCATCTGCAACAATGGCAATCACTTGGAAAGAAAATACTGAGAGTCAATAGTACTATATATTCGTTATATTTTTTTATTTCAGGTAATCAAATATAATTAAATCGATGAAATATTTAGATTGAAAAACAGCACTACATACAAAAATTATTATTTCGGAGAAGGGAGCCCAAACCCCCCCCCCCCCCCCCCCCTTGCGTACGTGCCTGGTAAGTATGTTCGGAAAAAATGTTGGGAGAGAGGGAAGTAAAAGTGTCGGTCCTACATTTCACCCCTCTTTGAGGCTCCTGATTTCATAACAAAAAAAGTTTTACAATGACAGAATGCCCATTAAGAGTGCTGTTGAACTATTAGTGGCCAACCATGTTCAAGTGTGAAGAGTATGTGATCAAACCAGACACCGTACTCAAAGTATTCGTACCAACTCTTCTTGAGTAGTTACAAATTGATGCCGTCGATGTGCAGTACCCACACATATTCGTGCATGCATAATTACAAGTGGTCACAAGTGTGGGTGGCGTTGGGTGGTAGTTATACTTATCGAACATCTATGTATGTATATGATGGCGTATTTTTACTTGAAAGTAAATACAAGAACCTAGAAAGTAAGAAGAAAGTAAATCGAAGAACCTAGAAAGTGCTAAAACACCCAAATAAGGAAAACGGCCAGAAAATTCCCAAAAGTGCTAAATCGCGTTAATAAATAAGGGGATTTCCAATAGGGCCAGACAGATTTTAACAGTAATTTTCCTGTTATTTATATTTCCGACAATAGAGACAAGCAAAATTGTATGTTCCGGTATCGACCAACACGTGCAAATGATACAAATTTATTACCAAATGGATGTTCTCTTCTGGAAACACTGGGCGCGACGACACTCATTTTTGAATAAGTGGGTACATCAACAAGCATTGCCGGATTTAGGTCGATGACAATCAATATCAAGTGGCAATGCATGTACAGAATGCCATTGTTTGGTCAGGATTGTGGTCAGTCAATGGAGAGTAGGGCTGCGACATCGACCTCAAAACATCGATGTTTTTCAACATCGATGTTTCAAATGAGAAACATCGATGTCGATAAAACATCGGTTAAAAACATCGATGTTTCCAAACATCGATGTTTCTGCGCACGTATTCTTTTCCCTCTGACATTGACTAAAAAAAAAAAAAAGGTCGTCAAGTGAGAAACATCGATGTTGATCCAACATCGGTTACAAATGTTTCTGCGTGTTTTGTTTTCCCTGAAGTGCAGTTTTATATATGTCATGTCGATGATATTTTAAGCAAAAACATACAAAAGTTGATGAGAACTGCTTTTTTATTTTTATTGCTAAAACTCTTTAATAAAAAACATCGATGTTTTCAAAATAAAAAATTTATAGAAAAAACGTCGATGTTTTCGAATTGCTAACAAAATTATATAAAAAAAACATTAATATTTTCAAACATCGATGTTTGGATTTCGCTTTTATATATGACGTGCCGGCGTATATATCACCCTATTGGTCGATATAAAGCAAAAACATACAAAAGTTGATTAGTACTGTTTTTTTTGTATTTATTGCTAAAAAATTTTAATAAAAAACATCGATGTTTTCAAAATAAAAAATTTATAGAAAAAACATCGATGTTTTCGAATTGCGAACAAAATTATGTAAAAAAAACATTAACATTTTCAAACATCGATGTTTTTTTTTTTTTTTTTTTTTAGAATTTAAATTTTATTTTGTCCATATATTCATTTAACAATTTTTCATATCTTATTCTAGAGATTCTTCTCCTAATTCTCGTCCTAAGACTGTACTGGGAATATATGCCTTATGGTTAATTTAAGTGCCTGTAAGACCAGCCCACTTATACTCTTGCGTATATATTAACATTCTTCTTGGTTCAGCTTTCGCGGGAAAAGGACCATAAACCCCGGAAAACATCGATGTTTGGATTTCGCTTTTATATATGACGTGCCGGCGTATATATCACCCTATTGGTCGATATAAAGCAAAAACATACAAAAGTTGATTAGTACTGTTTTTTTATTTTTATTGCTAAAAAACTTTAATAAAAAACATCGATGTTTTCAAAATAAAAAATTTATAGAAAAAACATCGATGTTTTATATTAAAGTTTTTTAGCAATAAAAATAAAAAAACAGTACTAATCAACTTTTGTATGTTTCTGCTTTATATCGACCAATAGGGTGATATATACGCCGGCACGTCATATATAAAAGCGAAATCCAAACATCGATGTTTGAAAATATTAATGTATTGGCCGTCGGTGGTGCAATAGTTAGTGTGCGCGGCTCTTGTACATGAGATCCTAGGTTCGAACCCTACTCTGACCACCTTCAAAAAAAAATTTCTTTCGGCGGCGGTCACCTCGCATAGTGACGGCGACACTATCGAGTATATAGCCATGAAAAAGCTTCTGAAAATACCGTTCGGAATCGGTTTAAAACTGTAGGTCCCAATCAGTGAGTAAAAACTGGAAAACGCACAGCTCAGTGATTGTGAGAAGTTCTCCCCGGTCCCTTCATGGGATGTTTGGGAAACCATTTATTTATTTTATTTTAATGTTTTTTTTATATAATTTTGTTAGCAATTCGAAAACATCGATGTTTTTTCTATAAATTTTGTTAATTTGAAAAACATCGATATAAAAGGCAGCACTAGTAAAGTTTTGTATATACTATTTGCCTTTATATCGACGAATAGGGTGATTTGTATATTGACAACACATATCTACAAGAGAATTTCAGCAAAAACAAAACAACGATGTTTGTATTCAGTTTGTTAACAATTCGAAAACATCGATGTTTCTCATTTCATTTCTGCAAAATTAAGACACCCCCAAAAACATCGATGTTTTTGAATATTTTAAGCATAAAATAACTCCAGTATACATAAAATAACTCCAGTATAAATAAAGTTTTGTATATCGTTTTGTAAACATCGATGTCGGTAAAAACTTGTACGCCGATCGTTTGTTACTTCAGCCGCGCCATTGAATCGATGTAACATCGGTCAAAAACATCGATGTTTTCGCTCACGCCGCCGATGAGTTTGTGACTAAAAAAAAAAAATAAAGGTCCTCAAATGAAACACATGCGAAGCCAACAATTTAATTTTGCCTCGGCTCACAACCAGTCCGAAAGCAAAAACATCGATGCAAACATCGATACAAAACATCGATGTTGGAAAAACATCGGCACTAAGACATCGATGTTAAAAGTACTCGATGTTTTAGAAAGCCCCTAATGGAGAGCGTTGCAGATCTGTGGTTCCATCAGGAGGTCGCTAGCCGATGCCACAAAGGGCAATCTGCACGACAGATTTAAAATTTATCTCACGCTGAGGCGACGTGAACTGTGGGGTTTTCTTAAGTAGCAGATCGATGACAATAAGCCACAAATACCAGCCTGATATACACCAAAGCCGCGGCGGCCGTTTGAATGGCGGCATATTCCAAACATAATGTTCTTGATAACTATAACTAACTATATTTACTGCCAACTAAAATTTGGCGGTTCCTTGGACTATCACATTATTCAGTTGTGTTTACCAATAATTGTGTTCAGTATCACCAAATTTTGTGTATAGCAATTGATTTGTAATTCAGTTTTGGTTGCAAGAACTGAAATATTTAGTTGAAGCCACAGCAACAATTAATAAATTTGATCTGTCAATCCATTTTTAGTTCTAGCAATCAAATTATCCTGTAGTGGTGACAGCCGTTAATAAACAGCCCGTTAATCTTTCGGTGTAAATACAGATTTATTTAATTATTTTACAAAAATAAAATAAAAGTACTTTCGGTAGAATACAAAAGGTTCCCACGAATATGATCAAATATCATCACTGACGTTCAGTATAAGCTAAACAGTTCTCGCAAACGATCGTCTTCGTTCAAGTCTAGCAATACAAACATTGTTCCACTTGCAATCAATTCAGTCTTCCTCAAGGCTGCTTAAGAAGGTTGTGGTATAAGAACGGCTAATTTGTTTTTTTCATGCCGTGGTGCCAAAGTGGTGCACACTAGTTGTCAAATTCTGTTTACCTTTGTTTTGTGTTCGTAGTACGTTGATTTGACATAAACTACACACCAAACAAAAACAGAATGCTGGTTGTTGTTGCCTTGTTGTAATTTTTGTAGCATTGCTTCTACCTTTTCAAGCTGCCTTGGTCTGCCTTTGGCTTTCATGGAAGTATGATTGCATATCGGCATTTGGTTTCTACACTGTACAACAAAAAATTGCTTCCGGAAGAGTGGAAAAATGATTTTGTGTTTATTGACAATTTAGATGGGGAAGTACAATGTATGATTTGTTACAAAATTGTGAAGCCCCCTAAATTGTTGTTTGTTATTGTTAGTCGTTTATACTGTGCTCTCATTATGACAACGAAAACAAGAAACCAGTTCAGTAACATATTTGTTGTGCATGAATCTAAATAAGCACTAATATTTTCTGTTTTTGTAAGGGAATAAAAGTTCAAATCAGTTTTTGTTTCATAGTGTAATGTGCGGCACAATCGCTCTCTGTGGCACTAACACAAATATGATGTTCTTTGGGTTAGTGTGCCCATCACCCCAATAAGCATTTTGGCTGGAAGTCAAGTGGAATTACCCTTGAAATACAGTCACTATTTTCAATTTCCAGTGTTGAATTACAGTTGAAACACACTTGAATTCAATAGTGAATCCAGCAAAATTAACCATTGAATTACAGTCGAGCAAAACAGTACCTTTGCAGTGTAATTCCAGCATTGAATAACAGTGTTATTCAAGTCGAACTGAACCTGTTTCTACGCTTGAATTCAGGCATGGAATTGCAGTGCAATTCAAGTCGAACCGAACCTGTTTTTACCGTTGAATTCAAGCATAGAATTTCAGTGATATTCAAGCAATAGGACAGTGTTATAACAGTATTTAAACAGTCTTTTAACAAAAAATATCATTTCTGCCACCTTTTGCGAGCATCTGCTTTTGGCTTTGAATAAATACGTTTATTTTTCTTTCCTCACAGTTGAATTATTTCTTTGGCTTTCCTATTTTATTCCTTGTTTTCACTATTAATACAATTATTTGTTTGCGTGACTTTTACGTTGAAATATTTTTCACCATTAATATTTTATGATTGACGTTTAGAGGACATAGCTGACACGATTTGGTGCCGCCGTTGTTTTTAAATTTTTCCAACAATTTTTCACAACACATCCACTGAAATGAAACAAAAAACAGACGACCAACTTCTGCGAAATAGATAAATCCAAAAATCGAAAAATTTCTCGACATTCTGTGTACTAAATGACATGCTTCAAACAATTTTATTGTTGTTTTTTAACGAACTTCAAACAGACGGGAAAGAGGTTGGAATTCAAATGTAATTCAAGCTGGAATACACACTGGAATTCACAAGTAATTTGTGCTTATTGGGACTGTATTAAACTATTGTACGAATTTTCTAATATTTCATAAACAAAGCGACATCAACCTGCTGCGTTGAAAGCTACCATGCTACTGAATGAAGATTTTCTATTTGTTATTCTCTTTGTTGAGAGTTGTATTGCCATTCGAGTTGTGTACGACAGGGATGATATTTGCAGTGGATATGGACTTTTTTACCTCCTTTCGATTTCAGAAAGTCCCCAACTCCTTTTGGTCCAATAAGAGTACCTTCGGATTTGATTCACCAACTTTTATATGAGCGGTTCTTAAATACAACACATGGCAAAATAAGTAAGGTAGGAGCAGTAGGAATTTGCAGGAATTTTGTTTTTATATCAAGAGCCGGTTATCGAAATTTCCAAGATTTATTTGTTGTAATCTTTTGTGTAATCTGACTGAAAAATATGTGTGCCTGAGGCTAACAAAAGCTTTCACTCTAATTACGCCAAAATATTAACAAACATTATGCAGATTAAATACATTTTTTAAATGTACTACAAACAGCCCGTTAATCTTTTGGCGTAAATACAGATTTATTTAATAAAAGTCCTCTTACGTCGAAAAAAGTACTTTCGGAAGACTCGAAATTTATCAAATATCATCACTGGTGTACGAGTGAACAGCCCAGTGTTGCCAGTTAAGCATAAATAATGCTTTTTTAGCATAATTTTTTGGCATCAGCACAACTTTTTTGAAACATGATGCTAAATGGTTTTTAGCATAATATTCACGAAAATTATCCAAAATTTAATATTTTTCGTCAAATTTTTAGGTGTTGCACAATTTTCAGTCAAAAATTTTTTCAAGTTTTGTGATGATACGTAACATGTATGTATGTATATTTTTTAATAAATATCGAATGTTAAATTTTGATTCAAAGAACAATAATATATTCTTTCTTACACAGAAAAAAAACCTAGAGTAATATTACCTAAATTCATGGTCTGACATCAGCCAATGCACTGGGCAACATAGGGTCAGCTATTTAATTGGGCAACATTACCAATAAACGTAGGTGTTGCACAATTTTCAGTCAAAAATTTTTTCAAGTTTTGTGATGATACGTAACATGTATGTATGTATATTTTTTAATAAATATCGAATGTTAAATTTTGATTCAAAGAACAATAATATATTCTTTCTTACACAGAAAAAAAACCTAGAGTAATATTACCTAAGTTCATGGTCTGACATCAGCCAATGCATGAAAACTTGCCTTGCATACTTGCAGATTTACACAATGCAAAAACACAATGAATTACATTAATTTCAATTAAAGAAGTATTTATTACAGTGTTGCTTACAATAGTAACATTTAAATAAATTTTAATATTATAATCAGGAAAGACCAGGCTCCTCAAATGTAGTAGCTCTTCTCGTTTGTCAATGCCGAAGACTCCACCCACGTTCTCTGCGAAGAAATTTATTAATGATTAGATAAGAGTATCAAACTCTTGGGTATCAAATTTGTTCGTCTCTGCAAAGGTTACACATTTCTATTTTTCAAATAGGTAAGAAATGTACATTTTCCTGTTGCTAATTACAACATACACTTTTCCATTGATCAATATATAAGAGACACAGCAACACAACTCACTTTTCCATTTACAAAAGTTGTACAATAAAGACTTTTGGCCAGTAGAAATGTATTCTTTGTTAAAAACAAATGCAGATTACATTATTACTTACATTTCTTTAAGAAATTTGTAAATTCGCCCTTTTTAAGAAATTAGAAATTTATAAAAACAGACGCTTAGAAATTTTGGCAAAATTCTTGTTTTATTTTTCTTTTCACAGATTAATGGTTACATGCATACACAGCGACACAGTAGTAATACAAATTCTTTGAGGTTTATATTCGTCTCGCTCTAACGCACGGTGTCTAGTCGGGATGTTGCTGCATCCCCACAGATCTTGACATTCAAATAAGAAATAGAGAATTTGCCAAGTTTATATGTAAATTCAGCATTGTTGTTGATAGTCTGTTTTGAACGTTTGATTTAGGCAATAATGCCACCATTTCTTGTCTTCATACAAAAAAATCACCAAACCCAAACTGGGCAATATTACCAATGCTTATTTTTTCTGTGTATGAGTCAACACACACCAAAGATATAAATTAAAAATATTTTCAATACATTTACTGGCCTCATGTTAGAGGCCGATATATCCCAAACTATTAACAAAACTTTAAATCTAAGAAAATAGTATATCTGTGCTACTTAATTCACACTTTCTACATTTCATTTCGTACAAAATTGGTATATGACATCTTATATGTGATGAGTCTAGGCAGGGAATATTTTCGGCGAAAAAAATTAAAGACTAATAATCTAACTATATATGTATGTATGACAAAATTAATTGTATTCTAAATGTGCGAAGATTAAGTTTTTGTGTTTTATAATAGCTTGTAATTAAATCAATATATTCCACAAATTTAAAAAAAAATATTGAAAACCAGTGTACACACTTTGCCAACAAAAGTTCGCCTTGAGTTTTTAGGTTTATGTAGAAAAAGTGTTTTGGATACAGAATATAGCGTCATGTGGTTTTGGGCACTTCACATTTAATATGGAAGGAAATGCAAAACAAAAGTATGAAAAAAATAGGATACGTTTTTTAACGAATGTGCACTCCACTTTGAGTTTCTGAGAGTACTTAGCAAAACTAACAAAATGGTGTTTGGGATTTTCTGGTTCAGCTCGTTATTTATCGTATTGTGAATAATTTGGTTGAAACTTAGTTTTGAGTATTTCTTTAAAAAAACACTTTTTCTTCGGATACATCTAGTTAACCGATTGAAATTTTGTTTTGTATTGACCAAGGAGGAAAATAAAAAATACTAGTTTGATAAGACAGCAAGTAGTGCTTCAAAGTCGCAAAATTGTCGAGAAATTCTTAATTTTTTGAGATATCTCTCCACATAATTTATCATAAGTCTATGGATGTTGTTTATCGACCTTATTTTCGGTTTTATTGTATTTCTAATTTTTCCGGCTCAAGGTTCACATAAATAAAAACTAAAAATGTTTTTCAATTTATATTCTTTATCATATTTTATTTTATTCCAATATTTTGACCGTCATCGACGATCATCTTCAGGATCTAATTTAAAAAAACGTTACAAAAATTATTTATTTATTTATTACTAATATGTGCAATACATTACGTACATTAAGCGCACAAACTTCTAAACATTGTTCCAGTTGCGTCTCAACTGTTTTGTCTTTCTATCTCTTCTTTGTTTTGCTATTACCAGTGTTGCCAGAGGCTCTCAAAAAAAAACATGCCAAACAAAGTGCAATTTGCAAAAAAAAGTGCTAAAACTGAAACAATCGAAAATTGTAGTACTGTGGGCACTTTAGGTTTTATATTCGATAAAAAAAAAACATAATTTCGTAGACCATACATATTCAAGCACCCTCACTCATAGGGATGGGGGCATATGTCAGTTGATACGGAAAAATTTAACGCACAGAATGAGTCATATTAGACCTAAGGCATCTTTTGACCAAACTCGTTTTCGGAATTGTTAAGACTTTTGACCCACAACCGCCTGCCTGTCTGGTTAGTGTAGTCAACAAGGTAACTGCCGTAAAACTCTTTAACGGTCACAATGAAACTGTCATTGGCAATTATTTAACCAAACTTAGTTAGGGATTGCAAATGGGTGTTATGACCACACTCCTTCTGTACATCCCATACAAATCGATATATTTAGTGTATGTGATTAGCTTTAAATCAGATATTGCCTAATAATCTGTAAATTTGTACTTAAAATTGGCGAGACCACTACGACGTCCCATACAATAGTTGGGCGGCCGTCCGGGTTATCGATATGATAACTCGTATAAAATGCCGTCAAACTTAGTGAAATTTGTATTAAGCTTTATGCCATGTTCCCACTACAGTCCCAATTACTTAATTCGCTTTTTGAATTACTACTCCGAATTACCCCATTTCCACTACACACAAGTAATTCGATCTGACAATTGTTTACTTTTCTTGGTTTGTTTTAATAATTTTAAGAATGGAAACAACAAAAACTGAGTACATATTAAAGAAAATATTTGTGGATATCTAACATCCTTTCTATATTTAATCTCGTCTCCTCCATTAACTTCGCAGTGGTCAATAGTTTTCTGGTCATCACAATTTTTTATTATTAATAATTTACGTTTTTGAATACATTGTATATTTTTAAATGATTGTTTCTTTGCTTTTATTTTATTTGACCGCTGTTCCGACAAAAATTAGTGAAGGCAATGATTTGTTCGCAATTCATAAGGTAATTCAAACTGAATTACCTACAAACAAGGTGATTAACTCTCAAAATTTTGTATGATGAATTACATTATTCGGTTTGTAATTGGAGAATGATATACGAATGAGAGAGCGAATAACGAATAATTCTATAGTGGAAACAAAGCATTATTTCGTATACCGCCACTCACTCACTCAATCAATGATAATTTTGCTACACCCATTTATGTGCTTCCCATACAAAACATGGGCGGCTTTCAGGATGACCGATACGATATCTCCCGTAAACCAAAATCAGTCTTAGTGAAATTTGGTACTAAACAATATTTTCCAAAACTACTGTGTAATTGAAAATCTTTGTGGTAACCATTTTCGAACCTCCCATACAAATTTTGAGCGGACAATTACCTGGTAGTCATGATAAATACTCCAAATATACGACGCATCCTAATTAAGTTGCTAAGAAGATAATATTTTGGAGATATCACTGCTATTGAATATGTGCAAATTTGCCACGGGTAACCGAAGGTTAATCTGCTACCAAAACAAAAATATGAGCCTTTGTTAATGGAACTCGGACCCAAAGGATAACTAAGAGTCAGGCTATGTTTAAGTCGGTTCACCCGACTGAAATTTTTTTCCGTAAATTCGTTTGTAGAATTGGCTTATAAAAACGGTATCGGATAATACTATGTGTATTAAAATTTTAAACATGTACTCCAATTGTATCTTTGTTTTAAAATTATACTTATTTAAAATAAATTGTTATACCAAATTTTGGAAAATAAAACTTTTAAATTCATATGTAAAATTAATAATTTAGAGTAGGTGGCACGTTTTTGTAGAAAATTGCAAGTATATATATATATATCGTTTGTTACCAAGTGACCGCTTTAAAAAAGCTGTTTTGGTTTCTTAAACTTATTAATAACGCATCTCCACTGGATGGTTACGAGCAATTTTTGTAATTTCGCTGAAATTAGGTAACATTTTCCATACAAAATCGAAATTTTAAATTAGCTCATTTCAATGAATTTTGCGTTGGCATGAGCATAAAAAAGAAATTACTAGACACCCTGTGTATAAATTCCATTTTTTAATCCCAGTATTCAGATAAACCTGAATTTCACGTTTCCATATGGAGTCCATGTAAAAAAGCAAGTGGTTACTTACGTATATTTTATATGGAAACCTAAAGTTCAGTTTCAGCTGAGTACTACGTTTAAACAACGATATGTCAAACGACATTAAATTTGTTCGGTGTGGACGGCTTGAAACAAATTTGAAATTGAGCAGTCAGTGGAGACATGGCATAAAGTAATTAGGGGGTTGAATCGTCTATTCCATTTTGACCAGTACTTAACTTGGGGCAAAATTCACAAACCGACAGGTTTTTTTGGAGTTGTAATCCGTAAATCAAAATTAATGAAAGTATTAAGAAGTTTGAACCAACATACTTTTGCACTAGCGGATTTTTTAAATGCCAACTAACGTACATATTAGGGTGGGTCGATTTAGCAATCGATAATGTGCCATCGATTTTTCGATAGCTTTTGGCATGAGGAAAAAAAAGTTGCACTACGACATATCCAAAAAATCATTTTCGAGGCGCCAATATTTCAATTGTTTGACTTTTTCTCAACTTTTATTTTTAAGGTTTTTTAGTAGGTAATAAAAAAAATGGACTGATTTAATTTTTTTTTAATATTACATTTCCAAGGGAAAATTGTACGCTAAAAACGATGGCGATAGCAGTATTGCCAAAAAAATGTTTTTCTTTAGGTTTTGAATGAGTTTTTGTCGAAAAACCAATTTTTTTTTCTCGATTTTCTTTTTTTAATTTCTCATGTTTCAAATACGTATAGATATGTGTGAAAGATAAAATTATTTCATCCAATATTTTGATGAACCAAATTATTTCATCTTATGTATGTTGATGAATTTGATGAATAAAAGATTTTTAACTTTGGATTTAAATGAAGATTTTTTAACTTTGGATTTAATTGATGTTTTGTATGAGTGTTAATTTATTATTAAAAGACATCATTGGCAATTTTCAACATTACTATTATAATTGCTGTTATGGTTGTTAAAATAAAAATAGTTTTTTAACAATTTTATTGATTTTTCATAAGCGAAAAATATGGGAATTTATTTTAAAATTCAGATATTTCCTTGCAAATTTTGCTTGGATTCCATTCGGCTCATTTTACTTCGGCTAGCTGACGTAGTCGCTATGATCCCTTCGCGGTTTTTATGAATTGCACGTTTAGCTACGCTGGTTAGGAGTTGAACGTACCGCACGGTACCTTGAATATGGCATGGAGCCTTCGGATCGTCTATCGGTGGATCTTCATTTTCGTCATCATCAAAATAAGCTTCAAATGTTCATATGGTATGCTTCTTGTGAATGGTGGTTCTGACAGGTTTTCATCGTCGTCCAAATCAATCATATGAACGTAATCAGTGGCATCAAAATTAATTTTCGGTTTTACGTAGGTACGAATATTGGACGGTTCATATAGGTCGTTACGAAAATGTAAAATTTTTTCCAGTGCATACTTCCGAATATGTTGTCGATCGTCGAAGAGCATACTGAGCAAAACATTTTCACAATGGGCAAAATATGAATTATTTTCAATTACGGTGTTTACCACCGAGCGTAAATTGTTTGGCAAATATTGCGTCCACCTTATGAATTTTCCAACCAAAACACTACCATATACAACCGACTCATAATATTTGATGTTAAAATACATGGGAACGTGAATTATGTATCTTGCCCAAATTTTCGGACGGCTTGCTTGTTGCAACGTAAATACGAAGTATTCTATTGGCTGTGATACAGGACCCGGTTTAATATTTGCTAGTTGAGTTGAAACGCGACCATTCGAGACAGCATTAGCAATTTGGTATAGATACTTCACATCCGTTGAAAGTTCTTTCTGTTGATCTTCATCCAACGGTGGAAGCATGTTTTCAAGTGGGATTGCTTCAAAATTCGGAACAACCTATATAATTGATTACAAAATTATGTGGCTTATAGGGAATTTTTTTTTAAAAAATTGTGTGTAATGGTCTCTTCAGCTGCAATTCAAATCGTCGCAGTATACCTCTCTCCGTACCAGTATTTGTAACTTCACCGTCAGAGCAAATGCCAATTAATTTATCAAGAGGAAGTTCCTTTGCTTGGAAAAATGCACTTTCACCTTGCCTTCCAAGTTAACATAACCAAGTAATTTGGAATTTGGCTCATGAACGAGGACTAAATGCGATTCTTTCTGCATTCTCGAATGGTAAATTTCATCAATTTTTTCTCGAGTTAACGCGTCGTTTCTCCGACCGTCAAATGAAAAGCTTCCAAACCAGTGTTGGGCAAAATTTATGCTAAATAACAAATAACAAGATAACGAATAAATTCAATTTACATTTTATTTTGAATAACAAATGATTTTTTTATTCGTTTATTTGTGAAAACAAATAACTTCAATTTATTTGTTATCTTTTTGTTTGTTATTCGGAAGTTTCAAATAAAATTTCTAATAATGTACGTATGTGAAAAAAAAATTTCTGAAAAATGTATTTAAAAACAAAGTAAAAATGTAAACGCATTTTAAAACAATGTTAATTTAACGCATTTTGCTTGTGTTAGATTTTAACACAACACGCTTTTCAAATAATTCGTCCGATAGTGTATGTGATCTTGGTAAATTAACCATCGTAGCGTAAGAAAATAAGCGCTCTACAGGAGCAGATGAAGGTAACGGCGTGTTAAATTTTATAAGAGTTTCTTTTACAGCTGCATATTTCGACAGACATTCCATTGTTGTATCCTTATCTGCTAGAAAATTGAGTACCTAAAAAAAATAAAAAAAAAAATAAGTTGTGGAAAATGTTGGTTTATACTAATTAACAAATTTTACCTCGAGGATTTCAGGATTTTTTACATTCAGGATTTCAGCCACTTTATCATTCGAATGCACAACTTTAAAACGTCTGCATGAAAGCGCCGCTGATTCCCTTTTCAAGTCGCCTAAATTTATCCAGTGGGCAGTGACTCCAAAGAAACTTCGCTTATGTGATGACCAAATATCAGCAGTTGTACAAATATACTTGCTCTCTTTAAGCTATAGCTTAGTTTCCTCCACATGGCTTTTAAAAAGTTTATCTATTTCACGACCAAGCTGGCGCCTTGAAAAGATTGGTCCGGAGGTGGTGAGATATGAAGTTTGATGTTGAGTTTTTCTGTCCTTTTATCTGAATCAAATCAGGCTCACATTTCACGCACACAGCACTGATATTCTTCACTCCGTCGTCTACAATTCTGTAGAATTTTCCATCAAAAATGGAAAAACCAGAATCACTTGTAGCACTATTCTGGGATGTTGTACCTTCCATTCCTGGTTATAACGATAATTATCGCTGCTCAAAACAAATTATTTTAACAGAGGAATTCAATAAATTCAATTTATTTTTTTTCACTTCGAAAAACTTTTTATTTGTATGACAAATAATAACTAACGAATGACGAATAATTATTTGTGACACAAATAAACAGATAACAGTTGAAATTTCATATTATTTGTTATTTCAATAAAAATTTATTGAATAATGCCCAACACTGTTCCAAACACTCTTTTTGGCGTTGGCGGATAACTTCCGTTCTAGCTTTAGCTCTTTCTCTCTCTATTTTGTTTTTGTCACAGACAACGGTTTGACCACGCTCATCTTTAAATCCAATGTCTTCAAACAAAGCTAG
Organism: Phaonia tiefii; assembly: GCA_963931995.1. NCBI lineage: Eukaryota > Metazoa > Arthropoda > Insecta > Diptera > Muscidae > Phaonia > Phaonia tiefii. Next base: position 131,652,288 of record OZ008369.1, read on the forward strand.
GCAAGATGCCACTCTGTTTGACACGCCAAATCTGTCACAAATCATTGCAAATTTTGGTATACTGTATCTTGGAGAATAAAGTGAGTCGACCGATGTATCAGCCATTTTCATTGCAATATCATCTTGCAATTCTGAAGGAGTTGGTAGATATGTTTCATCAACAGATGATTCAAGTCTTGGTGCGATTGTAGACACTTCTGTTTCTGTAGGATCCTCAACAACAGGAAGAGTTAATTTTCTTTCATTGTGCTGATCAAACATGAAGTCCTTGAGGTCATCTGGAATTTTACCACAGTTGCAACGATTTGATTTTAGTGAGCATTTGCATTCTGCGATGTAGAAGATTTCATTTGTACCATCAACGAATAGTTTACATTTATGATAATTTTTCCGCATTTATTCAAATACTTATAGTTGTCAATTATACGGTGTTACAAAAAATAGATTTTTTTCTGTCCTATGAACCAAATGCACATATTCGGAAAGAGGGGAAAAAATAAAAATACACGTGTATCGTCGATTTTCATGTACACGTCAGAATTTTTTTTTTTTAAGTTTGAAGTATAAAGGTCGTAGTGGCCTGTGTGAAAGCCTTTGGACCGATTTTTAACCCTTTTTCAGTGATCCAATCGAGCTGATTTTTTGCAGGCAGACTCGTGGAAATGACTGTATCACGTCAAATTTTTTAAAAACAATTTTTATCAATTCTCAGATTTTCCCCAATTTTTATTATTTTTGAAAAAAAATATTTTTTTCACTTTTCTTAGCATAACTTGAAGGGACTCCAAATTTTTAAACTACTTAAGGGTTACGAAAAAAAAATGTTTTTTGACCCATCCTACTCGATATAGTTGTAGCTAATCAATAGTAACCTTCTAACACTAAACAGTTTTTGACTTTTACAACACTTACAAATGGACATATGAAATAAGGAATTGCAAAATTGTTTTAAGTTCTGTTGTGCGAAAACGTATTTGTATATATTTCATCTGAAAAAAATGCAGTGTCCGACGCGAAATAACTTTTGTTACGTTTGTGGCTTATTCGCACCAAGTAAAAATTTGAAAAATATTACTAAAACAGTGGTGAATTCGTTTCAGAAAATATTTAAGACTGCTTATGTTCCTTACTTGTGGTATACTCCGGAAGTCGTGTGCGACTATTGCTATAGAAATTTGTGCAAGTTTACTGATGGAAGGTCAACAATAAAGTACGCTGTACCAACAATTTGGCTACCACGCACGGAGCACTGCAATGAATTGCGCTACTTTTGCGTAACTTTTGCTCAAACAAAAGGGTACCAATAGATTCACCGCAACAAAATTCGCTACGCTAATGTAGAATCGGTAATTCCAGCAGTTCTATACTCACCAGAAGAGCGTGTAGCGGCTTCAGTGGAGATTTTTGATAATGTTCCCGAAATAAGCGATGCAGAATCAACAGTTGTACCAACACTGCTATCAACTTTTCTTGCATCGAATGCGAGATGCGAGAGTCCACAAGTATCGGAATTTGTGGCAACACACAGTGAAATTGGGACTGCAATGCCGTATTTAATAACGCAAGCCGACTTCAATGACCTCGTACGAGACGGAAATTTGTCGAGGAGAACAGCAGAACTCTTTGCATCACGCCTGAAGCAGTGGAATATAGTGGCGGCTGATTTTAAAATAACAGCCGCTCGTGGTCGAGGTACCACTATTCCATATGACGAATTTTTTAAATTGCACGAAGATCGGGGAAAAAAAACCTAGCTTATTGTTATGATATTGATTTGATGTTTGCAAAAATTTGTTACCCTCATATTTCAGAGGAGTGGCGACTTTTCATCGATGCATCTGTCAACAGTCTTAAAGTCGTGCTGCTTCATATCGGTAACATACATCCATCTGTCCCGATCGCATATGCCACAAACCTCAAGGAAACAGTGGAATTAATATTACAGCTGATAAAGTACAAAGAGCATAATTGGAAAATATGCTGCGATCTGAAAGTGGTCGGTTTACTCATGGGTGTTAAGCGTGGATTTCCAACCCACCAGTGCTTTTTGTGTACATGGGAAGGTCGAAAAAGAGATGAGCATTACACTGAATTTAAGTGGAAGCCGCGAACATGGTACAAAGTAGGCGTAGAAAGTATAGAGAATCTACCATTGGTGCAGCCGTCTCAAATCAATTTACCTCCACTACACATTAAGCTCGGTCTCGTATCAAATTTTGTTAAAAAACTGGATCGTGATAGCGAGGCCATTGCAACTTTGCGCAAAATTTTTCCGAAATTGAGCGGCGCAAAGATTCATGCAGGTATTTTTTTTAAGAAGTCGTTCAGTAACTTTATGTTTTTTAATGATTTTTTTGATTTAAGGTGTTTTCAATGGTCCGCAGATAAAAAAAATAATTGCAAGTTCTGAATTTTCATCAAAATTAAATGCTATCGAACAACGTGTATGGAAAGGTACAGTTGCCGTTATTGAGCAGTTTCTTGGCAACAAACGAGCTGCCAATTATAGAAATATTGTAGCAGAAATGGTTTCGGCATATGGCGAAATGGGCATATTAATGTCGCTAAAGACCCATTTTCTTCACAATCATTTAGATTTTTTCCCTGATGATTTAGGAGCTTGTAGCGATGAGCATGGCGAAAGGTTCCATCAGGACATTGCGGCTATTGAAAAGCGCTTTCAAGCAAAAGACATTACGCATATGCTTGGCGAATACTGTTGGTCTATTTGTCGCCATACTGAAGCAAATGCTTACAACCGCAAAAATAAAAGACCTAAATTTCTTTAAAAACATTAAAATTTTTAATGTAACAATTCTCTATTTTTATAAAACAAAAGTAATAAAAAAAAATTGTTTTTTTAACGAACTGAAACCTCAAAAAAAAACGATAACCGTTTAAAAAAAAAAAAATTTAGGAAAATCTGAGAATTGATAAAAATCTATTTTTTAAAAAATTTGACGTGATACAGACATTTCCACGAGTCTGCCTGCAAAAAATCAGCTCGATTGGATCACTGAAAAAGGGTTAAAAATCGGCCCAAAGGCTTTCACACAGGCCACTACGAGCTTTATACTTCAAACTTAAAAAAAAAAAAATTCTGACGTGTACATGAAAATCGCCGATACACGTGTATTTTTATTTGTTATCCCCTTTCCGAAAAAGTAAATTTGGTTCATAGGACAGAATGTGTGTAACACGGTGTTAGTGTATTTAATTTTCTTGTGACGGTTAATCTTTTAACTAGATCAATCTTCAATTTGCCCCAAATTTATAAAAGTTTATCGACAACTTTTGGTGTGAATGTCTTGTACGAGAACATTTTATTTCCTTTTTTCCACTGGTCGCCCAAAAAAAGTAATATTTCAAAATATTGAAAGAAGTTGGCAAAGAAATTCCGTCTAGTTCGCTTGGTGCACTGAATAGTACCACATTATGTGAAGGCATGTGTTCTAAAGCCTGTGCTGGTGGTTCTCCCTCTTCTTCCATATTGTGTTCTAAATTTTCTGACGAATTTTTATTTTATGTATTTATATTTATTAAACAATTAATATTTTCCACCTTTTTGGTTTAAAGTCCACAGATAAACTTGATATTCACACTGTAACTAAAGTCGCAAAGCGGGAGAAACTGGAAAAGAATATAAAACAATTGGGAAATAAGAAACAAAACAAAAAAGCAATAACAGAGTTATATACGAAAACTAGTTGCTGTGAAACCTTCAGGGCTGCTGACGATACCTGTGGAGAACTGAAAAACAACCTTATAAATAAAAGTTGGGAAAAAGTCAAACAATTGAAATTTTGGCGCCTCGAAAATGATTTTTTGGATATGTCGTAGTGGAACTTTTTTTTCCTCATGCCAAAGGCTATCGAAAAATCGATGGCACAATATCGGCAAATTTTTTTCCTTACAAATCGGCCCGGTCTAGTACATATATAACATCGACACCCGCAATAATTCTATATGTGGTACAATTCCTGTACCTCGTTTCTGTAGTACTCGAATCGAAAAGTTTTCACATTAATCATGAAAAAAAATTCCATCGTTTCTCGATTTGTGAGTAAAAAGTGTTTCTGTATATCAATGCGAGAAAGGGCAACACTGATGACATTGGAATATTCCCAGAAATCTGTCAAGTAATAACAAAATTTAAACAAACAAAATAAGCTAATGCCATGTCTCCACTGACTGCTCAATTTCAAATTTGTTTCAACCCGTCCACACCGAACAATTTTAATTTCGTTTGACATGTAGTTGTTTAAGCGTAGTACTCAGATGAAACTTAACTTTTGGTTTGCATATAAAATAGATGTAAGTAACCACTTGCTCTTTTACATTAAGCGTGTTATTTTATTTCCCGGTAAACTAATTTTTCGACGACTTTGTATGTGGAGCCGCTTAATATCGCTTAGCTTTCCGTACGAAGTTGTCGAAAAATTAGTTTAGCAGGGAATAAAAAAAACTGGCTTATTGACTTCATATGGAATCCTGAAATTCAGGTTTATCTGAATACTGGGATTAAAAAGTGGAATTGATACACAGGGTGTTTAGTAATTTCTTTTTCATGCTCATTTCAATGTAAAATTCATTGAAATGAGCTAATTTAAAATATCGATTTTGTATGGAAAATGTTACCTAATTTCAGCGAAATTACAAAAATTGCTCCTAATCATCCAGTGGAGATGCCTTATAATGTGAAAAAGCTCAAAAACAGAAAATGTTTTAAGGGATTCCCATTGCTCCTTACAATTTGTGTTGGAATTTAACCGTCCAAGTAGTCTCTTGCAAATTCAAAATTAGTTGACACATATTCAACTATATTTTCTTTTTGCTTTTTCTGTAATATTAAGATAAATTTTAGATTTTTATAAAGCCTTTTTGTAGAAACAATACAAAAATATCGCACCGTTTTAATTTGTGAGTATTTTTGACGTTTAAAATTTAAAATTTTTCGACTCCCTTCTTTTAGAAACAGCTTTTCTCGCATTTTTCAAATAAGCATAAAACAACAATACGTCCCAGAAAGTTCTCGCAAAACAAATGTTGTAGAAACAGTCACATGTGAGAAGAAATTTTTGTTCCGATTCATAGCGTTTTTGTTTCAATTCACATGTTTCATGTGAAAACTTATTCGATTCGAGAACTACAGAAACGAGGTACTGGTTGGAAATAAGCATAATTTCAGAGTTTCGAAGAACGGATATACGTTATGAAAAAGTGCAATTTATCGACAAAAGATGCTAAAAATGGAGCCAAAAAGTTAAAAGTTTGCAAAAATTTCCCAAAAAAGTGCTAAAAAGCAATTAGGATGTTTTTTCAAAGAAAAAGTGCAGAAGCCAAAAAATAGAGCTAGAATTGCACTTAAAGTGCTAAATTGGCAACACTGGCTAGTACATGTCGGAATATATGTGCACAGTTTTGCCTATTTCGCTGGTCAGATTTATGGGCTGAAATTCTCGTACGTAATTTTTGACTTAGTCGTTCCAACATATACTTTGTCGCATATGTTAGCTCCGTCACCACAACATTTAATTTTATATATTAAGTCCGATTTGTCATATGGTTCAATTTTCGACTTGGTATTGCTAAATAATGTTCTCATGGTATAATCGTTCTTCAGGGCTATGGTGTATTGTTCCTTGTCATAAAATGTAGAGCGCTTGAATCTCTGATAGAAATAGTATGTATGGCATCGTTTTATATATTTTATCATCTTTATTCCGTGGTCCTCTTTGTATGCATAACGAGGAATCGCTCATTGTCGTTATCGTCTTTTCCGGGAAATCATTTTTCACCTAGATTTGTTTAATTATGCCCCTATTTTTGCTATGAAATTGTTTGTCGCTTATATTTAGCACTCTCCTTATAAAATTCATAGATAGATATATAGTTTCCCATTACATCAAATGAAGGAATTGGGGAGAGCTTCTCACAACCAGTGAGCTGCGCGCTTTCTAGTCTAAACCCCTAGAGTGGTGGGATTTTACTCAAATTTTTACGATTTTATACTCCGGTCAAACTAAATCAATATCCACTTTTTTACTCAAATGAACTGAGAACTGAAATGAAAATTGTCAACTAAGAATATGCGTGGCATTTCTTAAAATTCGAGAAAAATAATTATTCCATACATTTCACTGCCACCCAAATGTACTTATGTTCTTTAAATCAAATTTGTAAAAGATTTTTCTAAAATTATCGATTTTGATTTTTTTTTCGTATTTTTTCCAAAAGTGTTGAAGACATTTTTGAAATGTGGATATTTATGAACACAATTTTATATAAGAGGTGTTTAGCTTCCAATTGTATTTGACTACTTTACGACTTCTTGACGATATTGCCGTGATTAAAATTGTCGCACTTCATGTTTCATAGAGGTCCTTCTCTATAGCTTAAGTAAAAAAACACTGACTTTAGAAATGATTTTACTGTAGAATTACACAATGTCAATAAGGAACGGATAAGAAGTATTCTCGAGGACAAAACTCTAGAAGCATCTTACAAACAGACTGATATACAATTTGAGAATAAAAGACAACCTAACAGGGTTACTACAGATGAGCCGAAAATTTACAAATCAATAACCTACATACCTGGAATAACTGATAGGTTGGCGAAGTCAAAAATATTTGACGACAAGAATTATACATTAGCACACAAAACATATAACACAATAGGCAGAATATTTAGTAAAACAAAGGATAGTTTGGACAAATTTGATGTGTAATATAGTATATAAAATACCTTGTAAAGGAAATGACAACGAGGTTTGTAACAAAGTATATGTAGGGACTACAAAAAATAAACTAAAACCATGAATTGCAGGACACACATCAGATCAGAAATACAGAGGAAACAGCATTAACAAACATCCCATTGTGCTAGTTTAAGTCATTACCCAAACTTTCAGCATACATCGGTTTTGAATAAAGAAAACAATTTTAAACGTCGTTATATGTTCGAAATGCTACAAATAATTAATACACCAACATTGGAAAGAATTTACTATAAAACAGATAATGTAGCCCAAATTTACGGAATTAGTAAAAAGTATAACTTTTTAGGCACAAATTGTTTATCGATCTAATATTTTTCTTTGGGTTAATTTATATGAACTTTTTACGTACATTATTTTTGTTTGTGTAACTTCAGAAAATTTTGATATAGGCGGGAACATTTTTTTGAACATTTTTATATTGACATAATTTTTCATAATTGTTATTTGGTTTTAATTGTTAAATATTGTTTGTATCTAATGATGAATGGAGTAGCGAAATATCGAGGAAAATAAATACAAGAAAAGCAAATCTGACCTCAAGCTCGGAGAATATAGATTATTTATTGATAAAGAAAAGGTCGAACAACAGAATACAAAAAATAGTTTTATGATAAAATGATGACTTAGTGTGGCTGTGGGATAATTAGAGCACTTCGCAGGTAGCGTGGAGTACACAGAGTACCAAGGAGGATTGGTGCAACTGACCATAGTTTCATAAAATAATGACATCAGGTAAAATTATGAAGTGTTTCCCAATGCCATAGTGTAGTTGTCCTCCTGAGCGATACAATCGGCAAGGTACAGAAATAGAAAAATCAGGTCAATGTGTTAGCCTTGCGAGTGATACCTATACTTGTTGTAATACCGTAATACATTATATACCGTTGGAAACGTCCTTTTCTATATAATTGTGTTCAGAAATATCGTCATTCCTTTAACACTTTTGGACGAAATACGAAAAAAACTCAAAACAACTAATTTTGGAAAACTCTTAAACATTTGATATAAAGTATATACGAACAAATTGTTGGTATATTACTAAATTTGTAGATGTTATAGGCCAATGCACGGTAAATTAAATCCTATAAAATGTTTCCCCAAATAGTAAAAAAATCACCTTTTTACATGTTAAGCCCTCCTGAGCTCATTTATGTGGGGGATCTCTTTATTTGTTGGCGTGTATTTCAGAGCATTTCAGTCTACAATAAAAATAAAAAATATTTAAATTTTCAGAGAATGCTGACTGTAGGGTGCACTTCCATATTATAATAATTTTACATTAAATATATTTGCCAAATCCTTCTCCATACATTTCCATACATTTCTTGGGGTTTCATGGTATCTTTTCGGTGAAATTTTTTTTTTTTTAAAGGCGGTATAAAAATTACAAGTTCGAGTAGTCAGCGGTCCGAAACGGCATAAGACAACTTAACAATTTTCCCATTGTATTTAGTTGTCGTTTCAGAAATATTTTTCACAAAAATAACCGAGTTATTAACAAAACAAAGAAAAAATTTACAACTTTAAATTTTAATTTAGAATATCACAATAACGGTAAAATATATTCCACGATACTTACTTTTTTTTTGTTTGCCCTGCATAGTAGATTCTCAAAAATAATAAAAATGGTTATAATCTGGCTAGAAGTTGATAAGTAACAGGCTTTGAAAATTTCAACACCACTAAAGTGGTCAACTTTGACACCCTGTAGTACCCACCAACTGGGTTGACACAGGGTGCCTCTGAATGCATTATTCGGAAATGCTTTCCATAATATTCTACTACTTTTGTTTTGTTACTGTACTTGTTTGGTGAAAGCAACTGTCGCACAGATGCACATATGTTATCTACAAGCACTACAAGCTATCATAACATTGATAATATTCTACTGCACTCGCTGCCAACTGACAGTGTGGCGCTGAAACGATGAAGGAAAGAAAGAGCGCAATGCCACACAAGCATGCTCTCGAATGCTTCAATTAACACTTCTCTCAACGCAGCATGTGGTTGTTGGTTGTATACCGCGTGTTTTGTAGTTTTTTTTGTTGCTTTGATTGAGGTTCTACGTTGTATGTTCAAATCGTTCCTCAGCAGTAACTGCTTAAACATTAGTTGTGAATGTTAGGCAGCACTTGAAATGGGAACGTGTCATTTGAAACTGATTCAACTCAGCTTGATTCAGATGTTTATTATATACAGAAGGCGCAAAATTCTTTTCAAATTTCTCTACATTCTGTTATGCGGAGTTTGATCAATGGGTATCTGAGTATCTAATTTCTCGTCTTCTCTAATTTCATGTCTCGCCCTAAGAATAAAGTAGTCCGAGTTTTCTTCTAATTTTCATTTGGGGTTTCCTACAGATTTACTTATGTATTAGGAAAAGTTTGGCCTAGATCAAACAACCTCATCCACATTAAACAGCTCTCCCACACATATTACCGTTTGACCTTTCTATTTACAAAATGAACTAGATGTGTCAAAAATGTTTGGCTGAGATCCTTGATCAAAAAATACCCTATTACATGATATCATGGAATGTGCAATGGGATAGTGTACGGTTTCTCGATTTTGATACTCTAGAATCCTTATTTTTGTGTGATTCAATAAATACAACAACAACAATAGTTCCCATGACAACCAAGAAACGGATTGGGGTGAGCTTCTTTACAACCAGTGATCTGTGCGCTTTTAGTTTTACTCTCAGTGATTAGGATGTCCAATTTTACACCGGTTCCGAACGGTATTATATTCATGGCTAAGTACTCGATAGTGCCGCCACACAGTGGTCGAAATACAAAAAATGTGGCCAAAATTCTGTAACTTTTGATCTAATGAAAATTTTTGAATTCTGTAAAAAATTGATTACAAACAAGGAGTGAGGGATTACTATAGCATATCAATAATGTAAATCGCACAGCGGGGTATTTTTTAAAAAAATTCCAAATTTGACTACTTTTTGTTTTTTGGCGATTTCCAAGAAAAATTTTTTTTTGTTGTTTTGCTTTAACATTTATTACACTTATTTTGATGCAATTGTTCATAATACGTAAAAAAAAATTAATATTTTTTTCGTTTTAAATATATTAGGTTTTTCAATTTATTTAGAAAGGATAATTCAATTTCTTAATTCTTTGAACTGTATCTCGAACAGTTTTCGAGCTAAGCCACTCAATTTTTCTGTAATGGAGTGTCGGGTTTCTTGGCTTTAAAAATAAATTTAAATTTTGTTTCTCTAACATATACATAGGTTGTAATAATCATTTTAAAAAAATCGACTTTAGAAAAAAATTTTGTTTGGACTAATATATCATAAAGTATGTCTACTATGTCAATGAATTTGATACATAATGGAAAGGCAATTCTGTTTCCCACATTCTGTGGGTAACTCTTACATGCGTCAATTGTCAGTCCTGGAAGACAGAGTAAATTTAGTGAAAAATGTATTTATTATTTTTTTCAACCACAAAATCAAAATACACAAAGACGGGGAAATGTATGTGACTCTTTCTGCTGATGGTGCATTTTATATAGATAGGACTTAATAAGCCAGTGATGTTATCAAAAAATAAACCAAATTAGGTTTTTGCGTTTTATAGAATTGCAGTACTACTTGTGTGAAATTATCCTACAGTATTTTAATTTACCTAACAAATGGCTTATAGTGTATTATTGATTATTATGCTACTGTAAATTTTACAAATAAAGTTACACGTTTGTTCTCCAATACATGAATAACAATTTATAGTATTCATTTTGAGAGTTTTTAGAAATTTTATTTAATTTTTTTTAATAAAATTTATATTTTTATTTTATATATTTATATTTCATTTCATTTAATATATACATACATATATATATCGCTACCTAAAGTCGCAAAGGGTGTAAGTCCAAAGTTTTAAATTTTACAGGAGAGACAAAAAACCTAATTTTTTTCTTTGACGATTTATTTGTGCAAAACTTTTAATGCAATTATGTGTAGGTTATTCATATTGTTGGTAATATTAAAAAAAAATTTGAAAAATATGCTTGGTACTCTTCTTGGAGCATTTTTTTGGACTTTGAACTTTTTCACTTTTTAAATTATCGATGTGATTTGGACTTAGCGCCTTTTCCTATAGGAACTCAATTTTTTTTTTATTAAAGTTTATTTAATTTTCAATAATATTATATTGGTTATTACATTTTTAATTAGAAAGTATATATTTTGTAAGTAAAATTTTATTACTTTAATAATGTTATATTAATATTAACACAAAAAAAAACAGTCTTACTTCTTTGCTGTTGAGTTCTTTAATAAAATGGGTAATAAAAATATTATTCATGAGGAATATTATCATAAAAGTGATGGTGGTCTTTGGGCAACGTAGATTTCAAATATTGTAGGTCTTCGAATTTTTTAGCTGTAATCTTTATTCTTTCTTGATGTAGTTGTTTCAAATTTGACCACTCCAATGCGATTACTTGTCTGTCAATTCTCTGAGGAAGAAGTCTCCAAGTATCATTAAACCGAAGTTTATAACATATGTCACCATTTGGAATGTATTTAAGGCCACGAATATCGGTTACTTTTGCATCTCCTTTGCCACGCCCAGGGCGAATATTTTTACAAAACTGAACATTGGTGAATGTTTTAAAAAAATCATGGGACAAGTAAGAAACATTATATGCTTCCGGAATTTTTCTTGCTGATTTGCATATTCCAATATAATCAGCAGGTACATCAATGTTTTTATTTTTCAAAGAACGCTCTATTGCGGAATGTACACTATCAACCTCCATTTGAGTATGTCCGGGCTCAAGAATTTTTTGTTCTATGATGACTTTATGTTTAATTGCTGTATTTAATAAGGCATTACTCATTATAGAATTTCGGTTTTGGTATGTACATCCATCACTATAAATAATAATCTTCTCTGGATGGTCTTTTACACGTAGTATTTGTTTTTCAATAAAATATGCCCATATGCTTGCAAATGCCTCCGCTGAGACTCCGCCCTCGGACTCATTCCATATAAAGCAATCTGTCTTTTTATTTTTAAGATTATAAAAGACTAAATTATGTACTTGCAGTTTTCTACGATAATAATGGCTGCTAGCTTGCGATTTGGGAGCCATTAACACTGCTTGAAGATCAACAGCATACACATGTGATTCCTTTTCTTTGTCTCTGTTTTTCTCAGTCCTGGCGTCTTCCTTTTTTTCTTGGTGCAAAAGATACTCCTCAAGTGACAGATTTCCAACAGAGTAACGGACGCATTGTTCGCACTGATCTTTTTTTGGGATATATAACCCCAAATTTCGGATATCAAAAATCTCATTGAACTTTGTTAAAGAAAGGTTTTTTACACATTGTTTTGTGCACCAATCATTTACATAAAAATCATAAACCATTTTTTTGGAACTCCACTCAGACAAAAGATATTTTTTTTGTGTTCTTGCGCGACAATAGTGTGATTCCATTAGAGGAAGGGAATCAAAAAATGACTCAAGGTTCTGTCTTTCTACTCCATAGTTCCTCTTTTTTTTTCGTTTGATTGCACTACAGGTTTCTTTATCAAATTTAACACAGTATGGTACCCAATGCTAAACGTATTCAAAAAAAACTTTTTGCACACACGCACAAATCTGTTTTGTACCTTAAGTTGATATTTTATTGACTGGCTTCTTCTCGATTTAGTATCATCTTTTCGATTTCTGATTCGGACTGGGACGGATGTTTGAATTAATGTTTTTACTAACATTTTTTTGGCCGACCAATCCATTTGCCAAAATTTTTCAAATATGTCTTTTCTTTGTACATCAGTTACCTGGGAACATTTCATGGTGCCAACATTTTTGCAATTGCATCTCGGTTTAATTGCTCGTTGTTTTTTCACATTATTATAACTCCAGGAATCTCCATGTTTTTTCCTTCCGAGGTAACGGTTTCCATTTTCTCTCAGACGTTTATTCTTTGCACTGAACCAATGAGATTTAGAACTTTGTACCCTCTTTTTTCTACGCCGTGATTTGGAAGGTAATTCATACGAGTCGTCTGAATCAGTATTAAATCCATAAGGAACTAATCCAACGACACCGTCATCAGATTCCATTCCAGAAGAAGACAACAGGATCACAAATGTTTATTGGTAGAATAATTTTTCTAAACTGATAAAATTTTAAACTGACAAATGCTCAAAGAAAAAATCATGCAGTTGCATTGAAATGCTATGACTACTTGATCAAAGCAAACATTTTCAACTTTCAATTCTAAAATGAGTGGCGAGTCCACTCAACAGAGAATGATTAAAACAAAAAGGCTGGACTTACAACTTTTTCGCTTTATTTCTATATGTTATAGGGACTTAGAACATTTTCTTTTCAGTTATAAAAGGTGACAAGGTATATATTTTTGGTAGTTTTTTTCATCAAGCCATATGCGTTTTCAACTTATCTTGCGTTCTACATCAAAAAATACATTTCGCCAAAAAGTGGACTTACAACCTTTACGACTTTAGGTAGCGATATATATTTATTTTATGATTCCTCATTCGTACATTTGCTTATATGTAACAAGCTTATTGCCTGGGGTGATAAATGGTTACATTTTTTATCCTTCTTGGTCCTTATAGAGCTTATTTGAGGGTCTGATGAAATAAGTAGGTGGTGCAAAATATCCTCGTTGGAAGCTTGACGAGAACATTTACGACTATGGAGCGCACGACAACTTTTAAACACTTTATTGCTTGCTTCTTGGGCCTCTTCCGAAAATGAACCTATAGACAATCCAACAGATTTTATTATGCTACTTCCGTGAATAAGTACTTTGTGTACAGATGGAGGTATACAGTACCATGGATATAACTTTACTAAATACTCAAATGTTTTAATACAGTATGTTTCAAAATTCTGAACGTCTATCTCATACCCACTTGCCATTGCTTGCAAAATATTTGCAAATCGCTCAATTACATTATGATCAACTCCAAGAATTTTAGAAACAATTTCTGGCTTGGAGAAAAAACTTCTAGCAGTATTTCCATCATTGCTCGTACCGTAACCTTGTTTTACAAAATCGACTGAAAATGAAAGTTCCTCCTTCATTTTCTTCTGTATTTTTTCTTTTCTTTTTTGTTTTAAAATCTTGTCATCCCCTCTTGCAGCTCCTTTCTTGAAGTCCAAATTGTAACCGATATGCAGAAGATACTCCATAAAACGTATCCAACAGTGCAATGTCGATAAACCAAACTTATAGTACTCTTCTTTGCATTCCAATTCTCTTAATCTTTCCAGAAGACATGAGTCTTTTGGTTTAGCTCCACAAATGTTACAAGATGACGAAGATTGTTGCTCAGTTAGAACATTACAGACTTTTCCATCGATCACAGTACATTGCAGATGGTGAATAATTTGTATTTCCTTTTCGAATATTAATGCGTTAGTCGGCAAAATTTTTTTAATTTTTTCAGAGTAATTTAAATATTCTTCTCTTGTGTTGGCTGTAGATTCTTTTGTAAATTCGAATTTAATGGGTCTACAATACCTTACAGAAGATGGACGATCGTTTTTCCAAATTACACCATCTTTTTTAGATGATAACTCCCAGGGTACATAGCATATAAATTAAAAACTTTTATGTTACTTTTACGAATAACTTTATTTAGCAACTTCGTGCTGTTGAGTCTCTTGATAAAGATGAACTAACTTAAAACTAATAATATAATTATGTTGTCGCCTGTTGCTCTCTGCCGACGTTGCGCTGGCCAAGGTAGTATGATTGTCGACGCTGTGTTGGTGATGACGGTGTGGTTGCAGTAATATGCGGACTCAGCGCCTCGTGTAGAGGATCATATTCGTGAACACCTGAACAGTGCGACGGTGGTAGTGCTGGTCAATTGCAGTAACACGCTGACTATGCGCCTCGTGTGTAGGGTAATATTCCCAACACTTGCAATAATGACCATCCGCTTATGACGACGTAATAAAAGCTGAGTTTGGCGTGGGAACTGCAGCATATTATGATAACTCCTCCCCTCCTAAGTTGGGGACGACCTCGGACCCATTAGTGACTTGATTTGTTGCCATCTGAATAGACCTTGACATAGAAGCCGACGTGCGTTTTTTCAAAATGTAGTTGATAATGTAAAGGAGAACAAATATCCCGCATAATGAAAGCAAGGTGGATAGAATAATAGTGTTGTTCTGTTCAACCTTTTGTTGCAGGTGACTAATGTGGTGCAAGTTTTTTATGTTGGTGTGGTGGAGATAGGGGATACTTAGAATTTCCAGATGTTCTTTCAAATTGACCTTTCCGGCCCGTGGTATTCCTGGACTTAAAGCTACCGTCGCATTCCTGTTGCTGAAAGTTGTTTCGTTGATTTTCACCTGATCGTCAAAAAGCACTAAGTATGTGCCGCTAACAGTTAGTGGAGGCTCATCTTTTCCTTCTATTACGACGGTTTGGTCATTGATCACAATAAAGCCATCATCGATTTCGGTAACGGCTGGAAGGTTGTTAAAGGTCGTGCTACAACTCGCGTTATTGCCGGAAATAAGTTGTAGGGCACACGATGTAGAAAATGAAGCCATGCAAAATGAGGGTACTCTTTCAGTGCAATTTCTAACTGCAATTGTATGATTTCGGCACTCAGCTATAGTGGACTCTTGAAGATGTAATATTTTGTCATCGTGAGCAACAGGAAAAATTATAAGTTTCTTACATACTGACTTAGGTATAGGATATTTTATGAGAAAATATATTACATTGTTTGCCTGTATTATCTTAGTATTAGCAATTCTTACAATATCGGATATGGTAAAGTGTTCATTCGTCGGAAACAAATCAATTTCTTTACTATCCAGGATAACTGGATTTAGCAAGCCAATCTTTGCGAGTGTGATAGAGAGCATTATATATCATCAAGGTCAGCAATTATCGCCCTATTCCTTGCTAGCAATACATCAAAGAGGTGTCCGGTATCGATTTTAGCCTTTTTCTCAATTGCTAAGATTTTATTCACCGTTTTCGTTAAATCTCTTATCTGCAATTGAACTTCTGTATTTATATTAATTTGTCTGTCCTGTTCATTTATAAGTAGCTGTTCTGTATTTTCCAATCTTTGAAAGTCTTCGTGATCTGGAGTTCCCGTGATATACTTCAGTATTGTTCCTAGCGTGTCGAATGCGCGCTTCTGTCTGTGGTGAACGTTTACCAACTGTAGAAGTCTGTCAATCTGATCAAGGTCCGCGATGAGCATTTTCATCATATGTGTTTCAGGTGAAAGGTAAGATGCATTTGCCGCTTCGTCTCTAAGGACAGAATAAAGTGTTAAGTTTGTCACGTGTTTCAAGTAGCCGTATTTCTCCCAAATGATTAAGTTCCCATCATATACCGGAATGTAGTCTGCGTCGGAATAGTTCAACACTCTGGCGGTTGAGATCGCCAGTAGGCCCATAAATAATAAAAGTAACCTAAAACGAAAAGAGAAGTTGGAGAGGTCACAACGGTAAAATCATAAACTAGGACCTCAGATTGTCCTTATGGACCCTTCTCCCCTTTATAAGTACTGTTGTTCCCAAATCCTGTTCAACATTTTGTTCGATGTAAAGTGGTGTCAGCTTATTGCCCAGACGCCTATTGGTCTTAACTAAAACTTTATCTCCTACATTGTATGTCCGATTCTGACGGTTCGAATTGTGTAGTTCCAGTTCCCTCTGCTGTGCCCCCTGAAGTCGAGAAACAATTTCCCCGTTATCGTTTACTGACCGAAACACGTCGATGGGTTTTCTTCCAGTCACTGTATGAACAGACTTGTTATATTCAATAGTAGCTAGAAGAATCAATTCCTCTGTATCATCCAAAGACCTATCAAGTTTCATACAACGAGAGATTTCTGTCAGAGTGCTGTGGAATCTTTCCACCTGGCCATTTGAGGTACTATGCAGTGGTGGGGCATTTACAATATCAATATTAAAAATATTCTTCAGTGTAGACTTAACACTGTGCGAATTAAACGATTTCTCATTATCGCAATAGATAGTTGTTGTTCCCGAAAATAAATTTAACATTTGAAGGAGCAGTGGTTTTACGCCAACTATCGTTCTAGACCTTAATGACTGAACCACTGCAAATTTTGAAAACTTGTCGACACAAGTAAGAAACAGTTTTGAGTCCGTGGAGAAACTGTCAATGTGAAGAATTTCTCCACAAAATGTTGGGATTGGTGTTTGTGCTATCAGATGTTTCCTGGGATGTCGGTCATACTTTGACCTTGAACAAATTTGGCAGTTCGCTGCTATTTCCTTAGCTTTTTTTCCATTTTCGGAAAAAAATAATCCTCAAAAATATGTTTAACATTTTCCTGAGGGGCCCGATGAGCTCGGCTATGTTCTGCGGCAATAATTTCCTTCTGGTCATTCAGATCAGTAATATCTGTTACCAGTCTTTTCGTAAATCGAAGTTTAACCCCGGGGAAAAGTTGAACCAGACGGTGTTGAAAACGAGCCAATGTTGGCAAGTCACAATGTATCGCATTAACTACATCAGTATTTACTGCCTGTTGCAACAATGTCATAAGATCATTATCGTCCTTAAATGTTATAAGATGTCGAATTTTCGTCCCAAATAGTATAAAAAATTTCTTTTCCGGAATTTCTCCCTGCTCAATTATTATCTGGTTCCGAAAACAGTTAACTGGCTTGTCTACCGACTCTATTACGTTTGATAATGATTCCTCACTATGAACAGTGTTTTCAGTTATAGTGCTAGAATCGTCACTAAGGTTGTTAATATGTTGTCTAGACAAAGCGTCCGCGACAACATTCTCCTTTCCAGGTTTATAAAAAACCTTAGCGTTACATTCATCAATGAAAGCTTTCCAATTTCTAATTTTCGCGTTCGGATTTCTGTCCGAAACCGCGAATGTTAGTGGTTGATGATCCGTAAAGATATTAAGACTCTTCACACCGTAAAGGTAATTCCGAAGGGACTTTAAAGCCCAGACAATTGCAAGAAGCTCGCGCTCATTTGTCGGATAGTGCTCCTCAGTGCTAGTAAGTGTCCGTGATATCATGGTAATGGGCTTCCCATCTTGCGATAAGACAGCGCCGATGGCATGTGACGACGCATCAGTAGTTAAGTCGAATGGTTTCCTAAAATCCGGGTAGGTTAACATTACGTCCTCTGAGACCAAGATGTTCTTTAAAGCGTTAAATGCCCGGATCTGTTCATCATCCAATACAATCTCGATTTTCTTCGATTGCAATGCAGATACACGGCCATTTTCTCCCCTAAGAATATTCGAAAGAGGCTTTGCTATTTTAGCAAAATCTTTTATAAAACATCTGTAATATCCTGCTAAGCCAAGAAATGATCTCACTCCGCGTAGTGTAGTAGGTTGTGGGAAGTTCTTCATTGTGCTTACTTTGTCTGCACATGTTTTATTTCCATTTCTAGAAACCACAAATCCAAGGTACTCTGTTTCTTGAGTGAAAAATTTAGATTTTTCCACTGAGACCTTCATATTGGCTTCAAGCAAACTTTTGAGCACTGACTCAACATCCGTTACATGCTGTTCCTCAGACTTCGAGAAAATAATAACGTCGTCTATGTAAACAAAACAGCATTTCCCTAAGTGTTCCCGTAAAACGTCGTCTATGGCTCGTTGGAAAATACTAGCGGCATTTTTCAGCCCGAAAGGTAGGCGACAGAACTCGTACTTGCCGTTCTTTATCGAGAATGCGGTTTTTTCCCTATCGCGTTCGGCTAACTCTATCTGGTGAAATCCAGATTTAAGGTCGAGGGTAGTGAAATATTGACTACCACCTAAATTGGACAATATTTCAGCTACGTCCGGAATAGGGTACTTGTCGCTGATCGTCTTCTCGTTCAACTTTCGGAAATCGATTACTAAACGCTTTTTTGGCATCCAGATTCGTCCAACCCTTTTTTGTCAACCACCCAGACGGGGTTGTATGGAGATCTGGATGGTCTTATAATACCGTTTGCAAGCAAGCTCTGAATCTCCTTATTGACAAATTCGGCAACACCCAATGGGTACGGGTACAGTCGTGAGTACACAGGTTCCTCGTCCTCGGTTCGAATTGTGGCCACTACGTTTGTATTATAGGGAAGAGCCTCATCAGGATCAGCGAAAGCTCCCTCATTCTTGTCTATCATGCAGTTAAAGTTTGCCCTGACGTTAGCGGGAACGTCATCAGTATTCAAAGTTAAATGGTTAACATCTCTACAAACATTGTACAGGATATCTTCTTCACCATTGTCGTGAACTATCTTAGCTCTTCCAAGGTCAATGATTGCATTAAGACTGTTAAGCAAATCCAATCCTATTATACCGTCAAATGTTTCCAAGCCTGGGAGTATAAAGAAATCGGAAATTACACCAAAAAGCTTAAATTTACACTTTCTCTCTATTTTATTGTCACCATGGATAGATTTTACTGAGAATGGTCGCGAAACTAATCCTACTCCTCGTAGTTCTTTTAGCGGCCTAATGTAGTTTTTTGAGGCTCCCGTGTCAATTAAGAGTTTTATGGGTCTCCCTGCTATTAGTCTTGATATCCAAGGCAGCAGGGACCTACTTCTAAAAAATTCAGCGCATTTATGTCCTCATCGACCTCATTTGCAAGGTCATCGTAGACCTGCTCTTGCAATTCTCCGAAATCCTCTGAATCTCCATTCTCGTCTTGAACGTCCTGTTTTATATGGTTTAATCTCTGCCATTTTTGGTTCGCTTCAGTTCTTCCTGACTCTGCAGACCGTTTTTCCGCTCTTAATTGGTTCGTGTTATTTCCGCCAAGCCGACCCTGGTTATCGGATTTTTCAAATCTGGGAATATTCTGCCCGTGTCGGTAATTCGGACTGTTATTAAATTTAAATTTTGACGAAGAAGGGTCAATGTCCATGGGTTCCGAAACCCTCCGTTCTGTGTTCGCATTCTGTACTTTATTGGTAATTCTGTAATGAGGGTTGTTCTCACCCCTAGATTCACCTCTTTTAGCGAAACTTGTCGCAAATAAATACCTTTGGTGATTTGCATCAACTTCTTGGGCAAGGGCTAATGCAGTTGCCATATCGTTTGGTCGAGAAGAAAACAAAATATCGCAAAGGGGTTTTTTCAATCCAGAAATAAATACCCTAAGCCCATCCTGCCTATATTTTGAATTCAGGTTCACCGTTAGGTCATGATTATCACCATGTGTCATGGTTGTCTTGTTAACTAACATAGCGACTCTTTTTTCAACTTCGTCGTAAAATTTCGAGATCGAAAGGTCGCCCTGTCTTAATGTTGAGAGTTCCTGTTCAATAAGATATATTGGCCTTTTGTCCGAATATGTAAAGTCTAATCGAGATATTATAGCCATAAAATTTAACACGGTGTTGAATGATGATAGCACAGAATTAGCCGGTCCCACCACTTTATTCCGGATTATCAGCACCGCTTGGTAATATCTAGCAGTGCCAGCACATCCTTCGTAAATTTTGTGGGCAGCTTTGGCTGCAGCTCGCCATGAAACATATCTTTCCCGATTTCCGTCAAACTCCGGCAAAGACTTGGCAGCGTCTAAACTTTCGTTGCCTGCGCTATTTGTAATCTGTATTTCCTCGTACGTCTCAATATGACGGGACGGAGCTTCTAAAGCACCTAACCTAGTCGTCAAGTTTCTTATTTGTTCTCTTAGAAGTGTATTTTGAACGTCAATAATTGTTCGTTGACCCTGAAGGGCCGCACTTACCGCGGCATCGATGCATTGCTTGACCTGTTCGGCGTTCATTGTATCTTGGTCTGATATACTTAGATTATTAAAAATAACACTTAACTCTGTCATCAACACTCGTTTTATTATTATTTAAAAGAATCCACTTTGTTACACAAAAGATTAAAGAATGAACACTTTACTTACATTTCAATTCTTATTTTAGTATAGAAACTGCTTATTCAATGGTTCGCCGGTTCCGCAACTGCTTCTTTAGAATCGTTCCTCAGTTGTTAACTTTGTCAGATCAGTGGTCGTACTTCGTGGCCTCTATGCAATAGACCTTCACGCTGCCCAAAGCCCTCGTTGCTTTTGGTGACTTTAATTTCACAGCTTTTTTTTGTTGAGTTTATTTACCCTAAGAGGGTTCTTTTAAATTAGAGGTTTAAAGTTATAATATCTTAATATTGCTTAAAGTTTTGTTTATTTGTTTGTTTATTGGTTCGAAGTTTTTAGTTCCAAGGTTTTAATTTTTCCAAAGCTAGCACTTTTTTTGGTAAAGTTGTTTTTGGTGACGTTAGTTCACAGTTTTTCTTCCAATTTACTTGTTTAGTTTATTTGGATTAAGAGCTCACTTTTAAATTTGAGTTTCGATGTTATAATATTATTATTTCACTTTGGGGGTTGATTTGATTTATTTGTTTCAGTTTGTTTGCTTGATTAAACTTGAGCATTCAAGTTTTTACTTTTTTCACTTTAGCACTTTCGTGCCCCACGTTGGGCGCCAATTAAAAACTTTTATGTTACTTTTACGAATAACTTTATTTAGCAACTTCGTGCTGTTGAGTCTCTTGATAAAGATGAACTAACTTAAAACTAATAATATAATTATGTTGTCGCCTGTTGCTCTCTGCCGACGTTGCGCTGGCCAAGGTAGTATGATTGTCGACGCTGTGTTGGTGATGACGGTGTGGTTGCAGTAATATGCGGACTCAGCGCCTCGTGTAGAGGATCATATTCGTGAACACCTGAACAGTGCGACGGTGGTAGTGCTGGTCAATTGCAGTAACACGCTGACTATGCGCCTCGTGTATAGGGTAATATTCCCAACACTTGCAATAATGACCATCCGCTTATGACGACATAATAAAAGCTGAGTTTGGCGTGGGAACTGCAGCATATTATGATAACTTATACAAAAAACAGACTTGTCTGAAAAATCTTTTTCAATGAACTTAGTGCTATCTGCATCATTTTTATTTGACCACATTTGTTCACAGGTTTGTTGTCCCGATGCGCCATCCATTCCCCATTTAAGATGAAAGAATCAGCTTTTAAGATTTTAAAGTTTTAAGTATTTTTTGCGCAGTGTGGTCAAGCAATGATTGCAGCTCCACTTCAGCACCTCGTTCAGTAATATATATTTTATTAGGATAACACTCCGTTTTTGCCTTTAAAAGTTTATCATATGAAGGATAATGTTTATTTCCTAATAAAATATTGTTATATGACCGAAGGGTGTTATATTTATCCCTTGAAAGGTCCAAATCCATATACACTGCTAGCGTCCCAATTATAAAATCATTTTGATCGGGTAATGCATTTTCAGTGGCTGATTCATCTGTTTGGCTGCTTTGTGTAACTGCAGCTTTGGACAACTCCTCGGATGCAAAATGTGACCGTAAATCCTGGACACGTCTCCTTTTAGTTCTTTCCGAGCCAAGATCATAACTAGTACGCGGCCGACCAACTTTACTGTGAGTACTTACGTGTTCTGGGTGATCCACAGATGTGTTATTTTTATTATTTGTAGTTGAATCAGATTTTCGTTTATATCGTAGAGGATATGATGTACCAAACTCAACTGTTAATGATGCCGCCAGAAAGTATTGAAATTTTTGTTTGAACCTGCATTGTGAGCGTTCAGCTTTTTTCCACTTTCGTTCATAACAGGGCAAAAAATTGGTATTAAGCTTTTCTTTTATTTGCTTTACTTCATTTTCGGTGTAATTATAAGCACTTTTAATTTTTGCCATTATAACATCCGATTTTCTCTTCTGCTTGTCTTT
Organism: Phaonia tiefii; assembly: GCA_963931995.1. Classification (NCBI taxonomy): domain Eukaryota; kingdom Metazoa; phylum Arthropoda; class Insecta; order Diptera; family Muscidae; genus Phaonia; species Phaonia tiefii. The sequence goes on from OZ008369.1 coordinate 131,674,833, forward strand.
GTTAAGCCACAACCATTTACATAACACCTCGTGTTTAATTTCAAATTTACTGGTCATTCTAGGAAAACAATATTTTAATTAAACAGTAATCTCACAATTCTGCTGAAATAGATACCTCATATACACAGCAAAATTTAATTCGGGCTAAAAGTAGCGTATGTGGCGTGATATTCCGTTTTCTTTAATTGATTTGCTACGAATTTTTATATGTTTGATTTTTTTTTACTAAATATTGATTGACGGAAATGACTTCTAAGGCTAAAGCCGTGAACGAACGCAGCTAAAAATTTCAGTATTTGAATATTACACATTGATAAATTAAATGGATTATGTGCGAAATTGTCGAAATCCGTCTAAATTGAGTTATAGGAGTTCAAGTTCAAAATTTATGTAAAAATATAAAGTGCATATGACGCTTACAAAAACCAAAAATTTTGGGGTAAAATGTTTTACCATCCGCTGATTTAATTAGTGTTTCTTTTTTAATTTTAACAGTTTTACATATCATTGAAACAATTTTGTAAAATGTTTGGTAATGGGCATATAATGTATACTTTTATATTAAGACATTTTACCTCAATAAATTGGATGTGTTGGTAACCAACTTTAAAGGAAAAATAAATGATGTTAGTGTTGATACATTGCTACGTACTTTATTTTTTGAGCACTTAGTTATGTTGTGAATCTATTGCAGCATCTTAATATTTTAATTTACACAATTGGTATTTTTCTAATTTTGGCCGGAAACACAGGAAAATCGACCACTGTGCGCCATCACTAAGCAAGGTGACCGTCATCGGAAGAAATGTAAGGTGCTCAGTGCAGGGAGCGAACCCACGTCTCATGTACAAGAGCCATGCACGCTAACCATTGCTCCATCGACGGCCACACAAAAATACACCAGCTTAGAAATGAGGTAGGTGGGGTGGGGCAAATGGCTCCGCCTAGGGGTCAAACGTGAAGGGGTAAAAATCTTCACAACTCCTCGAAGTCGCCCCTAGAGGTGTGCAATGTACAACCTACCCGTTCCAAAAATTTTCCGAACATACCTATCCCCTATCTCAACTCCCTAATGGGGCTCCCATACAAAAATTGAATTTTTATAAAAATTTGAGGAGTCAAATCTAAGACCGACCCCAAATTTTTTCCACCTAAACATACCCTCCATGTTGTACGCTTAAGGTTGTCACCAGGGAATAACTTCGAGTACTGTGTAAAAAAGTACACCCAAGTACATATTTCTAATTTTCATACTTACGTACACTTGTGCTTGTGACACCACGAAAACCTCCAACACTTTTACTTGTGTTGTAACAAGTATGTTTTTTTTTTTTTTTTTTTTTTTTTTTTTGAATATTTTATTTTGCGATCTATTGTAGTACAATAATAAGCAAATGAGATAACCTTAATATAACGTATGTTTTGAACTCCACTGAGTTCAAAACGTATAAACATTGAAAAAGTTTTTTCAAATACCAATTACATTAATTATGTTGTCATTTATTTTATTTCTATTTACGAAAAGGCAGATCTAATATATGAAAGCGTTTTAATCTATGAATTTCCTCACTATCGTCAAGTAAAGAAATAGCTAATGCATTGGGATGGTTACTAAGTCTATCTAAATAGTTTGCACTAAATCGATTTATCTCGTTTTTAATTTTAGCAATTCCTAGATCTTTATGAATGTTATCATTGGAAACGAACCAGGGAGCGTTCACAATCATTCTTATCGTCTGTGATTGGTATCGTTGAAGAATCTCAATGTTCGAGTTGCTCGCTGTACCCCAGAGTTGGATACCGTATGTCCAAATTGGTTTCAGCATAGTTTTATAAAGTAGAACTTTATTTTCAAGGCTTAACTTTGATGTTGGACCAATTAACCAGTACATGCGTTGAGTTTTGATTTTCAATTGGTTTCTTTTCATTCTTATATGGTCTTTCCATGTTAATCTTCTGTCAATGTGCATTCCAAGATACTTAACACATTCGGATGAAGTAATTGCCTCGCCATTTAAAAATACTTTTCGACACGTTCCTTTTCTTAATGCAAAAGTTGCATGTGCTGATTTATCAGCGTTAACACAAATGTTCCATTTTTTTAGCCATTTGGCTACGCAGTCGAGATGGTTTTGCAAAATATTTGAAGCATTAATAGGAGACTCGTTTGAAGCCAAGAACGCAGTATCATCTGCGTAAGTTGCTGTAATAACTTCATCACTCACAGGTAGATCAGACGTGTATATTGTGTACAATACTGGTCCTAAAACGCTGCCTTGAGGAATGCCTGCGCCTACAAAGTTAATATCTGAAGTTTCCTCATTTACTCGAACATAAAAAGAACGTTCGTCTAGAAATGATTTTAGTACTAAATAGTAAGGTGCAGGTAAAACCATTTTTAGTTTGTAGAGGAGACCAGGATGCCAAACTCTATCGAATGCCTGTTTGACGTCCAAAAAAACAGCGGAACAGTACTGTTTGGTTTCAAGCGCATTTCTAATAACATTTACAACGCGATGACATTGTTCTGGCGTTCCGTGTTGATGTCGAAATCCAAATTGATGCTCAGGAGTAATGTTTTTACTATCTAAAATTGGTTGTAACCTGGCTAGAAACAGCCGTTCAAATACTTTCGGAAAGGTTGATAAAAGGCTTATTGGCCTGTGTGATTTGGTTAGGTTTTCCGGTTTGTTGGGCTTAGGAACCATAACTATCTCTGCTCGCTTCCATAGAAGTGGGAAATACTGCAATCTAAGCATTGAGTTAAATATTAGCGTTACGCATTATTGTTACGCAGCCAACCATAGAGTAATCTCATACTAGAGAGAATATTTTGCTCATCTGACGTTTCCTTTCACACTCTTCTTGATACGGTCGGTGTGATAGAGAGATGTTTGACGAAAAGTGATATACACCAGGTGGAATTACAATAACTTCTTGCTTTAACTTTTCATGTCTATTTTTGAAAAAACTGTGAAATTTAAATGTGTTTTAAAATTTTTTATTGACTGTTATTGTTAGCATACATTTGTGTTGCATTTAACACAATAATTTTAACACACAAAACTAAATGCCCTTTATTGTTATTTTGTTCGTTGTTTTGAACCACTGCCTCTATCGGGTATTAGTAAAGCAATTCTTTTCAACTTCGAACGTAAATATCACACCAGGCCAAATGTCATAAATTTGGTGAGAGAACTATTAGGTATACTATAAGTATTTGCCTATGAGTTGACCATTCTAGTTACAAAAGTCTTTTAGCTTTAATTACGTACATATGTACACTGCCAATAAAGTATAACTTGTACACTTTCTCAATGACTTCATGGTGACATGATGTGATCATTAATAAGTAACTATAAACAAAGAGGATGTACAAGTAGAGAGCAAACCACTGCGCAATTTGGCAACCCTTGTAGAAGAACAAAAAAATTATTGAACGCCTCGTTTCTCTGCTCTCTCTCTCTCTAACCATCTTCGTTGAATATTTCAATATACGAACAGTTTTCTGATGGTGTTACAGTATCTAAATCATGGTAAAATGAGTAAAGTAAACTCGTTAGAACAGCTGATTTCAACATATTTCTTGCTTAGTTGTTACTCTTATGTCAAATTCACATGCATTTTGTTTGTGTACTTTTTTGTTTACTTTTACAGTAGATACATACATGAAGAACATTTGACAGATTATGGACACCAAACAAAAACAAAATGCTTGTGATTGTTGTAACAATTCATAGTGCGTTTACCTTACTTATTTTAACATGATCTAACTATAGAAATTTCAACCACCCAGCGGCGCGAATGCACATTACCGAATTGAATACCTCTTCAACAGTGTTTCCAGAAGCTGGCAAAAAATGCCCAAAAAAAGTGCATTCTGCATAAAAAGTGCTAAAACTGAAATGATCAAGAATTGTAGTACTGAGGGCAATAAAAATACACATTTTCGTAGACCATACATAATCGAACACAATCACCCATATGATGCGGGTATATATCATTAGATACGAAAAAAAGGTAACGCATAGAAGGAGTCATATTAGACCGAAGATGACAATGGATCAATTTCGTTTTGGGACTTTTTAAAATTCTTGAGCCATGCCCGTCTGTCTGTCTGGAAATTTCAACATGGTAACTGCCGTTAACCTTTACCGATCACAATGCAATTTTGTCATTGTCGTTGGTGTTATGACCCCACATTTTCTGGTACATACCATTCAAATGTTTAGCGGACAATTGGTTGGAAGTCATGACAAATACCCCAAAATCACTACATATCCTAAATTGCTAATAAGATAAAATTTTGCACATGTCACTCTGCTATTGAATATGGGCAAATTTCCCACGGGTAATTGAAGGTTTGTCGGCTGCGAAAAAAAGATATAAATCAATTCATGCACAGAAGTTAGTCATGTGTTTAACTGAATTGTTTATTACTCCGACAAAAATCAACCATTTTTCATTTAGGAAAATGTTCCTGACCTTGTAAGCCTGAGTACGAACTTATCATACATTAACTAAAAATATAAACCTTTTTTAACGGAACACGGAACCAAAGGATAACACTGTGTGTAATTTTTTAAGTCATGGCAAAATAACCATATACGGACACCACTACGTGATAAAAGACTAAAAAAAAAAAGACCCGTGTTTCCCAATTTTTCCCAAAGTCATGCACTTTTTTTTTATGGGCCGCCAAAGATTTGGGGCCTCGGTATCATTTTCGTAAAAATGTGATCATTTTCTCAGGCTCATATCTTGCAAACCGTTCCGAATTTCGATTTACTCGAGTTGTAGCCCTTGTCATAAAGAACAAAAATTGCGAACATATAAAATCAAAAAAACTTCACCTTTCAGATCAAAATCGCAAAAAACTTAAAAAAATTCCTTTTTACCTTTTTACCTTTTTTCCCGTGTTCAGGATCATAGGTAGCAAACCGTTCAAAATACAAGGAAACAATCAACTACAAAAATTTACCTAAGATCTCAATAAACAAATTTCTATGTTGCCTCAGAGAGTAAATCGAAATTCAGAACGGTTTGCAAGATATGAGCCTGAGAAAATGATCACATTTTTACGAAAATGATACCGAGGCCCCAAATCTTTGGCGGCCCATAAAAAAAAGTGCATGACTTTGGGAAAAGTTGGGAGACACGGGTCTTTTTTTTTCAGTCTTTTATCACGTAGTGGTGTCCGTATATAGTTATTTTTTTTCGTGTTGCACTGTGTAACCAACGGTGAGGGTATGTTTAAGTCGGTCTACCCGACTGAAATTTCTGTACTTGTTTCGAGTTTGGTTTTTTAAAATTCCTTTTTGGAATTTTCTTATAAGAACGTATTGGATAATATTGTATTATGTTTTATAAAAATTTCAACTCGTTCTCAAATTTTATTCGTATTTTAAAATTTTATTTGTTTAAAATAAATTGTTTTTATCAAATTTTGAAAAATATTTAAGTCATAATACGAAAAATTAATAATTTAGATTAAATTGCACATTTTTGTGTAAAATGGTATATACGAAAATCATAATAAAATTAGAAAATGTATATCATATAAGACTAAAATTAAGAAGCCAAATTCAAATTTGGGATACGAAATAATAAATTCAAAACCGGTTAACCAAGTAACCACTTTAATCAAAGCTGTTTCCGTTTTAAAACTTATTAAAGTCATTAGGCGGTTGAACCACCTAATCGATTTTGACCAGTACTAAGCCTAGAGGCAAATTCACAAATCGAAAAGTTAATTTTTGTTTTTTAGTGTCATGTTCTTCGTACATCAAAATTAAAGAAATTGCTAAGAAAAAGTATAGACCAACATACTTTTGCAGTAAGGTATTTTTTGAAAGCCATCGGCTTTTCGGCTGCGAAAAACAGCCATACATATTAGAAAAAATTAAATTTTTCGACAAAAAGTGCTAAAAATGATGAGAGAAATGTCAAAAGTTCTTTCAAAATAAAAATGCAGACTTTGGTGCAGAAGCCAAAAAAAGAGAGCTAGAATTGCACTTAACCCTTTCACTACCATTGTACACTACAGTGTACACATTTTCATATATATTTTTTAAAGTCCCGTTTTAAATATTGTGTATTTTTTTGGAATACATATGTTGATTGAAGCATTAACTAAACGTTTAATATACTCGACTAAGAGAAATTTCATTTAAGCGCAGACTAGGCGCGATATTTGGTGCAGATATCTGTGTTTTTTCTATTTCCTACAATTAAATCATTTTTCGTTTTAAGTATAGCAACAAGCTTTTACCAAATCCACTAAAATATTTTTTTTCCATTTACTAAGTCTTTAAATATGTGGTTTGAACCTTTGCTAAAAACATTTGGTCATTGGTATGGCTTGGGCAATGGTTTGAAGTAAGCGACACTGTAGTGTACATCGGTAGTGAATGGTTGCAGTGTGTTTTTTCTTTGTAATATTGTGCATACAATTGTTGTAACAATTTTGAGAAAAACATAACAAAACAGAATTGAAGTTACAGTTTATCTTCTTCTTGTTCATCTCGTGATAATCTTTGGTAAGTTAGAATTTTATGTGTTGTGTTCAAATTAAAATAATAATTTTTACTAATTTTATTAGAAAATGCATCGTGTAGATCTTGGAAAATTGGCAGACGAGCAAATTCTTGAATATTTAGAGCTATGCTCTGATATAGAAGATGGCGACGAAGCTGATGAAGATGAAGTGTCGCATAAAGTCGTTTCAAAAAAGCCTACATTGCCCATAAATCATGATGAACGTAGAGGTAATGACGGGGGACGGGATGATACAGATCCAGAGGAACAATATAATATTGCTGCGTTGACTGAATCTATAATCCAAAAATATCTTCCTGATAAAGAAATTTACAGACAAGCACACACGGAAATTGATAACTTGGAGTTGTGGCCCCGGACCATCAAAAAGAACTTGCCGCCACCTTATAAAACCATCTGTATCGGCTGATGCTGCAGAAACAGAAGATCCGTCGCCTATATCTCCGCTAAAGGACTACGTGTGTGTTGATAAGAAGACAATAGGTTGGCGACGCATTAGGCACACCTTGCCAGAACCTATTTGTTTTAACAAAGTTAACGAAGATATGAATGTCAAAACTCCTTACAGCTATTTTCAAAAATATCTGCCTCAAGAAGTATTTGAGAAAGCAGCACATTTTACGAATTTGTATGCAGTTCAAAAAGAAATGCGGTTCGATCCCTGCTCAAGCAAAGAAATTGAAGTATTTTTCGGACGTGGGAATTTTTCGGACATGGGAATTTTACAATTTCCTCGAATTGAAATGTTTTTGCAAAGAGGTTTGTCATTACAGATTTTCAGCGAAAATATGACCAAAAATAGATTTTTCCAACTGAGAACAGCATTGCATTTGGTCGACAATAATGTAAGGGATCCGAACCATAAGGATAAATTCTATAAGGTAAGACCAATTATGGATTTTTTCGCAAACGGATGCTTAATCTTCCTTCCTCTAGAAGAAACCCTTAGCATTGACGAACAGCTGGTACCTTTTAAAGGCAAGCTATCAATAAAACAGTATATCAAAAACAAACCATGTCCCTGGGGTATTAAATTTTTTTCCTTTGTGGCAAAAGTGGTATGCCTTATGATTTTGTTGCGTATCAAGGCGCTGCTACGGAAATAAGTAACGATGTTCTGAAGTCCATGGGATTTATAGCAGCCATTGTCGTTCACCTAGTCAATAGAATCCCTAAAGATGCTGTTGGACACAAATTATACTTTGATAACTTCTTTAATTCATATCACATTCTTCACTACATAAAGGCCAATAACATACAAAATACAACGATGGAATGGGAGGTGTCGATCTTTTGGATTTTTTTGATATTGCCGTAACGGCTTCATGGCTTGAATATCGCAAGGATGCCGCAAATAATGAACTCAACCAACAACTTGATCTAATGAATTTCCGAATGCAGATATCTCTGATCAGAAAAGTTAGACGTCCTGTATGTAGCCCGTTACATAAACACACGCAGAGGGACGTTTTGTGGCTCCGATAAAAGATATTCATTTCGATGGAGTAGGGCACTTTCCATTTTTTGAAGATGCGACTGCGCCAGGACGTTGCAAGCTGCCATCATGTACGAAAAGAACATATATAAGGTGCACAAAATGTAAGGCACACTTATGCATTCAGCGAGGTACCAATTGTTTCCTTACATACCACACAGCCTAATACATCCTAATGGTGCCTTATTTTTATTTTTCAGAGAAACTAGTTTTAAAGTATGTATGCATATAAAATAACACAAATCTACTTTATAACTACAGCTAAAAATAATAATTTATGAATAAAAATAAAAAGATATAAGAAAAGTTATACTGCCTTTGGCTACCAATGCACACTGTAGTGTACAATTTTTTTGATGGTGAAGGTGGGGTGGGGGTGCAAAAGCGAATTTTTCTATTTTGTTCATTAGGTATACTAGGTAGTCAAAAAAATTATTTGTAGTAAAACAAAAAGTCGGTAGTGAAAGGGTTAAAGTGCTAAATTGGCAACACTGCTCTTCAACACTTCGCAGGCACTATAAGCATGGCCGCTTTGTAGAATGCAAACTTTACATTCTTTAATAGTTACTTGTAATCGAAGAAGTGGACGATTGGCGAACACTCTTCCGGCGTTTATTACAACTAACCATACGTTTCGAAATTGTAATCGACATTGTAGGCAGACTGCCCACATAGCCACATACATTTTTAAAAATGTAATCGACATTGTAGTCCGACTGCCCACAGGCGACACACAATTTTAAAGATGTAATAGGGTTATTCTACTACCTAATGTATTATCGCGATTGAAGTATATTGGATTTTAATGTATGTACATTTAGTAATAAAAAGGCACGGGTGATTTTATACATATGTATACTATATATGTATATATTTATATTATTTAAATTAGAATTAAGAACAAATTAAATAATACATTCCAACCAAATATAAAAAATTAATTTAAAAAATAAATTATTACTATTATATTATTTTAATGGGATATCCACAATTTTGCCACGTGCTTGACTCGACACCGAATATCTGCAGACGCGTGCCACGATAAGAATTTCGTCTTTTATACGATGACTTACGACCCTGACACATTTTGTTCATTCTCTTTTGGTAACGCTTCGTAAAGTCATGTGCGTTCAGACGACGACTCTCTGTATACAACTATACGTGACTCTTTGTGACGTATTGTCGGTTAACCTTCTTTTTTTCTATTCGTAATAATCTCAAATTCAGAATTTTAAAAAATTATTGAGCAATGGCTTATAAAATTGCAATTGTATTATTTTAATTTATTAAGAAATTGCTTCAAAACCATTTTTCACCACTTTTTATATATTGTTGCTTTACCGCCATGTAGGGATGCCAGATTTGAGATTAACAGAAAAAGTACATCGAGGGAAAAAGGGGAGTACAATTAAGAAAATAAAAGTACACTTCCTGCTATTAAAATATCTTTAAGTTCAGTATAGAAAAGTAACATTTTACGTTAAGAAATTAAAAAAATCAGTACAAAACAGTAACAGTTTATAAATTATAGAAAAAACGGACAAACTAGAGAACCACAAATATATTTTTTAATAAAAACTAGTCAGATGTTTCACATTTCATTTTTAAAAAGTACAAAGATTATAATCTATTCTATGTTAAAATTTTTTAATACAGAATACAACCTTCTTGTTTTACTTATTTAATAATCAAAGATATTATTTTACAACTTTTTCAAAGAATTAAAAATATGTATAATTTTTGTGGACATGATTAACTATTCCCTTTTTACCATCTTCTGTTTTTAAAAAATGTACAAACTCATTACAAATGTACGTAAAATTAGTATATATTATGAATTCGTTTTCTAAATTTTAAATTTAAAATTATTAAATATCAAACTGAATATTCTTTCAGATGCCGCATTAGAACGAGGAAATTAAAATAAAAATTTACAGATATTTTCGAAATTGGGGAATGACCCACTTCTAGGATCACTTTAAATTTTTTTGAACGGACATTTTGGAATATTTTCAGCAAAAGCTTTTAAGGATGTAAATTCGTCAAAGATCCACTTCATTCGATCGCAAATAATTCGATTACGCCATGAAAAAAATGGAATGTTTGAATTACGGTTAAAAATGGAAAGTTTTTCAAATTTGTTATTTTTTAAAGTAAAAAGGTCTTCTATGTAAATAATTATATATGATTTTTGGTATCAATAAGAAGTAACATTTTCTTATTTATTGTTGGCATAATAAAACAAGTACATAAAGAAGTGCTGGGGCTATGAAGAAGTACTATTGCGTACTTCTTTAGGTGCTATGTAGTCAGAAGTACAATTAGTATAAAAAAGTACGCGAAAACAGTACGTCTGGCAACCCTACCACCATGTCAAAACACGACAGAGGTGAAAGAGAAATATCAATATGTCCCCTGAATTTCCAATTCGCGACTCTTATGCTACCCCTCTTTCTTCTCTCCCCCCTAAACACAGAAGCATAGATAAAGGAATTAACTAGATATCGCACATGCCGTGGGAAATTTCTTGTTCAATGGGATATTTTCTAGATGGTGCTGAATGCAATAATTTCAATGATTGATCCCAAACAAAATATACCCTGCAAGATGTATTTAGAACAGGTGCTAACAATAGGTGTGGTAAGCAATATCAACGGGGATTTTATTTTTGTTTTGTGGTCCGTTGCTCTCAAATTCGAAACAAATGAACACCAACAATAATAGTAAATAAAAAGACATATGTATAATCAAAATGTCAACATTTGAACATGAAAGTGGGGAACACAACGATATATAAAAAAATTAAGTTAGTTGTTCGAATAGCACAACCTGAAAAATTATAATTTTTTTGTATGTATCAAATTTCCCAGAGTGTTGAATAAACGTCAATGAAAGTTATGAGAAACTTCAATGAGAGTTACAAAACTACAACACAACACCTACACTGAAAAAAATAAAAATCAATTTCAATTAAAAAATTTGTTTATTTGATTAATTTTATAATTGATTTTGGTGTAATCACGAAATTGAAAATATTAATTAAATGTATTTGTAAATTTGTCAAAAAAACTTCAATTAAAGAATTTGTACATTTGATTAAAATATTTATTGAATTTTTTCAAAAATGTTGATTAAGTTTGTAATCAAGTTAATTAAACAAATTATTGATATTTTTTCGCGATTTTTGATTAAATTTTTAATTGAATCAATTAAAACCGTTATTGGGGTTTTCTTAAACTATTATTATATATTAAACAATTGATGTTTAAACGATTTGTATTAAATACAAAAAAATAGGTACATCTGGTACTCCATTGTCGCATTCCATCTCTTCTGCATATTCACAGCTTTGTTGGAGAAATGTATTGCTTTTATCCAATTTAGGGCACTCTTGTTTTTCACGTTCAAAATGTTTAAGAAGGTAAGTTCGTTTAAACAATTGTATGTGGCATAAGGGGGCAAATTGTCTTTTCAAGTTTATAAAAAATGTTCGGGGACAGCCACATTTTTCATAGCAAAAAAAAACTCAACGCAAATACTCAGTTCCAATAAATGTTTTTCAAAAACACTTGCCAATTAAACACAATTACAAAACATGCAGTTTTAATCACGAAACAAGACAATTTAACACTATTATTCTTTAAGATCACAAAATAAAATCTTTCAATCAACAATAAACGAATAACAAATAACAACAGTGTTGTATATCAAAGACTAGAGCCGTACGAAAAGTTACGACGACGGCTGGTGACTCAGCCGCCACACATATTGCCTCCCAGCCGGGCTGTAATATTCAACTATCTGTAAAATACTTTATCACAAAAATTGTTGTTAACAAAAATTATTTATATTAAGGTTTATTAAGAACATATCATTCATATTCATATTAATTTAGAAAGATTCACAGCAAAAATTCGATAAACAATTAAAAAATTTCAACCCCGTAGATTTGCGCCAAGCCAAATCCAAGTTCTGTTGTAAACTCAAAAATAAATTGTAAATATGATTAAAAATTTAATTGATTTAATTAATTTTTAATTGAATTGTTTGAAAAACTTCAATTATATTTTTAATTGAAATTTACAGGCCAATATTTTTTTCTGTGTAGTGGTTGTAGTTGACAACGCCTGTGCGATATCCACTTATTTCCTTTATCTATGCTCAGAAGCATCGTAAGTAGTGACTCGTGTTCCAGGGTCGTATGTCATTGTATAAAAGACGAAAATGAAGAAAATATGCATACACTATATGTACATATATATGTATACATATGTATGTATGTATAATGCAACACAACACACATCTTTTACAAACAGAAGAATGTGCTAGGGTGTGTGTACAGTTGTAGAGAGGAATACAAAAGGTACGACCAATAGAATAAAAAAAAATAGAAAAATAGAAATAGAAAAATAGACGAACTCTTCCCCAACTTGAAAAACACGAAATTTCAAAAATCTCCTTAATAAAACTCTAACTATATCCAACGTATGGGATGGTAATCAATTACTTTTACTGCGATAGCAATGGCCAGACCACAGACCACATTAAGCCAGTGTTGCCAATTTAGCACTTTAAGTGCAATTCTAGCTCTGTTTTTTGGCTCCTGCACTGTGTTTTTTTGAAAAAACATGCTAAATGCTTTTTAGCACTTTTTTGGACAATTTTTGCAAACTATTGACTTTCTGGCTCCATTTTTAGTATTTTGTATCGATAAATTGCATTTTTTTAATGTTTATCTGTTTTTCGGAACTGAATTCTGAAATAAGGTTTATTTACAACCAGGAATTGTAACATATGCATATAGAATTATCATGGGTGTGGATGGCATTTTTAAAAATCCGTTATTGCAAAAGTTTTTTGGTCCAGACTTCCTCTTAATTTCATTAATTTTGATGTACGGATAACATGACGCTAAAAACCAAAAATGAATTTGTCAGTTTGTGAATTTTGCCTCAAGTTTAGTACTGCTGAAAATGACATAGACGGTTCAACCCCCTAATTACTTTAATGAGTTTAAAAGTCGAAAACAGTTTATATTAAAGCGGTTATTTGGTTAACCGATTTTGAGTTTATATGGTTGAGTATTTCAAATTTGAATACGGATTTTTAATTTTAGTCTTGAAATGATATACATTTTCTAATTTAAGTATTGTTTTCGTTTATGAAATTTTATACAAAAATGTGCCACTTAATCTAAATTATAAATTTTATATACGAATTTAAAGTTGTATTTTTTGTATGTTCGGTTCAAGATCAATACAACAACATCTACGTAATGGCATTTGATGAAAGCAGGCATAGGAAAGAAATGTTCTGAACATTCATGGTTATGGCAAAGTATTTGTTGTGGATGTTTTCGCATAATTTGGGGTATTGAGACAATTCTCGCTAAGTTGCGTTTTGTTTATTCATATAATGTGTGATGACATACCTAAATATTTGCTTAAGATAGTTCTAAAAATATTGTTAAATGTTAGAAATAAGAAAGTATTGAAGGATTAATGTTAGATTTTAAGATATTCTCCATCAGATGTTCCTTATAAATAAAATCGTAATTTGAAAAGAAAAAAAAACCTAAATAGTTCTGGAGAAGGGAGCTGATGATATGCCTTGATGGGCATTGGAATAGCTATATTCCCAATCAACCACCATATTAATCAATTTCACATATTTCTTGATTCATATTGTCTATTAAAATGTACTTTTTCATAGTATTGATCTTAAACCGAATAATTATTAAAAAAACATAACAACTAAAAGATTGAATAATATAAACTTAAACGAATAATATGATTTTAAAATAAAGAAAAAATTTGAGATCGTGTTTAAAATTTTAATACACAGAGTATTATCCGATATCGTTTTTATAAGCCAAAATTTACGAAAAAATAAACGTACTGTAACGATAACGGTAACTCAAAGCAAGTACAGAAATTTCAGTCGGGTGATCCGACTAAAAACATTCCCAGTTCCATTAAAAATGATTCATATTCCACCTTCAGTTACGCATAGCAAATTTGCCCATATTCAATAGCAGATTTATATCTGCAAAATATTATCTTAGTAGGAACTTCTTAATTAGGATGTGTTGAGTATTTGGGGTATTTATCCTGACTACCAGGTAATTGTCCGCTCAAAATTTCTATGGGAGTTTCGAAATTTTAATTACACAGGCTTATGGAAAATATTGCCTACACGCAAAGAAAAACAAAACGTTTATTGCTCGGTTGCCGCAACAATACTTTGATTTATTTGTATTAATTTATTAATCGCAACCGTTCATGTAGTTCTCCCAAATAAACTCGTATATCGCAAATGTGTATCCCGTTTGCATCAAACACGTACAAAATTACATTTGCATCAAATTTAAAAACATTTGCGATTAGCCATTTTTCTAATGAGAGCACACATTACGAAGACCGTAAATTTCTCTCACTCTGTCGGTGTTATCCACTCTTTTGGCATACACACTCACGCATACACATAAAAGTGATCTCACACTCTAATGCCCCAGTTAGCATTTCGTCACCTGAAATGCAAAAGACCGTAACTAACATTTTCAAAATTGTTCAGGAGAAGCAAAAAACAAAATAAATTTATTCACATTTGTTCGTAAATCTTTTAAGAATTTCGTTAATAATGTCGGTGTTTTTAGTGGGAGAAGGCTAAAAATTTGCGAGGACGTGTAGTTTGGTATTATGTACCAATTTCAATCAAAAAGTCAATTTTGAAAATGTTGTTAGTTACGGCCTTTTGCATTTCAGGTGACGATTTGGAAGATCATAATCAGCCAACTGAGTCCTCTTCGACTACTTTTACTGATTATTTTGCTGCTTAATCAGTTCCGCAAGTGAAAAAGGAGTCTACTATGAGTCAAGTTTATTCTTATTATGTGTTTTCTTGAAGATACACCAACAAAATGTACAACAATCAGAAATAAATAGTGCGGCTGTTTCAAATATGCCTGTTTTGAGAGTTGTTTTGCAATGATATTTTGGGCAACAGGCTGATTGTAAAGTGCTCGTTATGTTATAGCGGGACAACTGTCAGGTACTATTAGGAGGAAGTCAATTTGTTACTGAAGCAAGAGTCCAATAGTTGAAAACCAAAAAGGGATTGAATAATTGGGCGCCTGCAAATACAATTACAATATATCGTCACCTGAAATGCCCAAAGGCGTAACCCTCAAAAAATAACGCGTTTAAAACAGAAATACCATGGCGTCTACCTTGTCAATATATCTTGGATGTTAAAATGTTAAAATTATCTATCGGGTAAACGCGTCAGCCCATCTGATTTGTGGTTTTTTCATCTTTTCCGTCGGTAAGCAGTCAAATTCGATTTTGTTTCTCTTTGTTTGTGAATAAAATTCAAAGAATTTCAACCAAAATGCAATTTAATAGCATAGACTTCATATCAAGTAAGACAATCTTATAAAATTTTTCACATTTTGTGTACATAGTGGTTTTCATTATTCAGCTAATTTTGACAGCTTAACGACGGAATTGCTAATGCGACTACCTAATAGATAATTCTACCATGATTGACGCGTTGTAGTCTGCTGCGCTTTTAGTTGTTATTTGATTGCGAGGCGAGAAAGACGTAGACAAAAATTCGAACTTTTTTTAAAACAAACTTTAAAGCTTGATATAGAGTTTTTCCATTGATAAAAACTTCTTTGTTTTGTTCAACTAACTTTGATACCTCTTCTGTAGTGCGATTCACTATGCTTTTTTAACCACAACTGTTTCGTTTAAAAATGTTAACCACAAAATTAAACATTTTGCTATTCACTAACATTTTAAACGATATCTGCTGACGTTTAAAGTCAGCTGTTAGCTGTTTTTAGCAAGACAAATTGTGGTTTATTAACACCAGCATTTTTGGTGGGGCTTAATCCGTTTAGAAAAGTGTTAATCGTTGTACACAATCCTTGAATATAATGGCTTTGGAGTATTTATTGGAGAATGAGCCAGCAACTCCCGGGTTATTTATCATAAAGTCAATCATTTGACTTAGCTCATCGGCAGACGCGCGGCTTCTTTTGGCAGAACTACTAGCCATTCTATTTTAATATCTACAAGCGTTTACTAAATCAATAAAATATTAAAAATGTATGTTTTACTTACTTTCCACAAAACTATTTAAAATTTACACATCACAAGGTTTTTGTTTATTCTTCTTTGTTATTTTCTCCTATTTTGACTTTTCGCTTGGCAGAGTTGCCACGTAATATCAATTTGAAAACAGAGAAATATAAAACTATTTACCATGGTTAATAATAAGTTAGTGAGTCATATAGTGGTTAGTGCAAACATAAGAATGTGTGGTTAAAGTTAGTGAATCGCACTACTGAGCTCGTTATTCCTCCAAAGTTTGGTTCATTAACTACCCTTTTTATGCCACTGGAATCTACTTCCACAGTCATGCTTATGCTATAGCCTTTAGAATCGTTAGCCTGCCAGTTAATGGTCATTTCACATAAGGTTGAGCCAGGAAAATCATAGTGCCTTTCGCTGCCTTTTTTGGTTGCAGTTAACTTTTACAACTCGGTTGCTGTAACCGAAGGAGCTGTTGGCGGAACCGTTTTAAGTTTCTCGCAAACGTTTTTTCAGCTTATATTTTTCATAACTCCTTTGCTGCAAACATTTTTCGGTTCTCCCAAACGAAATGACATGTATGGCTTAACAGAAGTTCGTTTCTCCCAACTACAGTCCCCAAACGAACTTAAGTTATCTGAGATTTCGTTTGGGAGGAATGAGGGTTTTTGGTTTACGGGAGATATCGTGTTGGTCATCATAAATGGGTGCAGTAAAATCATCATTGTTTTAGTAACTGAGTGGCGGTTTACGAAGTGAAGCCCTAATACAAATTTTACTAAGATTGGAAGTATTTTCATATCGATAACCCGGACGGCCCCCCAGCTTTTGTATTGGCGGGCGTAGTGACAGCGCCAATTTTATCCAGTTGAATACAAATTTACAGATTATTAAGCAATATCTGTGTTGAAGCTAATCACATACACTAATTTACATGGGATGTACCAGAAGGAGTGTGTTCATAACACCCATTTGCAATCCCTAACTAAGTTTGGGTAAATAATCGCCAATGACAAAATTTTAGCGAGATCGTTAAAGAGGTTTACGGCAGTTACCGTGTTGACCAAACTAGACAGACGGGCATGGCTCAAATGTCTTACAAATTCCCAAAACTAATTTGATCCATAGATTTATTATGACTCATTCTATGCGCTAGACTTTTCCGTATCAAATGACATATGCCGCCATCCCTATGAGCGAGGGTGCTTGAATATGTATGGTCTAAGAAATATACAGCGTAAAGTGCCCGCAGTACTACAATTTGTGATTGTTTCAGTTTTAGCACTTTTTTTGCAAATTGCACTTTTTTTGGCATATTTGTTTTTGATAATTTCTGGCAACACTGCATTAAGCAGTTCGCCGCTGAGCACGTTTAAATAAAATTACATAACGTATGTAAAGAGTATGAAACATAGACTAATACTTATAGTAGACCCAATAGTTCTCCCACCAAATTTATGAGATTTGGCCTGGTGTGATATATACGTTCGATGTTGAAAAGAAATGCTTTACTAATGCCAGATAGAGGCAATGGTTCAAAACCACGAACAAAATAACAACAACGGCATTTCGTTTTGTCTGTTAAAATTATTGTGTTAAATACAACACAAATGTATGCTAACAATAACAGGCAATAAAAAAGTGTAAAACACATTTAAATTTCACAGTTTGTCACCAAAACGCCATGAACAATTAAAGCAAGAAGTTATGGTAGTTCCACCTGGTGTATGTCACTTTTCGTCAAACATCTCTCTATCACACCGACCGCATCACGAAGAGTGTGAAAGGAAACGTCAGATGAGCCAAATATTTTCTCTACTAAGATTTACTCTATGGTATGAAATAATCATTTCATGGTGCGAGAGGGAATGAGTGTGAGTGAATCGCGTCGAGTTTTTTTTTCTCTTCTACGAGGGTAGCCAAATTGCGCATTTGTTTCTTCTCTACCTGTACATCCTGTCTGGTAAAAATATGAGTGAGAAACAAAACTAATGTTCTCCAACTGGTTCAAAATAACCAGTTTCAGGAACCGGTTTAACGGCCGGGTTTTAGAAACCGGTTTCAACGCAGTTCTAGAACCGGATTCCATCAATATACCCCACTTAAAATAAAATTTCAACATGTTACTTAAAACTATACGAGTAATTTTGTTAAAAAATACATAGGTAGTAATTTTGTAAAAAAAAAACTGAAAAACATGAAATTTCAGTTTTTTCAAAAACTGATTTTTCAATCTTGGACTTGGAATGTTTTCAAGCTTCTACCATTTAATAATTTGATTAACATTATTCAATTCCAAGAAAAAAAAAACGGGAAATAAAAAAACAGCAAATTTTCTAGAACGTTAGTAAAAGTGATAAATAAATGGTTTCCCGTTACATTCCACGAAGGGATTAGGGAGAGCTCCACACAACCAGTGAGCTGTGCGCGTTCTAGTTTCAAACTCACTGATTGGGACCTACCATTTTACACCTGTTCCGAACGATATTTTGAGAAGCTTTATCACTAAGCGAGGTTACCGCCGTCGACAGAAATTTAAGGTGGTCAGAGTAGGGATCGAACCCACTTCCTCATGCACAAGAGCCGCGCCCACTACCATTGCACCACCGACTGTGCATATTCCAAAATCCCAAAAACTTTGATACCTTTAAAGGGGAAGATTTTTGTCACCAAATTAACCAAGAACACATTTTTATTTACTGTTTTAGCATAATAAACATAGTGTTGCAAAAAAGTCCTAAACCCATAACTCTGCACCGAAATGGGACCAGCAAAGCTGTGCGCAACATCCTGCAACGAGAGGCAAATGAACCGTCAGGATATCTCCTTCGTTTAACTATAAAATACCTGACCTTGCCATTCACATTCTCATTTCGAACTTGGCATTGAATTGGATTGCATTGTAAATGCGGCAAACGTTGGGTGGCAGTACGATTTTGAGCAATGCGCTTGGTGTCCACATGTTGAACACGAACGAGTAAATAACACGCAAGTAATTATATGCTCGTAGTCGGTGATAAAAAAAGCGCGAATTTATGAAATTCCAAAAAAAAATAGATTTTGTGTTTGTGTGAATTGACAACGCATCTTGAAAATTAAAAAGAATTAACAGTTACTGAAAAAGTTATTTTGCATTTTACCAAAACAAAATTAATAATAATAAAATTCAAATTGATTTATGCAAGTGAAGACAAATAAAATAAATTAATTGTATTCAAACGTATATTTCGTGTGGAGAAAACAAAATTGTAAGTATAATTATTGGAGACAAAATTTTTAAATATTCAATTACAAATTGACACAAGCAAAACAAATTAAAGATATTCATCAAGAACGCTCACTATACCTTTCTAATGTGGTTACCCTCATACATAATGTTTGAATGCTACGGTTTCTTCCAAAATTTGCTTTTTATTTTTTTTGTGATTTTGTGTACATTTACGGCCTTTTTAAATAAAAAAAACAATAAATAGCTCTAAAAATATGAGCTATAGTTCATTATTTCCTAGTAAGAAAATATAAATAAACGAAAAACAAGTGTTGCCGCTTTCTGGATAATTTTTTGGACAATCTTTGGATAACGATGTTTTTTTTTTGCACTCTTTAATATTTTCTTTAGGCCGATAACACTAAGCAAAAATTTTAGGTTTTTGCTTTGGGGGTGAACGATTTCCCCGCCAAATGACCACACTAGGTGTGTATTCAGACCCCAAAAATTTAGACCGCGTGTAGCTACACTTTTATTTATGGGCGTGGCAAGTTTGAATTTTCTTATCCGATACGGTCCGATATAAATTTAAAAATCGAGAATAAATATTGAATTGAGCGAATTATTGCGATAACATGTCTTCCGCGAAGGAATATTTTCGTAGAATATTCGAATGCTCTATTTCAAAGTTTAAAGGGTCCTTTTCGTCCTTTGTTCAAAATGTACCAAAAATTTACACTAAAATGAGCAAATACAGATTCAATATGCTTTACGAAGTCATTCCTCATTAAATTTCATTATAGGTCGTCAAAGACAAAAATTATCTATCATTATTTTCAGACGTTCTTTTTGTCCTGTTTTGCAACAAGGTCAAGAAAACTTCACCAAAATGACCGGCACAATATCCAAATTGATGATCAACCGATGGTATCAATTCAGGCACAGTAGTTAGGCATCTAAAGATGAACTTGCCACGGAGTTCGAAACTAGTCCTGCCAGTGAGTGTGCTTAACTCAATTGTCTATTATTCCAAAAAACCCAACCATTTTTCCATTAAATAAATGTTCTTGACCTTGTAAACTTGTAGTATGCATTTCTCGTACTTTAACTAAAAAATATCCAAATGTTCTATTAATTTATTGGATAATAGATTTCACTAGAGGATTTCGCAGACGAGAATCCTTCATCAAGAATTTTCATATGTCCTTGTTAAAAATTTAAATCTTGAAATCTTACAAATTAAATCTGAATTGGTTACAATTAAAATTGAACACACTATGTTCTACAACTATCTTGTCAAACACATACATAGGTATGTCTTTTAGTCGCTTTTTAAAAAATTTCACAAAATTCCACCAAAAGTGAAAAAACAAAATAGCAAAACAAATTGTTAAAATATGAAATATGAAAATTACTTTGTGATTCATTCGTGTCTCTCCAACGTCCTCTTCTTCAATTTCCTCGTCCTGAAACCTATGGTTACTCCACCAACAAAAGAATTCTCTGTATCAGTAATCATTTAATGTATTACAGTAACATGGAAATTAGCAGCTTTAAATAAGTAGTACCGCATTTCAAACGGCAAGGCAACTTGGTGATAGCGCTTCCCGTGTTCATCTGCTGACTAAAATAGTCTAAATGAAAAAAAAATAAATGAATGGTTTCCCATTATATTCCATGAAGGGACCGGGGAGAACTTCTCACAATCACTGAGCTGTGCGCTTTCCAGTTTTCACTCACTGATTGGGACCTACAGTTTTACACCGATTCCGAACGGTATTTTGAGAAGCTTTTTCATGGCTATATACTCGATAGTGTCGCCGTCACTATGCAAGGTGACCGCCGCCGAAAGAATTTTTTTTAAGGTGGTCAGAGCTGGGTTCGAACCCAGGATCTCATGTACAAGAGCCACGCACACTAACCATTGCACCACCGACCGATCATCTAAATGATGATGCAAAATAGTGTATATTCAGAGACATATACCTACTGGCGAAAAGGCTGTAAGCATATTTACGGCAGATACTTGGTAATTCTCGGAACGGTGTTTTCCTAACAACCCTTGTATTGCGTTTTAATTCAATTTTGAATAGTTCAGTTTTCACTAATTTCGCAATATCCGGAAAATTCAGAATGCCTTGTCTGGAGAAATTAATATACATAATATACATATGTATATTGATTAGGCATTTACTTAACCCTCTAACCGGCCAATTTTTTTTCGATTAAAAAAAATTATTTATTGATTGTTTTTGGATAAATAAAACATACGGTATTGTTAAAAGATGAAAAAAATTTAAACCTTACCTTCCAGGTGAGAAAATATGTTGACCGCCAAAAGGCGGACCTGCCTGGTAACGTAATAAAACATTTTAATTAAGGAATGATTTTACTTGAAATTTTATTCAGTTTTTTTATTGTTTTGTGTGATAAACTTGGAAACATTTTTTATTGTTTGATAAGCATAGATTTAATTTACATTTAGTACAATACATTTGTGTTTCGGACTTACATCCCTGTAGTTTGCATACTTTTTTACCACTTCGGTCCAAAATATCAGAGGTATTAAAATTAACGAAGTACAGGATATGATTTTTGAAATCTGGGATTGTGTTTGACAGTCTTATGACCACATTGACTGTTGCTCCTAATTCAGGGGTGTTGGGTAATACTTCATTATCGCCAGCTCCTTTGTATACTTCAAATTTGTACGAAAAGTCATGCGAGTCACAAAGGACAAATAGTTTCATGCCATATTTGTGGGGCCTTGCGGGCATATATTGCCGAAATTTTGTCAACATTTTTGTTGAACACATTTGTTCATCAATGCATATCCGAGGTGTTTTTGGCACAGCATCAAATTGCATATTGAGTCTGTCAACAATTGGACGAATTTTTTGCAGCTCATCATATCCTGCTTCCTGTGGTTTTTTCATTTTCGTGGTATCATTAAAGTGCAGATATTTTCTGATTAAAAAAAACTGTTTCGAAGTCATTGCGTTTCTAACTGGCTCGAAGGAATGTTTGGACCGGTAACTCTCAACATTGGGATACCGGTACACAGACATATAAATCAAAATTCCGATATATTTTTTTAAATCACACGTCGTTAGAATAAAATTTGTGTAAACATCTTGCTGTTTTGCATATAGATTGCCCTGAAACACAATTTCATTGAGCAAGTCATCGTTGAAAAAATAAGTAAAGCAACGGAATGGTGTGGTTAATTCTTTGAATTGTTGCGGCAATTCCTTGTCTCCTTGAAAAACTACATCGTTTTTTTCAAGTTCAAGGATTTTTTTTCCATAAAATGTTTTTGAACTCTGGGTTTTGGGAAGAAATATCTTTTACATTTCCTCTAAACCCCCCCGCATTGGACACTACTGCACTTCTCCAGCTTCAACTTCTGGTAGAGGAGATCTTGCTCTCTTTGTTTTTGTTTTCCCAGTTTTTGATGGTAAAGACTCTTCATAATGCTCCACGTTGTTGTTCACTTCTGGCAGAAGTTTTTCTGAGTTTTGAGAGATATTGATGATATCAGAAAGAAAATCATTGTTGTCTACATTATCCCACTCTTCTTCTAATGTGGCAAAGTCTACGTTTGGTAGTTGAAAGTCTGGGTTCTCCAAATCATTTTCGTTGTCAAAGTCGAAATCGTCTTCTGAATCTGCGCCATCCACTGATTCAGCCATGAGTGCTTCAATTTCCTCATCACTTAATTTTGAAAAATTAGAACTTTTTCTCTGTGAAAACATTTTCAAATGGTTAATTCGTTCCTACAATGTTTAAAACCGAACAATGGTTACAGAAAAATGAAACGAAAAAACACTAGGAACTAGAGCAATGTGTATGCAAAAGTTCCTTGTAACCGGCAGGTCCGCCTTTAGACGGTGTCCAATTTTCACCGGCTAAAAGCTAAGTTTTGGTAAAACCTTCATATTAAAAACATAGAACACGATAGAATATATATTTACCTGTATGAAAATAATTTTTTTACTCGCAAATTATGAATTAATAGGATTTTATACTTTTTTCAAAATTCCACTTGATACACAAATAATTAATTTACACACTTTGTGAAAAAAATGACTTTAGCACTCAACAGTTTGCAATCAAATCAGAAATGCTTGCTGCTATTGTTCTCAACAAGAGAATTGTTTGTTTCTCTGCTGATATTTCCCGTTAGAACAGAAAAAACAGAAATAGAGCTGCATATTAACGTATTTATATACCCCGTCTAAAGGCAGGCTCGCCGGTTAGAGGGTTAATATAGTAATATATACTGTGAGCGTCAAAAGTGTGTCAACACCCACGAACATTTT
This sequence comes from Phaonia tiefii, assembly GCA_963931995.1. Classification (NCBI taxonomy): domain Eukaryota; kingdom Metazoa; phylum Arthropoda; class Insecta; order Diptera; family Muscidae; genus Phaonia; species Phaonia tiefii. Next base: position 131,698,515 of record OZ008369.1, read on the forward strand.
GGTTCTCGTCGAGTTATTGGAAAAATATAACTGATACATACATAGGTTTTATCCAACCAAACATAAAGTTTTATTCAACATTAAGCAAATAAAAGTGAGAAAACTATGCAATATTCTTTCTTAAAAATATTTATATAAAAAACTCAAGAGTTCACGTGTCAAAAGTGTGTCAACTCTTTCATTTGAAGTTAAATTAAATGCTTCGATATAATTTTTCCGGTTCAAGATCAATTTCTATGAAAAAGTACTTTTATAACAAAAAGTAAATTTTCACAGAATATATTATTAAAAAATAACGTAGTATTTATGTAGGTATATCATTACACAAGTAAGCGAGAATTGTCTAAACTCCTGCTTGTGCGAAAATATCCACAACAATACTTTGCCATAACCATCAATATTCACATTTCTTTCCAATGCAGGCTTTCGTCGAAAGCCGTTGCATAGACGTTGTTGTTTCAAAAAAAAGAAACAACGATTGCCATGAGATTTGGCGTACAGAGTACCCTCTGCGTATTCTTCCATTTTAGTTTTATTATTCGATCTTTAAGATGTTAAGTTCTTCAATAACACTGTGAGACAAAATTAGATTTTTTCAAAATGATGGGGTTCTGTCAACGGATTCGAAGTGGTAGATAAAAGATGAAATATGACAAAATTCAGTATATTATGTGGACTATTTTTAATGGAAACAGCAAAATGATAAAATTCATTATTAACCCTTAGAAGGCAGTTAGTTTTTGCTTATGATCTACCACTTGGGCTAAGATTTGTGTTTTGGAGTGTTCGGACACATATAGTGAAATTTTATGGCGATCATTTTTGTAGAACATTTTGACCACGCCCCCCGTCATTTTCGATCGAAAAAATTTTTCAACAACTTTATTTTTAACCACTTTATTACAACCCATTATCATCAACTATATTGGGTACTTTTGGTTTGGTTTACAGGGAAGTGTTGTAGGTGGAGCCTGTGTATTACATATTGTAGTTTTGTACCCAATAAAAAGTAAACTTAGAAAAGCTAAAGTGCAAGACTGGCAAACCCATGAAACACAACCCTCAGCATGAAATTATATTTGGCAGCACTTTAACCCTCGTACTTTTGGTTTGTGTCCAGACTACCATATTTCTTATTTAATGTGAAATTTTCTAGGCAGAGCCTGTTTATTACATATTGTAGTTTGAACCGAATAAAAAGTAAATATAGAAAAGCCAAAGTGAAAGAAGTTTAAAAAAATAACATCTTAAAGAAGTACCTTTGCTTAAAAAAGTAAATTTTCTTACAAAAAGTAACTTTTCTTAAAAAAAGTAATTTTTTAAATAAGGAGCTTTTCTTAAAAAAGTACATTATCTTACAACAAATTGTCTTTTCTTAAAAAACTAAATTTGCTTTTTGTAAAACACAATAACTTATCTTGAGATTAGTATCTACTCTTAAAATTGTATCTGTTCTTTCGTAAAAAAAAGCTTTTCTTCAAAAAAACATACGTTATCTTACAAAAAATACCTTTTCTTACAAAAATTCCTTTTCTTAAAAGTACCATTTCTTAAAAGTAAAGTACCACCTTTCCTTTTGTTTTCTTGAGATAAGTAGCCTCCTGAAAATAAGTAAATTTTCTTAAAAAATAACCTTATCCTAAAAAGAGTACCACTTCTTTAAAAAGTCCCGATCTTAAAAAAGTATTTATTGTAAAAAAAATTCATACTCTTAGGCCTTTTCTTAGCTTAGTGACGGCGACACTATCAAGTATTCAGCCATGAAAAAGCTTCTCAAAATACAGTTCGGAACCGGTGTAAAACTGTAGGACCCAATCAGTGAGTGTAAAACTAGAACTCGCACAGATTACTTGTTTGTGAAAAGCTCTCCCTAATCCTTTCACGGGATGTAACGGGAAACCATTTTTTTATTTTAATAAAAGAAGTACCTCTCATCAAAAAAAAGGTCCTTTTCGGGAAAATATTATACATATTCTTACAAAAGGGGCCTAAAAATATACTTTTTCTTAAAAAAAATACATTCAATAAATAAAAAATTTCTTAACAAAAGTTTGTCATTTTACAAGATCCATATAAATTACAGTATTTTTCAACAGGTGCCTTAGGTGTGTTGGAACTAACTAGTACATAATATATAGCGAAAGGAACTTCGTTCCAACCGGGTGTCCCCTGACACCTCATGTAATTTTTTCTTTCTCTAGCTTCCCGTGCATTTAATCGTTTTGTTTGGCCTGATCGCTTGAAATTGTCTAACAGATGTTAGTTTCCGAATTGTTCCATGATTTTCTTTATAGATGTGTGGTGTCTTCCTACAGTTTGTTAAATTTCGCGGAACGATTTGCCACTTTTCCTTTAATCAATAATGATTTTCTTTGTTTCTAAGGAGACTTCAGTTCTCATGGTTCTGAATACGATTTCTCTATTCAACCGAGTTTTTCACTTCAGATAACAATTACGAATGACTAAGGGCAATGTTAGTTTTCATTTTCTAGCATAGCTTCGCGCAAAAGTAACTGTGAATATACCGGTTTAATTAATGTCTGAGTATTTTCGAAATGCCAGTGTTGACTCACATTTGACGATTAAAATGTTCAGTGTTTTTATAGTATATGTATGTCTGCACATAAATGTGTTTAAGAATGGATATTGCATAATTTTTGCTGTTTTTTCATTTTTATTTTCTTAAGGTTGAATCAAACTTTATGTTTGGTTGCATAAAACTAGTGCCCCCATTTCCCGGGAAACGGTATTCCCGGTTTTCCCGGGATTCCCGGTCCTTTCCCAGGAAACCGGGATTGATTCCCGGGAATTCCCGGGAAATAAAAGATGCACAGAATGGCTTGAAATTTTGCAGAGATCATAAACAGATACTTCGATGTATTGTCCAAAAAAATTATGCCATTTGATGGAACGCTGTTCAAACGCCGGTCCGGGAACGACGAAATTTCTATTATTTTCATACACTTGTATGAAATTTTGCACTTTTCCCGTCTATCTCGTACCGGATAACCCTAACCCGTTCCCGGGATTCCCGGTACAAACCTGGAGCACTACATAAAACCTATATATCTTTTATATTTTTCCAATAATTTTACGAGAACCAAAATATTCATGGGTGTTGACTCACTTTTGGTGCTCATAGTATATGACTCACATAAATCTGACAGATCTTTAAGGACAAAACTTACGTCTTAAAATAAGGATAGATAATTTTTGCCTTTGACGACACATAATGGAATTTAATGAGGAATAAATTGTGAATACCTAACTGGTTATTTTACTGTTCAATTTTGGTACATTTTGTACAAAGGACCCTTTAAACTCTGAAATAAAGCATTCAAATATTTATGAAAATAATCCTTGTAAAATTTTACTGCAGACATTTTATCACAAAAATTCGCTCCATTTAATATTTATACTCTTTTTTTTTAAATTTGTCTCGGACTCTATCGTATAAGAAAATTCAAACTTGCCACGCCCATAAGAAAAAATTAGCTACACAACAACCTAAATTTTTGGGGTTTGACTATACTCACCTAGTGTGATCATTTAGCGCAGGAATCGTCCATCCCCAAAATTGGTGTTGCACAGTGTAATAGGTTTATTTGAAAGGAAACATTGATCAACAGATATATTTATAATTGACCAGCGTCATGTCAATTTTGACAGTGATATTTAAAATATTGTTCGATGTATGTTAATGGTGTTTCATGCAATCAGCTTTGTATTGTCTGTCGGAAATTTTGCGGCGAACTACGCCAGTTTTTTGGTAGTCTGTAAGGATTTTTGAATGTCGATAGACTGAATTAATAAATAAATAAATAAATATGTATTTTGATGTATCATCGATGTTCTTATACATATGTCGTCAGGTTTAAACAATATCTTCCGATTGGAGAGCTTGTGGAGATGCTATTAAAAGTTTCGATTTTTCTTATCTTTATTTTTCAACTTTTTATTTGCGGAAGTGACTTTTTGACAAACAGCTCAATAATATCAAAATATGTCAAATGGAAAAAAGACTGGGCACGAATCAGATTATAGCCAAGACTATAAACTTTATTGTGTTGGACGCAGCAAGAAAAGTTCTATCAATGGTAGTAGTAGATAGACCCGAGCTGCGGTCTTAAGTAAATTATTTTGAATTAAATCGAAAAATGTGTTCTTCGTTAAAAAAAAATAAAAAATTGGTGTAATTTTAATTGATTTTGGAGAATTTTTGAACATACTCTGTGTAATTTTGTTTTACACTGGTGGCTTCTGTTGCTACGAAATATATTTCTCATAGGAAAAATCGCCACAAGATCGCTTTTCATAAATTCAATAATTTTTTTTCTCCAATAATTTTTCATGTGCGTACACGGAAGTACATCCGTTTTAGCCGGCAAGTCCTTATACATTTATTGGACCACCAGATTCTGATACTGAGGAAGTCAAACCTTCTTCACCTGGTACGTCCGAATTAGAGTATTTAAAAAACCTGGTTTTCAAAAATTTCGAATTTCGCTTTCTTCGAATAGTGGTAAACCGGTTCGGGTTTTTATGACAAAGTGGTAAACTAATTAAGACTTTTTGAAGTTTGAGATCGTCTACCGAGTAGATAGTCATGACAAAGCTTCTCGGAATCGATGTAAAACTGCAGGTCCCAATCAAATTGTGTAAGCCTATGCGTCATGGTACATATGTAATGGTAAACTAAGGTGTGGGTCATGAAAAATTTGGAATTTAATTTATCTTTACAAAAAAAAAATACTAATATAGACACAGTACCTCATTCGACCAACCCAATTTTTCAGTACATTGTCGATTGTATGGGCCTCTATTTCGTGTTTTAAGGCCTCAGTGGACACGGGATGGATTACGTTCACGGCGCTCCAGATATAATAGTCTAATTGGTATCGGTTCTAAAGTTGGCTGTATGAAACGTAGCGCCATCCTGTTGAAACCATACTTCGTCCATGTCATCCTCTTCAACTTTTTGGAACAAAAACCTTCTGAGCATGGCACGGAAAAGCTCGCCATTGACGGTAACTTATTTTCGAAGAAAAATTGACCTATGATGCCGCCGTGCCAAAAACCGAACCAAACACTCACTTGTTGTTGATGCATCGCTTTTTTCTCGACGACGTGTGCATTTACCGAGCCCCAAATGCAAAAAGTGTTTGTTAACGTAGCCCTGAGGTGAAAATGAGCTTCATCGGAAAAGATTATTTTTCGGTTATAAAATGAAAACGCATCGGATGGCGACGAAGATTTAGATTTGTTTTTGGACTATTTAACCTAAAGTCTTCGTATCGAGGTCTTTATGTAAAATTTTGCGGAAAGAAGTGCGATAAATATTCAATTGCTGCTAAGGGTGGCGAGTTGATGGCTCTTCCAGCACGCTTTCAGCTAAATCGGCAATATTTTCCAATGCACGAACACGTAGACGAGTAATTTTACTCAATAAGGACCCGGATTGGCAAACTTGCTTCACAAATTGAGTTTGAGTTGAAGGCTCAGAAATTTTGATGACAGTTTTTAATATTTCCCAATTATCTTCACGCGTAAAAATACCCATGCCCAAACCGACATAAGGTTAACCGGCAAGAATTCGGTTAACCGATTTCGGTTTTGAATACACTAGTCCGAATCCATATCAGTCCTCATTTGCTCTTTGAAAATATCTGCAAGTTTTGGGGAAAACCAATATATTGAGGAAGGCAATTGGTGTTAAAGCGCCCTTGTCCAAGCTGTTTGATTATGCACCGCATGTGAAAATATTGCTTCGAATAAGTAAAAACTTTTGCGTGCTGTTAATGACTCTACTAACAGTATGTACATAACAGGCGGTTAGTGCTGCGCCTGAAAGTATGCATTGTAATAACGTACCAGCTCGCTAAACCAGTAGCATGAATTCACCTCAGAAAATATAACTCTCCGCCATTCGAGATTGTTCTACAAAGATAAGCAACAACAACAATGTCTAGAAGGTTCTTGAATTCGCTAGATCTACCTTCATTTGAGTATGGTCAGTTGGTATAAATAGCGGAGGTCTTTGGAATGGAGAGTTCAGTTTCTGATTAACTGCCTTAAAGTAAGCATCGTGATTTGATAGTAAAATATAAGACTTATTAAAGTGAAATAAATAAAGTTAACTGTTGTACTATCTAAGTAAAATAAAAGGAAGTTAAACCGTTGTAATTATCGTAATTTAAAACGAACCTTGTTTTATTATTGGGAATAAAACAACGCAAAAAGGACGAATAAGGAAATTCGTAACAATATTAAAAATAATCGCACTTTTTGATTAATTCGCATCTCACATTTTCTGAATTAGTAATGCATTTTTATATTGGGAATAGGAACTTCAGCGCAGGCGGTGTAAATGTAAAATTTGCAATGCATTTATCAGTATAGAAAATGTCGAAACAAGCGCCGCAGGCGAGAATTAAAACACTCAATGTGTTTGATAACGCTGTTGTAGTTTTTGACATGAAATTTTTTTTATCAGCGTTCTAGTAAATTGTATCGGTTATTGAGTTGATCGGTAGCCCTGAAATGTCTGAATCTCGTCAAATTTTTGAAAAAATTGATTTTTAGCAAATCTCAGAGTTTCATACACGTTTTTTGAAAAAAAAAAATTTTTTCACTATTTTCAGCCTAACTTGAAGGGACTCGAATCTAAATAGCTCTTAAAGACTACTTCGTTACTTCAAAATGGTATTTTTTTTAGATGTCATCATTACTCAAGAAGTGTTAAGTGTTATTAGTCAATGCTAAAGTCACATGACCTATGAATCAAATGAGACCTGGGTCATAAAAATGGATGGACGCGTTTCGCTCTTATTCAATATTTACTGAAGCTGTTTAATTTTGTGAAGAATTTTTATTTTTTCTTTGCGTTGTATACGATAATGATGAGCAATAAATGGTTTCAGTTATACCGAATGAATTGTACAAATTTCCCTCACTGTTATGTACAAAAATTCCAACAAAATGAGTGAAACCAAAATATCTTATTATATCAGGACACCGAAACAGGTAGATATGGCACAGTTACCAGATGCGTCTATTCATATGAACCTGTAAGAAAAATTAGTGGTGTACTTATACTTAACAGACGCCCATTCCTAACATATTTGGAAAATTTTGCATAAAAACTTTAACAGGAAAAAATACGTAATACTTATACCAGTTGACGGAAAATGAAATTTTGAAATTTATCCTCGAGTAGTATATCGTCGACTTATTATTGTTTTGTCGTGAACGCTAATTGTTTGAAACGGAGATACCAATATTCACAACTATACCACTATTACCAACCCAATGTGCACAAAAACGGATACGGCTCCGTTTCGAACTCGCACAGAGTCCGTAAAATTATAAAAAAGCGAAATGTGAGTTCTCGAATTCGTTTCGAACCCGTTACGAGTCCGCAAAAAACAGCGAATCACTGAAATTGTCATTGACGGAAGAAGTACCCGACCTACAAACACACCCCCTTTTCCTTTCGCCATCTGGCGCAGACATTTGAGCCAGAAATATTACTATAATAATATATAATAATAATACTGTATAATAATAAAAAGTATAAAACACGATTCGCGGTTTGGAGAGGAATGCGAATTCGTTTCGAATCCGCAAAAATTGCTGAAAGCGAATCCGTCTGGAATTCATTTTACTTCCAAAAACAAAACGAATCCGAAATCGATTCGAATATGAAGTTCGTTCCAAGTTCGAGAAGGATCCGAAAAATTACAAAAAACGATTCGCGGTTTCGAGGGGAATTTCATAAGAAACGGATGTCCGTTTCGGACAAAATGTCCGCAGAAACGGATCCGTCTTGAATTCGTAACCGATTCATATGGCACATTGGGCCCAATGTGCACAAAAACGGATGCGGATCCGTTTACAACTCGTAACGAGTCCGTAAAATTATAAAACAGCGAAATCTGAGCTCTCGAATTCGGGTGGAACCCGTTACGACCCAATGTGCCATATTAATCCGTTACGAATTTGAGACGGAACCGTTTCAGCGGATATTTTGTCCGAAACGGACGTCCGTTACGAACTCCTAACGAATTCGTTTTCGTATGAAATTCCTCTCGAAACCGCGAATCGTTTTTTGTATTTCTCGGATCCGTCTCGAACTCGTAACGAACTTCAAATTTTAATTCGTTTCGGATTCGTTTTTGGAAATAAGTGAAATTTAACGATGAGAGTTTTTCTATGGAAGAGATCAATCTCGTTCTTATAATGCCATGCCAACAATTCGTGAGCCTTTGGAATAAAAACTCGATTTTGTGATTACTGTTTTTATTAATTATAATGTTTATTTATTATTTTAATTCAAACTAACTATGAACAAAATGGATTAAAGGCTAATTTGGCGCAATCAGCCCTCAAGCTAAATATTCGTGATGGTTATTTCCTTGTACAGGATAACGACCCGAAGCATTTGTCGTATGTAGTAAGGGAATGGCTTCTATATAATGTGAAAAGTGCTTCAACATCCTCCCCAGAGCCGTAACCTAATCCAATAGAGCTCCAGTGGGTGTACATTGAAAAAAATATACGCGAACGTCAAGTAAGGAACAAAACTTAACTAAAAAATACGCTCCAGGATATATGGTAGAAATAGAAATTAAAGTATTTTACTAATTCATTTGTAAAATACATCTAACTAAATGAATACCCCAGGCCGTGGCCGCTTACCAAAAAGTTTATCAAAATACCGTTCAGAACCCGTGAAAAAATTTTAGGTCTCAATCAGTGAGTGAAAATTTAGAAAGCGCACAGCTCACTGGTTGTGAGAATCTCTCCCCAATCCCTTCATGGTAGGCAATGGGAAGCGGTTTATTTGTTTATACTCTCTGAACACCCTAAAATATTTTGATGTATATACATATGTATAAAAAATTGTTCTTCTACAGCATAGCACCACTGTTAAAAGTTTTACAGTACATTCATAAACTAAAAACTAACAGCCAAAGTCACGATGTCGAACGTTAACGTTCGCTTTCTTTCTATGCGACAAACAGCTGATTTGGGAGTCACTTACAAGCGAACGAAAATATATACAATTCAGTACAAAATCGGACCCCACTTACACCCTCTCCATCAAAATCCAAGCGAACGAAGCCAGTGACTCACTTTTGTTTCAGAATGCGAGTCACTATCTTTCGACTTGTCGTTCGCATGGTTTTACGTGTGTTTGTGTGGTTGTTGTTCAAAGCAATAACATTAAGTTGAGGTTCGCCATTTAATTTCGGAGCGAGAGAGGAGAGTACGAAGAACCAGTATCTGCAGGTGCGACAAAGTTGGCGATTTTGTGCTGAAATTGAAATATATTTTAATAACAAATTTATTATAACGACATTATTTTCTGTCCATTGTGTTTCTTCCATTGAATTCTATATAAATTGTTTTTGTTTCAAACTTTTATTTCATTTCCAGCTATGCGACAACCAAAAGACAAGTGACTGGTTTTGACATTTTCGTTCGCATAGATGACAGCGAAAATAGTTAGTGGCTTCCGATTTTGCAAACACACAATCACACAATAACATTTAAAGCCTGGGATAAGAAAGAAAGTGTGTGACTGGCTTTCGTTCGCTTAGGTTTTATTTCGAGATCGTGACTTTGGCTGTAAAACAAGAACGACAAAAAATGTTAAGTAGTGCAGCTTGTAGCAAGAAAAGAAAAATACGCCCACACAAATAATATTTTGTGCAACAGAAATTCTGAATGAGAATGAGATCAGACGCAAATTGCAAAATGATATGTAAATGCTCTATTGAAATTTGTTTAGATAGTCCTTTTTCACGATTAAAAGTCGAAGAAAAAACTCAAATAATTTAAAATGAAACTCCAGAACTTCCAAATTTAACAACAAAGAATAAAACGTTTATTAGACATTTCAAGACTTCTAATTATAAGGAAAAGGCTTGGTTATGTGGTTGTCCCCTTATTAACAAATTATTTTGTTGGCCTTGTTTGCTTTTCGCTTCTAATAATGAAAGAAGTGTTTGGACCACAGGTTATAATGATCTAAATCATTTTAGTGCTTCTATGATAAAACATCAAACGTCTCAAGTTCACTTTAGTAACACCTTGACATTAAAAACTTTTGGAAAAGTTCGAATTGACGTTTTACTTGACGAACAAAAACGCATTTCATTATCGAGACATAATGAACAAGTTTCTGAAAACCGAAATGTATTTGAACGCTTAGACGATTCGGTATGTTTTCTTGGTGCACAGGCAGTGTGACCATTTTAGCATTTTTACTCATAAGCTAATACTAGCGTAAAAACTCATTTTGAAATTGCCGTCATGCCATCAAGCAAAAATTTTAAAAAAATTATACAGCGATAAAAATTTATTATATTTAAAGTTTTTGAAACCTTTTCTGTCTGATGTAGAAAGAGTAAATAAAATGTTTGAAAGTAATGATATTGACCCTACACTCCTGTTAGCAGAACTATACGATCCTTGAAAAGAGCTCTGCTACCAAATAGTTTTAAAATCTGACAATTTTGATGCTATAAATTAATTTTTAGAAGACTTTTTTTGTTCCAAAGCCGTATTTCAATTATAATTTTGAAACATTTTTAAAATCAAAAAAGTTGTAACTAACTCTGAAATTTTTGTGTTCCTTATTACTTATAGTTTACTGTTGAATAAAATATTTGTTGTTGTTTATTTAATCGATTTTTTTATTCAAATGAATTAAAACGTATATGTATGGAAGCACAAGGGACGGATTATGAAAAATAAACTCGTTATAAAGGATATAGAAATTAAAAAGACATTTTTATATTTTATCATTAAAAGAAAAATTTTTGAATTTTTAAGCATTATTTTGGAACCGATTTAGCTGCAACAATTTTTTAGATATGGTCACACTGTGCACAGGAACTTGCGTTTAGATACAACGATGAAAAAGAAAATTCCGACAACAGAGGAAATTATGTGGAAATTTTACACTTAATTGCTTAATAACGGGTCCGACAAATAACTTTTTTTTTTGAAAATGCGTTAAAAAAAACCTACTGAATATTTTCTAAAATTTTTTTTTTTTTATTTGAAAGTAAAATCCTTCCGGTTAATAATGGAAAATAATTTCATTCAAATGGCTGCCTCGGCTGGCCATGCAGTAGCCTACACGATCGGTCCAATTTTTAATCACATTATCGATTGTGTGCAGCTGTATTTCACCAATGGCTTCACGAATATTGTCCTTTAAAGCGTCAATTGTCTCTGGCTTGTCGGCGTAACGCTTATCTTTGAGGGCACCCCACAAATAATAGTCCAACGGTGTCAAATTGCAGCTCCGAGGTGGCCAAACGACATCAGCTCTGCGGCTGATAATGCGATCTTCAAAAACAGGGCGCAAAACATTGAGTGTAGCTTCGGCTGTGTGGCACGTAGCGCCGTCCTGTTGAAACCAAATGTTGCCAATATCCTCCTCTTCAATTTTTGTGAACAAAAATTCGTTCAACATGGCCCGATAACGATCGCCATTGACTGTAACGGCCACTCCTTGCTCATTTTCAAAGAAAAATGGCCCAATTATGCCTCTGGACCAAAATCCGCACCAAACAGTAACTCGTTTTGGGTGCATCAGCTTTTCAATGTATGCGTGCGGGTTTTCTGTGCTCCAAATGCGACAATTTTGCTTGTTTACATACCCGCCAAGATCAAAATGAGCTTCATCTGAAAAAATGATTTTTTTGGCAAAATCGGCATCTTCTGTTAGTCGATCGCAGGCCTACTTAGCGAAGCGAAAACGCATCGGATGGTCAGTTGGCTTCAACTCCTGAAACAATTGGACTTTATATGGCGTCATACCAAGGTCTTTATGCAAAATTCGTCTCAATGATGTCTCCGAAATGTTCAATTGTTGAGAACGACGGTGAATTGATGTTGATGACGCTTCATGCACACTTTCTGCCACAGCAGCAATATTCTCGGGTGTACGCTCCATTTTTGGCTTTTCACGCTTTGGTTTATCGATGAGGATGCCAGTTTCTTTCACTTTTTTCACAAGATAACGAACATACGGAGCTGACGGTGCTTCTCTTTTTCCAAAAGCCGTACGCAATTTTCGCACACATTCTGCAACATTACCATGATTTTCAAAGTAATGTCGCAATATTTCCCAGCATTGTTCAAGCGTATGCACAACCATATTCGTTCAGCGGACGGATAAAACTAATTATCTGTCAAATCAGACATGAGCTAAGTGTTACCATTCACGAAATAAGCACTAGTTGGAAAAAAAACGTTAGATGGCGGACCCTTTAAAATAGTAAATTAGATCGTCAACTATCGACATCCACAATTTTTAAAGGCACTTCCAACCGTATTGAAAACGATATAATTAACTCTATTGGTACAGTCATATTAAATAATATCGAAAAAGATTTAAATTAAATGTTATTTATCGCAGTAATGCTGGATGAAACAACCGATATAAAAAAAAGTCTCAATAATGAATGATTTTTCGGTATGTTGACAAAAAAAGGTGTTTCTTGGGAGCGATTCTACAAATTTATGGACGAAAGTGATGTAGACGCTATTTCCACAAAATTGATTGATTTAATAAAGCATAAAAATTGGGGAGGAAAGTTGGTAGTTCAAACCTATGATAGTGCATTGAGTGGCACCCAGACTAAAGTAAGAGAGCAGTCTTCTAATGTTATTTTTATCCATTGTAATGCTCATATGTTAAATTTCGTTTTATCGCAATCTGTAAACTTTGTACAAGATAACAAAATATTTTTTGTAACATTAACAGGGCTGTCTGCTTTTTTAATCAATCCACCAAAAGAACTTATTTCTTCGATCAGGTGGTAAAACGAAGAATACCTACTGTGGCAACAACAAGACGGAACTATTCCTCTAGACTTGTAACTATAGTCCACACTTATCGTTCAGATCTAATAATAGTATTTGAAGAAATGATAGAAGATCCTGATACTTGGGGTGCGGATGCAGTTCAAGCTAGGGGAGTTATGCAGTTTGTAGATTCATTTAATACAGTTTTCATGCTAAATACCTTTAACGACATTTTTTCATACACTGATGTATTGTTTGATATTTTTCAAAAAAAAACTATTTTGATATTCAATATTGCTGCGAACATATTGAAATAACTAAGACGCAAATATAAGCTAACAAATCAAAGTTTGTTAATGTATTAATTATGACGAAAGCTACTGCTCGAGTAAGTTTAAAGCGTGGAGAAAACATTGAAAATTTCGATATGAGGTATAAAGAAACATACAATCAAATAATTGAAACACTGTTTGAACAAATGGAAACTAGATTTAAATCTTTACAAAATTTAAAATTTGTAGAATTGCTAAATTTAAAAAAATATGCATGTTCTCAAAAAATATTTCCGACTGAAGCATTAGAAAGCTTAAAAAATTATGGAATTTTTGTTGATTTCATTAAATTATAAACGAATTAGTTGTGTTTTATGCCTATTCGTATTTCTATGATATTGCTGTTTTTGACATACCAAGTAATTTAATTAATTTTGTTTTGTCGGATACTTTTTCTCAAGTATTTAAATTAAGCATGTTAATTTTAACAATTCCAGTATCAACAAGTTCTGTTGAGAGATCTTTTTCAGCACTTAAGAGAATTAAGACTTATTCCAGAAACCAAATGTTAGAGGAAAGGTTATCAGAGTTAGCCTTAATTTGTGTAGAAAAGTCTTTTACAATTTTTAAAAAATACAACAAATTTCTACGATGATGTGATTGAAGTTTTCATTCAAAAAACACGACGTGTTGAACTGGTTTATAAATAAAAAAAATAAAAAAATTTCAATTTAAAAAAAAATAAAAAAAAAAAACTAATACAAAAAAATAAAAATGTGATCCTTTCCTGAAAAAAGTAAAATAGAAAAAAAATATAATTTTTTTTTCAGTAAGTAATAATTAAAAATACAAAAAAATATATATAAAAAACATAAAAAAAATAAAAACAAACAAAAAATTAAAAAATATAAAAAAAAAATGTTAAAAAATATAGAAAAAAATTGCAAATGGGATCTTATCTATCGCGTCCTCGTCGTGGTCCTGGAATAAACTGAGAATAGACAATTTTTTTCAAATGTGGAGAACACCCTGCTAAAAACACCACCGCACGTCCCTGCCCAGGAAGTTATCAAGAACTTATTTCATTCTATGAACAGGAGACTGAAAACCGTGCTAGATGCCAAAGGTGGCCACACGTACTTAGTACACACAGGGAAAGATTAGTTGGAAATAAATTCAGGCATTAGAAATTCCATCATAAAGTCTATATTTTGATTAGAATTCATAATTATCAAACATCAGAATCATTTGTCGATGTTACTGATAGACTAAAAATGTATCTTAATAGACACAAGTTGCTTTTACAGAACTTTAGTTGTATTAACCAATTTGAGTATTTCTAAAACCTCGATCATCTAAAATGGAAGACACAACTAATAAAAACTACAGTATCAGAATTCGTGTTCAAATATTAGTCAATGTAATCATAATTTATAGCCTGTTTTTGTAACTTAATTTTTGATCATTCCTACGCCAAATGACTAGCGAAGATAACTTTTGATTTTTGTACGCTTTGTTTTGAGAGAAACGAAAAGAGCTTTCGTTTTGCTTAAAAAATTTGGTTCAGCGAAATCAAACACGAACGAAACAAAACGTCAGATTAGACAATCAGAAAATTTCAATCGTTTAGTTTGTTTACAAATGTGTTTCTTTACGCATTTACAAGAAAATTAATTAAAATTGTTGTTTAGTATGGATATTTCTAACAAGAAAATCGTTACATGTCGCCCCAAATGCCACGGATGCAATCATTTTAAAAACACTTTAATTATCTCACTTAACAAATTTAATTTTTCCCACTTTTCTTCTGGCAATTTGTTGTTTGTTTATTTTATTTTGTACGCAATCAGCTGCTTCCAATTAATCAGCTGATTAAGCAGTGTTGCCTGCAGTTTGCTAAATTTTGATATTTTCCAATAGAAAGAGCTTTTAAAATCAACAAGAATAACACATTGGCAACAATGTACTTTGACATAAGGGCAGCTAGTAAAATGAGCTTTCACTTCCGGATGAAAATGGAACAAAAACTCAAATAGAAACTTGATTGCCTGGGTAGCAATCGCACGTCTGTCACAAAAACACTTCCCAATGTGTACAAAAACGGATGCGGATCCATTTCGAACTCGTAACGAATTCGTAAAATCATAAAACATCGAAATGTGAGTTCTCGCATTCGTTTCGAACCCGTTACGACTCCGTAAAAACATATAAAAGCAAATCAGTGAAATTGCGATTTGAATCAAAAACAAAAACGCGAATCAGTGAAATAGCGATTTGGCGGATTCGTCTCGAACCCGTTAATGAGTCAGTAAAAACATAAAAAGCAGTGAAATTGTGATTTCCAAAGGTAATATAAGGACCAGCCAATATCACCAGTGGAGGACGTCGTTAAGAAGTTTTCCACTACGCTCGTGATCATATTTCTAAAAGACTCAAATATACCAATTAAATTAATTTCAAATTTAGATAAATTTCACGTGCAAAACATTAAAAATAGACAGAAATTCGTATTAATGCAAATGGCAACTGAGATCGAATCCTTCTCCGTTTCCAATTCATTTTATTTCCCTAAAACGAATCGGAAACGGTTTCGCAAATGAAGTTCGTTACGAGTTCGACATGGCTCCGAGAAAGTACAAAAAACGATTATCTTTTTCGAGAGGAATGCGAATCCGTCTCGAATTCATATCAAGTTCGAGACGGATCCGAAAAAGTACAAAAAACGATTCGCGTTTTCGAGAGGAATTTCATACGAAAACGAATTCGTTATAAGTTGGTAACGAATTCCGTTTCGGACAAACTGTCTCGGCTCGAATTCGTAACGGATTCACACGAAACATTGGGTTTAGGCATTTCTTAAAATAAGATTCTGCTTCTCATACCACGCGATATTTTTGGGCGATAACCAATACAAAAATAGACGCAAACGTACACACAGGGAAGAGATTCGTTGTCACAACTATATTTACAGCCAACTAAAATTTGGCGGTTCATTGAACTATCGCATTATTCTGTTGTGATTACCAATAATTGTGTTCAGTATCACCAAATGTTGTGCATATCAATTGATTTGTAATTCAGTTTTGGTTGCAAGAACTGAAATATTTAGTTGAAGTCACAGCAACAATAAATAAATGTGACCTGTCAATCGAGATGTAGTTGTAGCAATCAAATTATCCTGTAGTGGTGAAAATTCAATTAGTTGGATGAACAAAAAATGTAAAACCTAATTCGGTTGTACCAAATAATATATTGGTATGCTCAACTAATTACCCGAATTTGATGATGCTTTAACCCCCTATGAATTTTATAGAAAAAAGTAAAAAAAATAACCTTTTATTAAAATTGTGTATTTTATATTTAAATATAAACCAAATTATTATTATTTGTAATTAGAGTTCGTATTTCGTGCCCATTTTTTTTATCGAAAATATGAAACAATTTCTATATCTCGAAAACGGAGCGTCCAATCGAAAAACAAATACAGACAATCTTTCTAAATTTTTCATATTTTCGATCAAAAATGGGGATGGGTTACCCTGGGTATCATATTTATGTTTAAGTTAATTTGTGTCATCCACAATAATAGTTCCTCCAGCCAAGTGCCCACAATTGTCTGCATGTGTTTGTCAAGGCGTCAATAGTGGCGTCATATTCAGCGATTATGTTTAAAAGTCTCACTTCACCTCAATTTATGATAATATGTATTCTTCGCTGGCTGATAGCTATACACTTTATTGTTTTTCCACAACTTTGTTTATCACTTTCTGTTTAAAATATTAATTTTTCTGTAAAGTCCTCATGTAACATTCCAATATACGTGGTTTCTCTTTAACAACAAAGCCTCTTGTGAAAAATCGAATATATACAATATTGTGTGCAACAGAAATTCTGAACGAAAATGAGATCAGACGCAAATTGCAAAATGATATGTGGATACTCTATTGAAATTTGTTTAGATAGTTCTTTTTCACGATTAAAAGTCGAAGAAAAAACTCAAATAATTAAAAATGGAAGGCCAACGCCAGAACTTCCAAATTTAAGAACAAAGAATAAAACTTTTATTAGACATTTCAAGACTTCTAATTATAAGGAAAAGGCTTGGCTATGCCTTGTTTGCTTTTCGCTTCTAAAAATGAAAGAACTGTTTGGACCACTGGTTATAATTATTTAAATCATTACTTTGCAACAAGTGTTTTTGTAACAGAAACTATATTATGATTGCAGTAACTAATATTTGAACACGAATTCTAATATTGTACTTTTTATTAGTTGTATCTTCCATTTCAGATGAATGAGGCTTTTGAAATACTTAAATTGATTAATACAACTAAAATTCGGTAGTGGCAACTTGTATTTAGTAAGACCTATTTTTAATCTATCAATAACATCGACAAATAATTCTGATGTTTGACAATTATGAATTCTAATCAAAATATAGACTTTATCATGGAATTTCCAATGCCTGAATTGATTTCCAACTAATCTTTACCCTGTGTGTAGCATGTGTGGTCAATAAATATATTTTTGAAAATACTTCGTCCGTCAATCACAGTAATGCATCAATATACATTAACGGCCGATTTCTTGACAAAGTTCTAGCACTTTGATTCGATAAAACTCGAACTAGAACTAGAGTTGGAACTCCGTATCATTTTTTCACGGAGTATTAAGTGCTTGGCACACCGATTTTGGAACTAGTGTTTGTTAGCTCTCTGTTTTTCCTGGCGCCAGGATTTCGGAGTGCTAGTGCCACTAACCCCTGGTTTTAGTCAATTTCATTTCTTTACTCGTCGGTCTAGTACTCTGTTTTATATAAACGAAATAAATTGTTTTGAACATTTTTCAGTTCAAATAATATTTGTGCATATTGTTTGTACATTCTTGACAAAATGGATAATTTAATGTTAAATGGTGGTGTTTTCGACGATTTGCGATTTTTGGATGACGAAGATGATTATGATGATGTCTTGGGACTTATTCGACGCCCATATTATTTACCTGTACGTGCAAATATTAACTATTGGGATGATTTCGACTTTTTCCAGCGCTTTCGTCTCACCAAACGCACATTTTTAATGGTATTGCAATTGGTTACCCCAGCACTACACAATCCGAATACCCGCTCTAGATATTTAACTCCTGAACAGAAATTGCTCATCACTCTTCGGTTCATGGCATCAGGTAGTATGCAATTGATTGTCGCCGATGTGATACGTGTGTCGGCCTCTACTGTATGCAGAGTTTTACCTGTTGTGTGTATGGCGTTAATAGCACACCTTAACACATTCATAAAAATGCCAACAACACAACAAGAACGGGAGACAGCAGCTGCACAATTCTTTGCATTTGCCGGATTCCCACGTACCATTGGGGCAATCGATTGTACTCATATAAAATTACAATCACCTGGTGGACAATTGGTACGTTTGTTTGTGATATTTTTTATTTAATTAAGTTTTTGATTTGAAAATTGTTTTAGTCAGAAGTGTTTCGGAATCGAAAAGGCTATTTCTCGCTAAACGTGCAAACTATATCCTCTGCTGATTTAAAAATCACCAATATCGTTGCACGTTGGGCCGGATCCGTCCACGATCAGACAATTTTTCGAGAATCGAACATTCGAAGACAGTTTGAGGCAGGCGAGTTTGGTAACTATGTACTCATTGGTGACTCTGGTTACGCCAACACACCGTATTTAGCAACACCTTTCACCGAAAACAATCGTGAAATTGTTAACAATTCGCATATGCAAGCATACCAGACTGCAATTGTTCGCACGCGTAACGTTGTAGAACGACAATATGGTGTGTTGAAGCGTCGCTTTCCGGTGCTACAGTATGGCTTACGTTTGAAAGTTCAAACGGCAATGAAGATGGTCACAGCTTGTGGAATTTTGCACAACATTGCTATTGACGCAAAAGACGGACTACCCTTAGGAGATTTTCGCATCGAAGAGAATGAGGACAATTCAGAAGAATTGCAAGAAAACGATGTACCAAATCCTGGCGCAAATACTGGGCACATACGTTTAGCTAGAGACGTAATTCTCACGCTATTTTAATTTTTTTTAATTGAAACGATAAGTAATATTAAAATTATTTTATATTTCATTCAAATAAAAAACAAAAAAAATCATATGTTTTCTGCATCAACAAAATCAATTGGGTCATCAACTAACTTTTTTGCGATGGAAACTAACATTTGGTTTTTTGATGATTGTTGAAAATTTTCATTTTGCATCGCAGCGGTAGCTACTTCCCAAAAATGAGACTGTTTTTTAAAAATCTCCTCTCGTTCTGTGCACCGACCGCGAATTTCTAGGAGCTTTTCTTCATGCAATTCTCTACTCTGTTGCATTTTTAGTTCATGCTCCACCCGATAGTGTTCACGTTCATCAACTATAAACTGACGCCGCAGTTCCCCCAGTCCCAGATCATTTTTATTTTTTTTGATTTATAAGAGCGATGCTGTTGCGTTCTTGTTGAAAAAAACTGCTCGCGGTCAATTGGACGAGCAGCATGCGATAATTTTTTTTGATCTGTTGGTGTATCAATGTCGTCATGCGATTTCGTTTCATCAGCAAACGTAACAACAGGCAATGATAGCACTTGGGGGATCTCCTGGAACGGCAATATCTCGCTATGTGGCCTTTCCGAATTTTCAATTTGGATTATCAAATCATTCAAGATATTTTCTTCTTCTTCATCTGATGCATCAATCTGGTGGGGTGGTGGCTCAGTTTGTGGTGATTCACTGGAAATACCATCAGAATCAAACCCGTTCATACCACTCATCGCATGGCCGTATACCTGCTGCAATTGAAGTAGTGCACCAGTCACTTCGAGCTGAAGTTGTGCTGGCTTAGGATCTGCCTTTCCACCACCAGTACGCATTGCATTTCTGCGTTGCCACCCGGCATGAATTTTAAGCTCCTGCATAATCTTTTTAAATTTATTTATTAGAGCCGCTTGCTCGCGAATGCATCCATTCTGAAGCAAAAAAGAAACGTTAAAAATATAATCAGGCAACACACACACACATACATTTGGGTCACAATTAAAAAGATTAGCTATGATTCCCCATTCCTTTTTCTTCTTTAAATTTGTAGCGCCGTTTGTTTGCTTGTTCAGAATTCCTTCCCGGCCATGCACAACGAGTAATTGGGCCAATCTTTCTGCATCTTCTTGACTCCAATTTGTTTTTCGCTTAACTTCCACATCAACCGAACCGTTCAATTTACGTTTACTTGCCATTTTCTGTTCATATGCAGAATAAAAAGTTAAATTATATATACTTTATAATACATAAAACATAAAATATACAATACCTTTTATTGAAGATTTCACGATATATATGTATATTTTTTTTGTTTAATTGAAAATTAAATTTAACCCTGTCAAAATCACAGTCGAAAAGAAAACTCAATGGAAAAAATTAATTGAAATTCAATAGTAGTTTGAAAAAAACGCTTACCAACACACGAAAACAAGGTTCTAGAACTCGAAACAGAGTGCCAGTTGCGAACTTTGTTTTTTTTGCCTAGCTCCCAGCTCTCGGTTTAGCTCTAGTTCTATCATAGTTCCCCAATGTGAAGAAATGAAGTATCAGACCGAGTTCTAACCCGAGTTCTCATTTGCGAGCTAGAGCTAACTAACTCTAGGATTAGGCAATATTGGAACTCGGTGAAGAAATCGGCCGTAAGAGTTCTTCAACACCATTAGCAACAAACATGTCATATATCGACGAGAACTCGAAATACAAAAAAAAAAAACGACGAAAGTGCAAAAAAAAAAATAACATTCTTAGCAAAATCGGTGTTGTTATACAAAACGGCCTAAATAGTAACTCAAAACGAGTGCACATTACGCCTTTTCCCAAAAAAGCGCAAATGAAAATTTTTTTCGCGTTTTGCAGGGTCAAAAGTGCTAAATCTAGCCCCAAAAGAGCTAACTTGGCATCATTGCGCCTGATTTGTTTATAAACATTTCCGCACGCTCTTTTAGGTCTCAAGCGAGTAAACCGATGTGCTCGGGTACAGCGCACGACCCGTAAGCGACTCGTAACACTATTTTGTAGCGGGGTGAGAGAAAATGGTGTCAAGTATGAATGAAATGGTAATGAATGTGGATCGGGCTGCTATTTATTCACAAAATAAATATACATGCATTTTACATGCATTTTAATTTTGAATATACCAGAAACTGCATACATTTATATGCACCTAAAAGTGCATAAAATTTATCCTAAAGTACATCTCATATTCCATTAAGTACATAAAATCCACCAGAAAGTACATAAGGTTTGTCAAAAATTTACAGGTGCGTTACATGTACCAAAAGTACATAACAAGGGCCAACAACTTATGTCAATTGTACCATAAATGCTCCAAAAAGTACTATAAATTTAGTTAAAGTTACTTAAACTACAACAAACAAGTACAAGTAAACTACAACAAACAAGTTTATCACAAAATTCCATACTGAGCAGCAAACAGACAGAGCCGAAGGTGTTCTTGCGAATATTATTGAGTCATGGGAAGATATCTGCTACATATTTTTGAGAGTCTATCTATTCCTCGGCTTCCTTCTTCATCTTACTTCCTTGTGGGGTTGCTTTAGTTGTTGTTTGTCTTTAGTATTGCCTTGAAATTTTTCTTATATTTTGATTAAAAAGTTAACTACCCCTTATATTTACATTGTAATTTTTGAAACGTCGTGGAAAGCTTAGAAATTTAATAATATAGATTTTATATATTTCATACATCAAACACAAACTTGGCAACACTTTTATCGGGGTTATTCTCAACTAGTAAAATTATACATGTTAACGTGCAGGTTATCATCTTGTGTAAACGCCCCTAACAAACCTGTACACTAGGCCTATAACCAAATTGTTGCGCTAACACCACGCGCTGGCGAATGTTGTGTTATTTACGAAAAACCAGTACAGAAATTTCAGTTGGATGGGCCGACTTAAACATACCCGTATCCGAAGTCATCCATTGCGACCGACAAGAGTGGCATTGTGCTAAATACACCGTGTTACACACATTCTGTCCTATGAACCAAACTTACTTTTTCGGAAAGGGGATAAAAAATAAAAGTACACGTGTATCGGCGATTTTCATGTACACGTCAGAATTTTTTTTTTTTTAAGTTTGAAATATAAAGCTCGTAGTGGCCTGTGTGAAAGCCTTTGTGCCGATTTTTAACCCTTTTTCAGTGATCCAATCGAGCTGATTTTTTGCAGGCAGACTCGTGGAAATGTCTGTATCACGTCAAATTTTTTAAAAAATAGATTTTTATCAATTCTCAAATTTTCCTAAATTTTTTTTTTTAAATGGTTATCGTTTTTTTTAAAGGTTTCAGTTCGTTAAAAAAACAATTTTTTTTATTACTTTTGTTTCATAAAAATAAAGAATTGTTACATTAAAAATTTTAATGTTTTTAAAGAAATTTAGGCCTTTTATTTTTGCGGTTGTAAGCATTTGCTTCAGTATCGCGACAAATAGACCAACAGTATTCGCCAAGCATATGCGTAATGTCTTTTCCTTTAAAGCGCTTTTCAATAGCCGCAATGTCCTGATGGAACCTTTCGCCATGCTCATCGCTACAAGCTCCTAAATCATCAGGGAAAAAATCTAAATGATTGTGAAGAAAATGGATCTTTAACGACATTAATATGCCCATTTCGCCATATGCCGAAACCATTTCTGCTACAATATTTCTATAATTGGCAGCTCGTTTGTTGCCAAGAAACTGCTCAATAACGGCAACTGTACCTTTCCATGCACGTTGTTCGATAGCATTTAATTTTGATGAAAATTCAGAACTTGCAATTATTTTTTTTATCTGCGGACCATTGAAAACACCTTAAATCAAAAAAATCATTAAAAAACATAAAGTTACTGAACGACTTCTTTAAAAAAATACCTGCATGAATCTTTGCGCCTCTCAATTTCGGAAAAATTTTGCGCAAAGTTGCAATGGCCTCGCCATCACGATCCAGTTTTTTAACAAAATTTGATACGAGACCGAGCTTAATGTGTAGTGGAGGCAAAATGATTTGAGACGGCTGCACCAATGGTAGATTCTCTATACTTTCTACGCCTACTTTGTACCATGTTCGCGGCTTCCACTTAAATTCAGTGTAATGCTCATCTCTTATTCGACCTTCCCATGTACACAAAAAGCACTGGTGGGTTGGAAATCCACGCTTAACACCCATGAGTAAACCGACCACTTTCAGATCGCAGCATATTTTCCAATTATGCTCTTTGTACTTTATCAGCTGTAATATTAATTCCACTGTTTCCTTGAGGTTTGTGGCATATGCGATCGGGACAGATGGATGTATGTTACCGATATGAAGCAGCACGACTTTAAGACTGTTGACAGATGCATCGATGAAAAGTCGCCACTCCTCTGAAATATGAGGGTAACCAATTTTTGCAAACATCAAATCAATATCATAACAATAAGCTAGGTTTTTTTTCCCGATCTTCGTGCAATTTAAAAAATTCGTCATATGGAATAGTGGTACCTCGACCACGAGCGGCTGTTATTTTAAAATCAGCCGCCACTATATTCCACTGCTTAAAGCGTGATGCAAAGAGTTCTGCTGTTCTCGACAAATTTCCGTCTCGTACGAGGTCATTGAAGTCGGCTTTCGTTATTAAATGCGGCATTGCAGTCCCAATTTCACTGGGTGTTGCCACAAATTCCGATACTTGTGGACTCTCGCATTCGATGCAAGAAAAGTTGATAGCAGTGTTGGTACAACTGTTGATTCTGCATCGCATATTTCGGGAACATTATCAAAAATCTCCACTGAAGCGGCTACACGCTCTTCTGGTGAGTATACAACTGCTGGAATTACCGATTCTACATTAGCGTAGCGAATTTTGTTGCGGTGAATGTATTGGTACCCTTTTGTTTGAGCAAAATTTACACAAAAGTAGCACAATTCATTGCAGTGCTCCGTGCGTGGTAGCCAAATTGTTGGTACAGCGTACTTTATTGTTGACCTTCCATCAGTAAACTTGCACAAATTTCTATAGCAATAGTCGCACACGACTTCCGGAGTATACCACAAGTAAGGAACATAAGCAGTCTTAAATATTTTCTGAAACGAATTCACCACTGTTTTAGTAATATTTTTCAAATTTTTACTTGGTGCGAATAAGCCACAAACGTAACAAAAGTTATTTCGCGTCGGACATTTCAGATGACATATGTGCAAATACGTTTTCGCACAACAGAACTTAAAACAATTTTGCAATTCCTTATTTCATCTGTCAGACCAGTTGTAAGTGTTGTAAAAGTCAAAAACTGTTTAGTGTTAGAAGGTTACTATTGATTAACTACAACTATATCGAGTAGGATGGGTCAAAAAACATTTTTTTTCGTAACCCTTAAGTAGTTTAAAAATTTGGAGTCCCTTCAAGTTATGCTAAGAAAAGTGAAAAAAATATTTTTTTTTCAAAAACAATAAAAATTGGGGAAAATCTGAGAATTGATAAAAATTGTTTTTAAAAAATTTGGCGTGATACAGTCATTTCCACGAGTCTGCCTGCAAAAAATCAGCTCGATTGGACCACTGAAAAAGGGTTAAAAATCGGTCCAAAGGCTTTCACACAGGCCACTACGAGCTTTATACTTCAAACTTAAAAAAAAAAAAATTCTGACGTGTACATGAAAATCGCCGATACACGTGTATTTTTATTTGTTATCCCCTTTCCGAAAAAGTAAATTTGGTTCATAGGACAGAAAAAAATCTATTTTTTGTAACACCGTGATATTAGTCACTGTAATCAGAATTTAGCTTCTGTCACAAAAACACTTGTTGCAAAGTTACGTATTCGATTTTTCACAAGAGGCTTTGCTGTTAAAGAGAAACTACATATAGTTGAATGTTACACGAAGGCTTTACAGAAAAACTATTATTTTAAACAGAAAGTGATAAACAAAGTTATGAAAAAACAATAAAGTGTATAGATATCAGCCAGCGAAGAATACATATTATCATAAATTGAGGTGAAGTGAGACTTTTATACACAATCGTTGAATCTGACGCCACTATTGACGCCTTCACAAACTTGTGCAAACAATTCTGTACTCGTGGCTGAAGGAACTATTATTGTGGATGACATAAATTAAGTTAAATATACAAATGATACCCAGGGTAACTCATCCCCATTTCGGTCGAAAATATTAAAAATTTAGAAAGACTGTCTAAATTTGTTTTTCTATCGGACGCTCCGTTTCCGAGATATCGAATTTTTCTCATATGTTGGATAAAAAAATAGGCTCGAAATACGAACCCTGGTTATAAGTGATAATAATTTTGTTTATATTTAAATGTAAAACACACAATTTTAATATAACATTATTTTTTACAGTTGTAATTTCCTTTAAGGCTGTCAGAGATCATGTTTTCTCAGGTTAGTGAAAAAAATTTAAATGCCGCGGGTGGTTTTTTTCTATAAAATACATAAGGGGTTACAGCATCATCAAATGGTTGTGACAGCCATCAAATTCAAGCAATTACTTTAGTTGAGTATACCAATATATTATTTGGTACAACCGAATTAGTTTTTAAATTTTTCGGTCATCCAACTAATAGTATATTCACCACTACAGGATAATTTGGTTGGTAGAACTAAAACTCGATTGACAGATCACATTTATTTCTTGTTGCTGTGGATTCAACTAAATATTTTTTCAGTTCTTACAATCAGAACTGAATTACAAATCATTTGATATGCACAACATTTGGTGATACTGAACACAATTATTGGTAATCACAACTGAATACTGTGATAGTCCAAGGAACCGCCATATTTTAGTTGGCTGTAAATATAGGTGGGACTGTCCTTGGAGGTGAAAAGTTTCTGATAGCCATTCACTTGGGAGTGGCCAGAAATGATTCCTTCATTGGGCAGTCCAACAAGCTCACTACTTCCACGCAGTATGTCCTCCGTTAGCTAGCTAAAGTGAGAAGGCGAAACGAATGAGTAACTTGAGTAGTAATGCCATCACTAATACGTCTCAGGATTATTAGGTGACCCTGTCACTGAAGCTCTTCGAAGTAGTGGACATATTCTTCTGTCCTTTGAAGGCGGATGAGCCAGCACCCCTGGCCAACGGCGGATCAAAATTGAAGAAACCAAAATCCAGTTTCGACACACTGCATTCTGGTCAGCGTCTGATCCATAATGGGCGGCTAAAACATAATCATCCTGGCAGTAGGTAAAATGCCTACCACGGTGGGCTGGGTTTGCCACTTTCTAACTGGCGGATGTCCTCGGAAAATATAAAGCTGACATCACAGCGATCCAGGAAATGCGATGGACAGGATATGGTTGCACCAGAAAGAAAAACTTCGATATTTACTACAGCTGCCATGAGCGTAAGCACGAATTTGGGTGCGGATTTATAGCAGGCAAAAGACTGCGACACCTAGTTTCAAGGTTCAACCCAGTGAGTGACCGCATAGCCACAATTCGCATCAAAGCGAAATATTTCAACATCTCGTTAATTTGTGTGCACGCACCGACAGAGGATAAAGATGATGAGGTCAAGGAAACATTTTATGAGCGCCTGGAGGAAGTATATGAATGCTGCCCTGACCACGACATTAAGATTATTCTAGGCGATTTTAATGCCAAATTAGGAAAGGAAAGTGTCTTTCGACCAACCATCGGTAATCATAGTCTACATGATACCACCTCCGATAATGGAATAAGACTGATGACTTCGCCGCCGCAAAAACATGGTAGTTAGTAGCACACGATTCCAGCATAAGGACATTCATAAGGCGACCTGGATATCTCCTGATCAGCGGACGAAGAACCAGATTGATCACTTGGTAATAGATGGCAGGCACTCTTCTAGTGTAATGGATGTACGTGTGATTCGAGGTGCCAATATCGACTCGGATCATTACCTGGTGGCTGCGAAAGTTCGCACGGGATTGAGCAAGGCGAAAACGTACGAAGCCGAACACAGGAAAAGCTGGATATTGACAAGCTACAAATACCGGAGATATCAGTGTCCTATCGACAGAAACTCTCTCTCCTGCTAGAGCAGAATACCCCCCTCCCGAAGACCCAGATGCGCGGTGGAAGCAAGTCTCCCATTCTTTGGAAATCGCTGCAATGACTGAACTTGGCTATCAAAAACCGCAGAAGGATAAGCCATGGTACGACGAAGAATGTCGCATTGCAACTGATGAAAAAGACGCTGCACGTATGGCAACGAAACAGTCAGTTACAACGCGTGCTGCGAGTGAGCGGTACAAGAAGCTGAGAAGTTAGGAAAACCAACTATTTAGGCGAAAAAAATGGCAGTGGGAGCAGAGAGAGAGTGAAGGAACCGAAATGTGCAGGATGAATGGTGAATCCCGAAAGTTTTTCCAGAGGGTAAGAAGATCGACCAACGGGCCTAATAATGGGCTGCCCTCCTGCAAGGACGAGAATGGGAATCTGGTGACTGAGAAGCAGTGTGTGCTCAAAATGTGGAGAGACCACTTTTCAACACTACTCCACTCAGATTCTTCCACTGAAGATCAGGAGGTAATGATAGTGGAAGATAGACCCACGAAAGCAAATCGATACATACCACCTTTTTGTCGATTACAAAGCTGCTTTCGATAGCCCCATACGGGGAAAACTGTACGAAGCTATGTCTGAACTTGGTGTTCCGGCAAAACTGATTCGCCTCTGTAGAATGACGCTGACCAACACCAAATCAGCAGTGAAAGTGGGGAAAGACCTCACTGAACCATTCTGTACCAATCGAGGACTTAGACAAGGCGACACACTTTCGTGCAATCTCTTCAACATCTTAATGGAGATAATAATGAGAAAGGCTGCAGTAAATACGAACAAGACCATTAACACGAAAAGCCATATGTTGCTGGCGTATGCTGACGACATAGACATCATTGGGCGAAATTTGAGAGAGGTTACTGCAGTATTTTCAAGAATCGAAAAGGAATCAGCGAAGGTGGGTCTTGCTGTAAATGAGGGCAAGACAAAATTGATGGTGTCAACGACTAGAGAAACCTCTCGACTTGGTACGCACGTGAGCGTTGACAACCGATTTAATTTTGAAGTGGTAGATGAATTTGTCTACCTTGGATCCGCCGTGAACATGGCCAACAACATCAGCCTGGAGATAGATAGGAGAATTGTGCTTGCAAATAGATGTTATTTTGGGCTCAACAAGCAGTTTAGGAACAGACTCTCATTTTACCTGTCTTGACATATGGCTCCGAAACTTGGGTCATATTGCAAGCGGGTGAAAAACACCTGGGAGTTTTCGAGAGAAAAATTCTCCGTAAAATATATGGTCCTGTTAGGGAAAACGGCGAGTACCGACGTACCCGATGGAAGCAGGAAAAGAGGACGACCAAGACTCCGCTGGAAAGACCAGGCAGAAGAATCCCTCCGTATCCTTGGTGTTACCAATTGGCGAGAAAAGGCGAAGGATAGAGCCAGTTGTAAGAATATGTAGAAATTTGTTTAATTTGTTTGTTTAATTAATATGTGTAAGACGCCTGACCTCATGAGGTTGTAATATCCCAGCGGGCAAAAAACCGAGCCTTAGCGAGTGTTACGCTAAATGTACGCAAACGGGCTCAGAAACGAGTATTTACCGGACCAAAACCGTGGGAGAAATTAAACTCGCCCAAATGTTCTCAAACTGGTTTAAAAACGGGTGCTAAACGGACGAGAAAAAAACAGAGAAACATTGTTGTCGTTGTGTCGTGCGCCAAACAGAGGCACACACGCAATTGCATTTGTTTTATTTTTCGTGTTGTTCTCGCAAAACACATTGCAAAAGTCTCACAAACGAATCTCTTGCAAGACATCGTAAACGAAACTTTTACTGCCACAAACTGAGCGACTGATGATTCATTTTCCGATCGTTTTCGTATCTGTTTTCGAGAGTTTTACCCGCAAAAGTTTCGCGTAACTCTCGTACGCGATATCGTATACGAAGTTTTGGTCCGCTGGGATAGTCAATCAAAGTAAAGTAAAAGTAAATATAGGTGTGACAACGAATCTCTTCTCTGTGTGTATGTAGTGGATTCAATTAGCTGATCTCTTCTATTGTTACGTTATGCCGTGACTAACTCCGCCACAAATCTGCGTTACAATTCCTGCAACATCAGTTTAGTACAAAAAACGCATTATTTGATGAAAAAATTTTGATACGAATTATTTGACAATTTACGCTTCTTAAGGTACGGTGACGGTCCTGTGGTCACATTTGAACAAATATTTGCAACAAATAATTGTTTGATCAACCTACCAGAAAATACAAATTTGTTTTCTCAAAAATGTTAAGCAAGCTGTCAGAAAACGCAAATTTGTTTTCTGAAAAGTTTTAAAGAAATTGGCAATAAATACAATTTTGTTTTTTAAAAAGTTTTAAACAAACTGCAAGAAAATATTTTAGATACATATGATGTTTTCTTGTTTTATGCAGTGGAGCAGCGACGGTGTCAATTTTTTTATGAAAAATTTTAAACAAATTAGCAATAAATACGAATTTGTTTTTCCAAAAGTTTTAAACAAACAAAAAATATTTTAAATAACTGTGTATGATGTAGGAGGATGAATGTTTTCTTGTTTTATGCTGTGGAGAAGCGACGGAAGAGGAGAAATCTTAAAAGCCAATTTGGGCAAGTTTAGCCTAAAAAGCTCACTGATTTGAGGTAGAACTCATTGTTTTAAGAAAGCAATTTTAAATGCCAATTTTGGTGACGGCCCCTATTTCCGGAGTTATGGGCCTCCAAAGTTCGGATATACAGGAAGATATTATGCTGAATGAGCCACCTTAAGCGATTTATATGGCCTCCAATATATTTTTGTCATAAACGAAGTTAAAATAAACAAAAAAAAATTAATGACATTTTTTGATAACTCGCTTAGTTATTGAGATATCCTATGTTATTGTCGAATAATTTTTAAATTCTTTTTTGCGAGTTTGACAAGCTTGCTCTAAAATCACCTAGCATAATTGTAAGGTCTGACGAAGGAGATTAGAACACCATTTTCAGTAGCTTCAAAATTCTAAATATGGCCAAATTATCCTAATTAGTCGCAGCTTAGTCGGTTTAGATTCGATTTTTTATAATTTGAGTCGTAAAAGCTGACAACACTGCTTCTACCACCTGTTATTTTCCATTGTTTGATCTTACAATTCTTTTGTAAGATCAAATAAATGTTTGCTCAAAAAAGAGAAAACTATTTTTTCGTTAGTGGTCACATTGTGGTCACATTGAGCACATTTTTATTTGATGGCAAATAATTTCGTTTGACCAAAATCAGCTCTTTTGTTGTTTGCCACACAAAAATATTTTGTGGTCAGACTGGGGCCAAGAAATATTTGACGTTTTTAGTCAAATATTTGCCCAATCTGACCGTACCTTAAGGCATTCTACTAATTGTTTTGTGTGTGGGAGGTTGTTGTCGCTTAGATTGAGCAATATTACATACTCGAACTTGCAGATTGCGGAAATTACATTTGAATAGACTTGGAAAAATATTTACAATGTGGCAAGCCGAAATATCTTACGGATGAAGAGCTAGAAGAAATTATGAATGTTTCTGATGAAGATATTTTCGATAATGACGAAAACTATTTCTCGGATGAAAATGTTGAGTTGACGAGAAGTGATACTTAATGTGGATTTGATGCAACACAAGAAAGTGAAGAAACGGAGCCATAACTTAATCAGGAGACGAAGTGGTCGATCCATTGGTCGTTTCAAAGGACTGTATGGGTTGTAAATAAAAACCAGTGCAAAATCTAGCTGGAAGATTGCGGAATGAACGTTGTATCAATTAGCGTCCGGGTACAATCAGATATGTTGGAATCAAATATGTTGGTTGACATCAAAGATGTTTTTTTTTCTTTTGACCGTTCTACCACCAATTGAAAATGTCATTCCGAGATGGTCAAACGCATATGCAAATGCGAACTGTATTGACTAGGCTTGTGTCGAACTCGTTCACTAGTTCTCGAACTCGTTCATTTAAGGTGCCCGGACATTACAATCACGAACACAGTCGCGATACCGAACATGTGCATTATATAAGTGAGGGTGGTGTCTGGTCACCCTAAATGAACTAGGTAGTTCTTGAACTACCCAACTCTAGTATTGACAAATACATAAATAGAAATCAATTCAAATTTGCTGTAAGCATATATCAGTGTTCTCGTTATGGCTAGAGTGTAGAGTAGGGTTTCAACTTTGTTACATTTTTTGCAAATACCAAAATGGCCCTAGCATAGTCGAATACGCGATTGATAATTATTTAAAAAAATGTTATTACTACTTCGCCGTTGTCAAAAAATTTCACCCACAAAATGCGGAAAAGATTGGAAATCAGATTTTTTATTATTTTTTTTAACTATCTATCCAAAACACTCAAATTGTTTTTTTTATCAATATATCAACCGAATCTGGAGCAAGTAATACAAATTTTAGAAAATTTTGACTTTTATATCTATCCGCTATTTCAATATATTAAAACTTAAAAAGAAAAGAAAAATATGTAGGTTATTTCGATTTTCTAATTTAAATATAATTACATGCGCAAATAATTAGGACGCACATTGGACGAAATTAAAAAAAATTTCATAGAATTCCATTGTTTTTAATATTCAAAGAATATTATTAGTGTAAATTTTGTTTTATACAAGGTGTTTATGGCATTTTTCATCACTTCGGCGATAACTTCGGGCGACAGATTCTCGCACTCGTGTCGAATGTTGACCTTGAGGGCTTCCAGGGTATCGAGCTTGGTCGCGTAAACACGGGACTTTAAAAACCCCACAAAAAAGTGTGGAACGGCTAAATCGGGCGACTGGCCCGCAACAGTGCAAATCGTCAAAACGAGAGATGCGACGACCCGGGAACGCCGCCTTCAGAATATCGGTTGTGGCTCGCGCAGTGTGTGCCGTTGCTCCGTCCTGTTGGAACCACATGTCCTCCAGTCCTAATTCGTCGAATTGCGGCAGAAAAAACTCGGTTAACATGGCCCTATAGCGCGCACCGTCCACTGTTGTCGTTTGACCAGCGGCGTTCCCGAAAAAAAAATTGCCCGATGACTCCTCCAGCGTGAACAGCGCACCATGCAGTCACTTTGAGCCCAAGAAGCGATAGTTTTGCTTGTTCACGTACCCGCTAAGGTGGAAATGAGCCTCATCCCTCATTATGATTTTGGTGGAAAAATCGTCTACTTCGTCCACGAGTTTGAGGATGGCTTGGACATAGGTTACATGCGTTTGGCGGTCGACAGGCAGCAGCTGAT